>JAMXBB010000011.1:19929878-20393783 GCA_024138015.1 Lumnitzera littorea
CCGGCGATTAGGACGGTGTGGTGTTGTGATATGAGGAGTGAGAAACTATGAGAAATGTCTCAGCTGAATTATGGGTTTGTCATGCTTTGGAAATGGCGATGGCTATTGGGGGGCATGGACGTACCGCTCGTCTCTATACTCTATGGTTTCATTCCCACCAGCGGTTATTTTTTTTTTGAGGGAAATTGGACCGAATGTATCGAGTTTTATACTTCTAAAATATAAATTCCGAAAAAATATTTGAAATGGCACGTCTCAAAAAAGTTTTACGAAATTAGTATAGTATAGATACGCACAAAACACGCATTTTCACTATTCGTCATTTTTTTAATTGAAAGCGTGTTTAAAGAGTGTGCCTTTCAATCTTTTCTTTTAACTGAAAGCATACTTGAAGAGCATGCCGTCCAAGATATAAAGATGGTATACGTTTTTGGTATGCAAAGAATATACATTCCATATTTTTTTTTTTATCTAATTAAGAAAACTATTATACTAAAAAGGTACCATCGATGTAAATTCATTTATTTTTAAATTTTTTTATTTAACTAGTCAAACTATTATATAAATGTGCATCATTTCGTACACCTTCAATATCCAATAACATATGTCTTAAATTTCACTACTATATACATTTAGTTGATACTTAACAATATTCATGACTAAACACTTTGAAAACGATAAGTTAGTTACCAATTTCGCTTCTAAGTTAAATTTACACTTCACATTACCTCTCGTTAAGTGTACTTCCTACTAGAAGTATTGATAGAGCGGGTCGATTTAAATGATTTGCTAATTTACCAATTAAATATGTTAAAAACAGCTATAGTATAAAGAATAAGTGTGTGTGTGTGTGTATATATATATACAATAAACAATTAATATTAAAGAAATAACAATATAATATGAAAAATAATTTACAAAAACCATATGCACAATAAATAATAAATGTCAATAATATATAACAATCAAACTAAGTAATATAAATATAGTGATTTACAACTACTTCTTCCTAAATCTAGTTAATTGTTTTCCAAAACGAGCTAATAATGATGGTCTGTGAGTGAATGGACCCTTAGATGGCTGAGGTTCAGATGGCTGCAGAGAAGTATCAGTGAAATCTACATGAGAAACTGGAGTAAGCAATGATGGTGGTAGTTGGGTGTTAGCTTCCTCTATGTGTACTGTTTGAAGCCATTATGTACGACGTTTACAGGGAGTTGGCGATGTCGGTTGCGGATACATCCACATGTGAGCATCAAGAGTCTCGAATGAAGTATGACTTGAATTAGAGGCATAAGTAAGTGGTACGCTACTACCAATTTCACCTAAGTTGATGGAATGGTGAGATCTTGATGGCATAGAATCAGCATCGTATCCCCGAACATGTACTTGTGTTGGTTGACAGTCTCTTATGTGAACTTTAGGTCCTACATACGGTGGAGGGGTTGGGTCAGCTGGCTGATTAGGAAATAATATCAAACCACTATGCTCTTCGATATGGTAAAGCCCACCATCGATGATATGATGAGCAGCATGGACATCATCTACTAACCTCACTCGATGTAGAGTATCTGCCAACAATTGATGAAATAGTTCAAGTTATATTCATATATATTGCTTTGCAAAACAATAAAATAAGATAAATGGAAGGAAACCTTACCAAGTCTCCCATTACAACCCTATGATGGGTAATATATAGGCATGTATGATCCCTATACTAGTCATGGTAAGTTGGATCGACACCCCTTGGTCCCTGAATATCGACAACTCATACATGGCGATCTACCTAGGTCAATATGTATCCCTGATGGCCGATCAACCAATCTATGTTTGTCTTACCTCTAAGGTTAATATGATGTAGCTCATCACTTGTATGAACGTTGACTGGTATTGTTTGGAATCCTCTAAACTGCCGTACAATAGGGTTGGGGAAATAGAACTCCATAATGTGGAAACATATCAGCGGAACCTTAGCCACTTAGATAGCTCGACTAACCCTACAAAATGGTAGTAGGAGATCAATAAGATCATCCGGGTATGGCTCCTACATGACCTATAATGCATTTGGAAAGAAAGTGTATTAATAATCCTTAATTTTTCAATAAAGATCAACAACAGAAACAAAATTGAGGAAGTACATACCTGTCTACTTGTCTATAGATCAAATGCTGTCCGGTATGCATCTACAACACGTATAGCATGATGTGTGAACCCTCAAGAATTATTATGACGAATAGCCTCATTAAACTTTTATATGATGATCGTAGCCTTCACTTGCATCTACTATCCTTCTCTCTATAATAAACAGCCTATAGGTTCGGTTTGGATTGATCAATGTGGTAGTCACAATGGTTGTTAATGTGATATCTTTTGACAGTATCAATAAGCTTACCCTTCGTACTGAAGCATTGTTCGACAAGTAAATACACGCCATTAACCTGATTATTACTCTCTGCCTCCATCTCCTCCTCGAATCCCATGTAACTACTATTAATACCAATGTTCATATACGAAATTGAATCTCTAACTTGGGATGTCGGCATCCCAAACTGATTATATTAGGGAGCCATCATAATCCTCTAGCTAGCAGTAAACTGAGGAACGGATGGAATGCTACTCGATATATACTTTGACATGACCATATAATCTATAGTGTTTTCAAACTTCACAATTTCTTCATCTACTTCATATTTTACCCCTATATGCTCCCCTTCAACCTCAATTCCAAGTCCCATTGAAATCATATCTTCATCAAGGTCGTAACTCGGGTCATCTTGTAAGATTGACCCTATTTTTGTAACCGTCACTAAAAGTGGGGTCTTCGATTGGATAAGTTTCCGGTTCGTCCTACATAGGGTTATCTTAATTGGTTTGCTGCACATGAGATTGAGGAAAACTGGAAGATCCAACCCGTAAAGTTCTATTGGTAATAGTCTTGTTAGGCTGATTGGAAACCCTAATATATATCTCTTGTATTCGGTTTTCCCCAAATGCGTCGGCCATTTATAAAAGTTTTTTACATCATTATCATTTATAATGGCCATTAAAGTATACAAAACACCACCCTCATAATAACAAGGATGTCGATGAATAAGTTTAACCTCACAAGGATTAACTTTAATACTCATACAGATTCGCTAAAGAAAATGGCTATAGTTGGAATCCTTTCTTATCTTCAAATTTTTTATTGGGTCTCTGTCATATTGTGGACCGTTACTTCCATTTACAATATTTCCACCTACATACACAATTATCTTTACATAATCAGCTATTAACAACCTTTTGAATCATGAATGACAAAATCAGTAAAGTCTATATAATTTTGTACTGTTTGTAGCACCCACACAATTTTATTTCTCGGTTGAGCATCATAACTTCACACTATAACTGTAAACTCCTACACTACTTCATTTCTTAATAGAGCGTTTCATTATACCTACACAATTTCATTTCTCGGTGGGGCATCTTATCACTCTATAAGTTCAAACTATAACTATAAGCTCCCATACGACTTCGTTTGTACTCATACAATTTTTTTTTAAGTGGAGTGTTTCATCGCACCCACACAATTTTATTTCTCAGTGGGGCATTTTATTACACTCTATAACTTCACATTATAACTTGTGTGCTCCTACACGACATCATTTTTTGGCAGACTATCTTGTCGTACCTACACAATTTCATCTCGATGGGGCATCTCATTGCACCCACATAATTACACTTCTACGTGGACCAGCTTATCTCATAATATAACTATAATCTTTTATATGATTTCATTTCTCGATGTGACGTAACTAATATATCGATAAAATCACATACCATATACAAGTCATATATATATATATTTACGTAATCACCATAACTTATATAACTACAAAAATTATAAATAACACAAAATTAAGAATAATAAACAAAATTAAACATGCATATTAACAAAATATAAATACTACGAAAATTATCATGTAAATATATTTCACGTGGACAACATAAATATAGCTGTAAATACAACGTAATTAATAATTAAAAAAGAAATTATTGCGAAACAAAGATAGTAGATAGTTACATACAATATTGTTGAGAACACTACTGCTCGGAGAGAGAAAATAAGGCCAAACTATCGCTTCAAGGTAGAATATTAGAGGTTTTGAGGGTTTTCAGTATTTAGAAGTGGTGCAAATGAAGGGAGAAGGCGGAAACAGGGTATTTATAGTGAATGGAAGGCGCGCAGGGAGATTGTGCTTTCCTCACAACAATGAAGGCATGTTCTTTTCTTGCACCTTCTTTGTAATGAGGAAGGTACGATCTCCCAACGTACCTTCAATTAAAATAATCGATGAATGCGTGCTCCTTCACCATACTAATTTCGTAAAAAATTTTTAAGATGCATCATTTTGGTATATTTTTTTGGAATTTGTACTATAGAAGTACAAAACTCGTGTGTTATAATGGTAGAAGTCTAAAGAGAAAAGGTTTTGATGTAGTATGATTAGTAGGTTTTTTTTAAGTGAGATTGATGGTGTCCACCCGTCCCCCCCCTTTCCTGAGTCCTCCTATTTGTAAATATGCATTTTTAATATAGTTTAGAGTCCAAGATAAGCAACGTAACATGCATAGATAAAGCTTAGGTTTTACTTGATTTCATCAAATGTTTAAATTGTCATTATTAATGCAAATCCATTTGTTTTTTTAGATGTTTTGATAATGATTTTATTGATTTGCATTCAAATTCTTATAAAAATAGTAAAGATTTGATGAAATGTGGTGAAAATTCGACATTTAGAAGGTTGCTAGAGCTTCTCTTCCATATTTGAACCAGATCTAATTGTTGGAGAAGAAGGCATCACATGCCTTGCGCATGACATGGACCAGGTGCAAAAATAAAACACCCAGGCATGCCCTTGATTCAAATCTACAGCCTTTGAAACAACTTATATGCTTTTGCCTATGCTAACTTTCACAACATCTTATGTCCTTAAAACATATTCAAGTCTTCTAGATTAGGCCTCACTTTAATTTTATTTTTCAAACCCAAGTGCAATTGACTCCAATTTGTTTTAAATCGATCTAAATACATTTAACAACCTAAAATATATATGCTAAGGATTTTTTAAAACCATTTTTAAATTTAATAAATCTTAAGTTTTATTCTAATCAATCCAATTTGGACAAAAATATCCATTTTAGAAATTTAAATATTTTATTGGGTCAATTAAAAAATATATTTTTCAATGAAGCTTAAAAATTTTAAAAACTCTCAATTTATTAAATTGTACATATATTTTCGACTGTTGTTTGATCCAATCCTAAATGAATTATTAATTCAATTCGACACTTTTGACACTTTGTATTTTAATTTTAATTTTAACTTTTTTTTATTTTCTCAATTTTTAATTTAATTTAATTTTTTGTAAACCTAGCCTATAAAACGAAAAACACTCCACTCATCAATCTATGTAGCATATGTAACATCTATGGCAAAAATAGTAAATAATTAAGCCAACAAATACTAATGAATCATTTCAACTACTTGGCTCAAAAGTTTTAAATTTGTGCTAATAAAGTATTCTTAATCATAGCCTTATACATGTTGGACACTTAATTTTGGGGTCTTGTAATCTCCTCCTCTTAAATGCGCAATGTTTTTATTTGAGACCTTATAATTTGGCCCATATCTTCTCCTTTTTTTTAATGTGTGAGTTGGGTCACCCCCCACTTATAGGTCATTCTAAAAGCATATAAGAAGTTACACTATGGTGACACTTCCAACCTTCCTCGAACCTCCTCTTTAAATTGGAGTTAGACCATTAATTAGCAGAGGATCCGCTCTGATATTATTTGTAACGCCTCATGATAAAAGCAATGAATAGCTAAGCGAACAAATATTAATAGCTTAATTTCAACCACTTAACTCAAAAATTTAAAACTTATGTTGATAAGGTGTTTGCAGCAATGACTTTATAAATTAGTACTATAGTTTCTTATAGTCTATATGAGATACTTAATTATAAGGTCTCGCAGCATATTAGTACAATTGAATCAAAAAGTATATTCTTTGATTATTACATGTCAAACTTTATCGTTACACATTAGTCATTGATTTACGTAGCATATTCGTACAATGAAATCTTTTTTCTTGAGATTAGGTCCATCAACCATGTATTGACATATTTTGTAAAATCTCTAATGTCACGTTTGTATGAAAGAATTGTCCGGAATAGAATGAACTAGAATAAAATAAAATGAAATGAGGATCGGAATTAGAAATCATTTCCTATGTTTGAAAATGGTCATGAAATAAAATAGAGTAGAATGACATTAAATGTTAAAATAAAATTATTTGTCGAAAACATCTTCAATTATTACATCTTATAATTTTTTTAAGATTAGAAAAGTAATTTTAATTAATTATAGTTAATGAAGTAAAAATATAATCGTGATTCTTCTTCTAGTAGAATTGTTAATTCTATGAAATCATGATTTTGGCTTTAAAATGTATTTCTAAACATGAGAAATGGAATCCAAAATTATGATTTCATTTTAGTGCATTTTTGTATACTGAACGTGCCATAAAGATAATCGTAAAACCTTCTAGTTCCAAAGAAGTAAAATTATTAGAGTAAATTATTAAGGTTAAATTTAAACTTCATAACATTTAGCTTAACAAAATTGTGAATCCTAATTGAGATTCAGTTCAGTTAAACATAAGTTGATTTTGGAAATTAGTATTATATTAGTTAAAAGTGAAACATTTTTTTCGAATAAAAATAGCTGAAACGCGTTTCATTCAGTTCAGTTTAAACTCCTCCGTAAATTTGAATTTTGACTCGAGCTCATACTGAGCCATTTTATTATTCCCCTATAATCACCAACCATTCATGGCGAGTTCATTAATAGCTATTGGCTTTATTGAGATTTACTGTAAAATCATTGGGCATTTGTAAAGGTTTAAATATAACAAATATTTAAGAAGAAAACATTTCGGGTGAAAGAAAAGGCAACACTATATGTTTGTTCTGCCGAAAAAATCTTGCGAAACCTCCCTTTCTTTTTTTTTTTCCTTTTTGAATTAGACCATTGTAATTTTTCAATATTTTTGCAGTAAACTTAAAATGCGACAGATATTAATGAGTCTAGTGACAGGCGCCAAGCAGAGCAGGAGGTGACGTTGGGGGGTCTGATCTTTGATGTTAGTGTTTAACAATCTATGAAAAGTATTAATAAAAAATAGAGAAAGTGATTTCATTTAAAAAAAATGCAACTTATGCAAATTATTTTTCAAATGCATCACGAGTCATGTTAACTACCACTGTATCAATCAATCATTGTTTGCTAGTATCTAGAGGTGTACGTGAATTAAGCTAGTTTGTGAATTATTTGAGTTCGACTCTAGTTTTATTTGAATTTGATTTGTCGTCATTCGAGTCAAAGTTGAGTTCGAGTTCGAGTTCGAGCTTGAGTTTTCAAATACCAAGTTCATCAAATCCATGAGTTTGATTGAGTTTTGTATAATTTTTAATTTATTTTTATTGTTTTAAATATAAGTGGATCTAAAGTTGTTGTCTGTAGGATTTGGCGGATAGAGATTAGGCTTTGCATCATACCCTAAATCAGAGAATCGTATTAGCTCCGCCATGTAAAACAATTTATGCTATAAGCTAGTCGCCTTAGCCATTAATGTAAATGTAGCTTACACAAGACGTTCACAACTTCATCGCTTGGAAGTGTCTCATTCAGTACTTAATAAGAATCAACATATGGTGCAATTTTTTAAAATTGTTACTGAAAATAATTTTTATAATTTAAATCTAGAAGGAAATCAAGTTTTATAAATTGTATGAAGAATGAAACCTTGAATTTACTAAAAATTTCAAAAGTTTATGTTGTTACGAAAGGATATAAGATTTTTGAAAATTTTACTAAAAACCACAGATTTACAAAGCATAGAATGCATCCCATTAGTTGAAAACTAAAGCTCACTTAAAAAGACTCTATTAGTTTTCCTAAAAGTTAGTACAGTAAATAAATCGAGTAGAAATCTAATTAGATAATCTTGAATCTCACTCCTTGCTCCCATTCTCTGGTCTTTTAGAATCTGGAATAGTACTAGTGAATCTACTAGGGAAACCTGAAAAACAACTATAGGGGAATGGGCTATAACATGTTCAGTAAGTGAGACAGAGAGAGCAGCACATATTTGATATAAAGTAACCAAGGTTTTCAAGCAAGTTTAATTAAATACAATGCATGATCAAGTAAATACTATCATACGACATTGATCGGTCATCATGAGATTAGAGAAATTGTGCTTACTCTAATCCAACTTTTGAGAAGTTTAACACCATGTACTTGTGAGTTTGGTTACCACACTAAGGCTTGTGCAATAGAGAACATGCTTCGCCGAAGACTACCTTTGAACCACAGACCCCAACTTGGCTATGACCTCCTTTTCTATCAGTTAGTTTGACTAAAGGTAGAAAGAGGATCATTTTTGTTATCCTCAATGAAGGGTCTGAGTTTGGCCTACAACTCTTAGTCATTTTCCCTTAATGGGTTGCAATACAGGTGTGATTAGTAGTTAAGTCGAGTTTGTGTTAGATTGCTTTTAGGATGATCAGGAAAATTCAAATAGTTCAAAGCATTTAATATCATGAAGTAATCAACACATCAATCTAACACTCAAATAGCACAATAGTATTCAAGCACACATACTGCATATGTACAAGCAACTAACTTACAACTAAAAATAAGATATTTACTAAGATCTTTAAGTATTCTTAAATAATACTTCAAAGTGCGGTGAAATACTGATTCCACTTACTTGGATACCGATACTCATTCTCTTCGTGCATTGCTTGGGTCTTCCCTTATTATTCCCAAATTTAATATGCCATCTTTAGTTTCCATCTAATATATAACATATATGTTCATTGTGAACATTTAAGTATGCTCTCAATTGTGTTAGGTGAGTTTCTAAGATATTTATTAAATATTAATAAAATAGGGTACATTCTGACCAAAGTTTTGACTTGATACAAGTTATTGCCCAGTAGTTTCTCATTGAAATTCTGACTTTAGCAAATTCTTACAAGCGATAAACAAGTGACTTTCTAATCTACTTTTTGACTCCTAATGATCTAATATTCAGTACTAACTGTCTTCAAACTTTTGGTTGCTCTTATATTTTTCATTTTCAATCAAACTAATTTTTTGAATTAGATTTTGACCTAACCTTGTGGTATGACTATTGTCCGAGTGGTTTCTGGCTCATGTTCTAACTTTGATATAGGTATAGAATTTATATGCAAACCACTAGCTGATATATTGTCGAACTCTTGGTGTGTTTAAGAATATTAAATACAAGACTACAATCTGACTCAATTTTTGATGAAGTTTCTAACTTGCCATCCTAAATTAAATTCTTATTTGGAAAGTTTCTAACTTACATTTTGTTCTCTAGAAACAGTGTAGAGTTTAAGGATAGTCTCTTAATGATCCAGATCAAATTTTTAGTGTATTCACCATATTCACACTAGGTTATATCTTGACGTACACTTTGACTGTTTTTTTTTTTTTTACCTACACCAAATATATTTTGAATTCTCAAATGACACAATTCCAACATCTACATCCCCTGCTTCCTCACTCCAACACTTTGATCTAGCACTTTTAAACCTCAAATACAACGATAACCTAACACTTGAAGACCTAATTAGTTCACTAAATACTCGTTTTAGGTAATTTCAACCATATGTGTGCTAATTAAGGAAAATCTAAAATTTTTTTAAAATTTGAAAACTCTTCTTATGGAATCAAAATAGACATGATAAAATATTTGTACATAAATTTTGGAATCAAAACAATATTATTTAGATTATTAAAAATTAGAATTAAGATTCGTTTTTTGCCTAGTTTCTTTAGGAACACATTTTTCAACTTGGAATTTGAAGAATCTAGTTGCATTTTTGGATTCTATATGAAAAATTACCTAAGCAAACCAAAAATCATAATTTTTAGAACTTGTTTATTATTTTTAGAAAAATAGAATAAAAAATTAAAATAAAAACTTACCATTTCTTACAAATCTAGCCACCGTTTGAGGGTGGTAGTCTGTCTTCTTAAGTTGGCACCACCTCTTCTATCTCTAGGTGGTTGGGTTCACTCTTAAATGGTAGTTAACATTAGGAACTTGAATTTCACCCATAATATGCATTATTTTTTCTTAATTTTTCAAAAACCTACATTGATACTTCCAAAGCCTCTCCATATTTTTCCCAACCTCTAAAATGTCTAAAATAAATTTTAGAATGGAGCTTTTGCTTTTATAGATTTCCTCTTATCGGTGAAGGATTTCCTATGTGCCATTTGTCCTCTTAGTTAAATCCCATGATGAGGTGTCTTTAAATTACTCTTACAATTTGCCATGCCTTACTACATAATCCCAAATGTCATGGTGAGTTTTATAAAATTTTCTTATATTTTTCTTTATTTATTTGGTAATATTATGCATTTTCGGGTATTTTTTATAATTACGGGTACATATATTTATATAATAATTACACTCAATGTATATACATGTCTTTTATATATTATTTTATTTATAATATTAATTATATTACTCCTATATTTTATCTCTAAATGTTCATTAATTTTCGAGAACTAATTCATGATTTACCAATAATATAATAATATAGTACATTGTTACTATTTTTAATTATATTTTTAATATTTTATTATTTTTCAAATTTTAAGCCTACAAACTCCTTGATAAATATTGCAGAGTCTCTCATAAGTTTCTAGCCTAATCGGTTACCTTTCCAAATGCCTTAAATCGACTATTAAACTTAATTGTGCCAATATGAGTATCACACTTTATGCTTTTGTGTGAGTCTACAAGACAAAGAATAGTAAGAGGCGCTGGGGGTTGTTCGGCATAGCTACTATGATGTTTAAGTTAGTTGGGTGTGTGAAGAGAGTTAGGAAATGAAAGCTCACAAGAACAGCATGAATATGTAAAGTATTAAGTAATTTACCATTGGGAGGTGGCTTGATATTTATAGAGGAGTATTGCTGATAGTTAGAGGCCGTTAGTGGGCAAAGAGCATGTCCATTGTCCTTTAGCAGTTGTAGGCTGTAGCAATTGGATAGGCCGTATAAAAGGCTTGGGTTGAGGTCAGTTAGGTAAATGGGGAGGCTGAATCCAGAGGAGAGTAGCTTAAGCCATGAGCCTAAGTAGGTTGGCATAAGCTTGAATTGTCTAAACCCAATTTACCTTATTAACACTTATACCCCCAGTAGTCTTATTGTTGTTAAGGAGGCAAGGAGAGAGGAAGGATGGGTTCCTTAGGCACATGGTTGGGCTAAGCTTAAAGTTTCCATGATGGATTGATAATCTAGGGAACATACTATTGTGCCAACATCCTTGGAGAAGTGCTGATGTGATATGTCTTGAGTCCGAGTTAGAAAGATGTCTTATAGAGATGTTTAAGCTAAACACTCTCGAGGCCAAGCTAATGTGGTCGACTTAAGATGTTTGTCTCCTGGCCTGGGCTAAGTGCTTAAGTGCTAAGGTGGAATTAAGGAAGCCTGACCCCTTTAGGTGGTAGGGAGTGCTGAGTAGAAGAGGTGATCTTATAAGGGCACTTGTTTGGTTAGGGTAGGCGATAGTGGAGCTAAGTTGAGTCCCTTTGTCTATGTTAGACTAAGGCGTTGCTGAAGTGTCGTGGTGGCTATAGGTGCCAAAGGGCCCTTCATAAAACTTCTTAAGGAAGTTTGTCATTTTGAATTCTTGCTTTAGCATGTGTTTTCATGATACAGTTAATGCGACAAGACAGTTGTCATGTCTGCATAGTTGTACATGCCTTTGAAGTTGTCCTGTTGTTTAAATGAAGCCGTTGGATCAAAACTGTCCTTATATCCCGCACATGATGCACTACAAGATTCGTGTTTGTATGGATCCTTATAATCATTGATTCGCTTTCCTAAGCTTTTGGCTTATAATTATTCTCGACTTTTTATTAATAACTCTTTTGCAACTTCTCTTGTCCTGTTTCTTTCTAGTTATTTCACTTTTCACTTTCTCCTTCAACTTCCTTCTTCTTCTTCATTGACAAAACTCTTACTTTTCTTCTTTTCCTTCATTAGTATGTTGAACTCAGGAACAAACTTTGGTGAGTGTAATATAACATCCTTAAACTTTGAAGCTATAAGGAGTGTTGCTCCCCCTTTAAGAAGGGATGAAGAGACTTTGTCCTCGTTGGCATAGTTAGATAGGGAGACAAGGAAGTGGTTGGAAGCGCTTGATAGGGCTGTGTTGATAAAGGGCATCCCTTAAGAAACATATCCATGGATCATTTATCAAATGCTATCAATGCTTATGACAGACCATAAATTAGCAAGAAGTAGAATGGCTGGGTTAACAAGACTAAAGCGACCACTGTTAACTAGGTTCTTGAGAAATTTATCTTGGGTGAATTCCTTAGCTTAGTGGTGCGGCTGCGGTAGCTAGATGAAAGGGTAACTTTACTATTAAGGAGACGGTTTACGATGCATGAGGAGTCCTTATAGCATAGATTACGCCTACCCTTCATGGAATTTGATAGGAAGCTATTTAATTATCATTGATGCTGCCCTACTCAGATACCTCTTAATGGATGAAGGTTATTAAAGGCATTCCGGGCCTTGTGCGAGCACTTGGTGGTGAGGGCCACACTTGAGCTCCTTAATTACTTTTATTTATGGAAGTCTCTGAACAGGTAAACTTACCTCTAGAGTCACACGAGCAGGAAATTGTTTGGGGGCTTAAACTTATTTGTAAAGAATTGGTAGGATAAGTCCATAATGATAGAGCTGCTCAAGACGGTAAAATTCTAGACTCAATGGACTCCATTAGTCTTGACTAAGACGTAGAGGAAGCTTGGCCTAAGCAATGCTGAGGCCATTTGAGAGATTTAGACCTTTATGGATTTGTAACAT
Organism: Lumnitzera littorea; assembly: GCA_024138015.1. Classification (NCBI taxonomy): domain Eukaryota; kingdom Viridiplantae; phylum Streptophyta; class Magnoliopsida; order Myrtales; family Combretaceae; genus Lumnitzera; species Lumnitzera littorea. The sequence continues at coordinate 19,942,851 of JAMXBB010000011.1, forward strand.
GATAAATAAATGAAAGCTGAGGAGATCATATGAAGGTACTTCAAATTGCCAATCTCCAAGCTGTTCCTAAGCATAGAGAAGGCTATCATGAAGGTAGTTGTGAAGAAATGGTTAGAAGGTATAGGTTTGTCCTCAATGTGAACTACCTCCTCCATTGTGCCAATGTGGGCCTGCTTGAAGCTATATTTTATCAGTGATGTTTTTGAAGAATAGGGAGTCATCCTTATTCGTACTGGTCATGGTGGAGCTTGTGAGTGTTTAGAATATATTTGCTTTGCGCTAACATTATTTTCTTGCTTCTATGCAGTTGAGAAGTTAGCTAGAGTTAGAGAGTTACCACATCTTTTAAGACTTAAGCTACTAAGGCAATGCCCGAGTAGGGTGAAGCTAATTAACAAGATTGTCGACCCTAAGGGCAAGGCTGTAGGCCCTACATTAGGGGTAAGTGAGATTAGCAAGACAGAACCACCTACTCTTCCTTAGGGGATTCCCATCAATTTAACTCCCATAGAGCTTATGGTTGCTGAGCTTCTGAGCATGGTATTCCCCATCAATGTATCTACCCCTTCATTTGAGCCCATCACAACTGCTGTTGATGAGCTGGAGTTGATTGTGCTTCCCTCTTCTTCCTAAGATAAGGGAAAGCAATCTAAATCCAACATTATCGAGGAGTTGGGGGGTTTGAAGAGAAAATCTCCTGAGGAGGGTAGGAAGAGTAAGCTAGATCCAAAGAGGAGTAAGTTGCCAGTGCTACATAGTTAACCAATTTTAAAGTAGCTCCCATTAGGCTACCCATGTCTTACTATGGACTAGATGGGGGATGCCCAAGCAAAAGCCTTGGAGAGGTACTGGAGGGAAAACACAATCTTAGGCAAGTATTAAGAAGCTTTGTACAAATGCTGGAGCCCCCACCTTTTTCGTAGTAGCTCCGAGGCAGACACCAAGTAGTATAGGGGGAAGTTCTTCAAGTCAAAGTGGGATATCTAGGGTGGCAATCTGATACTACACAATCGGGAACTTAGCTTGCAAGCCGCAATGGGGTCTTTCACCTTTGCTAATTGGAGCACCTTGGTGATTGCATCGAAGCCTATGTTTGACACTCCCTTCAACTTAGCAGGCCACTTCAGCTTGTTGAACTATCAAGTGAGTTTGTTGCTTCAAGTTGCTTTCTTTTGTAGTATTTCTCTAAGTTTCCATCTTGTTGCTCATGTTTTAACTCTTGTATCGCAGTACCACAGCTAGGTGTTGCTATGGGTTAATTGTTACAATGAGCTACTAAGAGAGGTAAAGGACCTCCAATCAAGTATGCTGAGAGCATAGGAGGATCTTAAAGAGGTGGAGTCCTTCTCTAACCGAAATTATAAGAAACTTCAAAAAGCTAATTGACATCTTCGTTGTTATTATGTGCAAAAAGCTGCTCTAGAGGCTGAGTTATAATAGGAGAAGGAAGGTTAGAAGGAGGCTGAGGAGGCTATTAAGGCAGTCGGGGCACTCAAAGTTCAACTAGAGGAAAAGCAGAAGTCTAAGGATGAACTCTCTAAGAAGTTGAAGGAGGAGAGGAAGGCTAAGGTGGAGCTTGACCAATGTAACATAAAGTTGAACGTGTTGGTCTCCAAGCTATAGACTGAGCTAGCAATGAAGGTAGTAGAATGGAAATCTACCAAGAATACTTCACTAAAGCTGGTCAATAAGAAAATCAAGCTAGAGTGAAGGATCCAGGAGCTTTAGCAAAATGCTAAGGAGATGAAAGAGATCATCACCAGTTTGGAGAGTGATAAGGTCTTCAGCGAGGTTATTGAGAATAGGGTTAGGTAAAAATATCAAGAACTGTTAATTGAACTAAATTGAATTGAAAATTCAATTTTTTTTTATGCAATTTGGTTATCGGTTTGGTGTTGGTGTTTCGGTTTGTAGTTTAGTTCGGTACAATGAACTGAACTTATTTTATTAAAAAAAAAAAAAAAGAAAGACCCGTAACTCTTAGTTAGTGACTTCAACTTGACTCCAAAAGTTTTCCTAAGATTCTAACCCTAAACTTATGTCATCTTGATTGTGCCTCATCTTCATCTCTCTTCCTTTGCTCTCCAAAACTAAAAACACATAAGATGAACTAATGAAGTGATTTAGATATGTTCTAATTGCACTTCTCAAAATTGGCTCTATTCCCATCCTTCTTAGTTCTTGTCATCTCTCCTTTGATTTGGTTAACATTGACTCTCAAATCATCACTCTCCTCTAGATCTCACTGCTTCTTGATCTCGTCATCTTCGAGGTAATTTTTCTAATTTCATGCTCTAATCATCCTACTATTTGGCTTGCAATGAAGTTTCGATAACCTTAATTTGCTACTTAGCATTGTAATTTTAGGAAACCTTAATTTTCATTAATTTGCTATTTGCATGTTTAAGAGTTGTAAATTGTAATGTGATGTCTTTCAGTAATGTTTCATATAATATATATATATTTCAGGTTTTTCAAGTTTATCTATTGATTCTTGAAGCCAAAGGGGACATTGGTGATCGTGATTCCGATTTGGGTAAGTGACCATAGGCATCATCTTATCTTCTTCTGCATTAAACTAAACAAAGGACTATAGGCATCTTAGTAATAGTTTACTAATAGAAATTGGTAGAATGTGACATTATTAGTGGTCATTGGTCTATAGGTTAATCCTCATTTTTTGTCTACTTATCTAATGATGCTTCAAGATTACAAATAGAAAATGGTGTAATGGAGGCCTTTAGTCGAAAAATTTGTAGTGACAATTGTGAACATTTCATTCAATCCCAATAAACAAGTGGACATTTTCACTACTGCATGGTAATGTTTAGCAAGGTAGTGAGTATGGGACTATAAACAGAGTATAATTTTATCTTTTAGGTGTGTTTCAATTGCATTGCTTATTCATGTAGTATGATCTTTTTTTTACCTTCTTATTTATTTAGAAACATTATCTAGTGGTTGGATTGGATCATGTTGTATAATTTTAAATACCAATAGCTGTGATAATAAAGGCCTTAAGAGATTCAGGTTTGAAAACCTTTGGTGTAAGTTCCAAGATTGTAAATTAGTGATCAAAAAGTGTTAGGACCAGCATAGAGGAGGTGACTTAAGCACTCTATTGTGCACTCTTGACAATTGTAGCGAAGTGTTGACGAAGTAGAGTAAAATTTCAGTGTCGAATAGTATGGTGGAAATAGAGAAATTAATGAGAAAGTTGAGCGAGAATCAAAATGCAGAAGTTACACAAAATAACAAAAATGAAGAGGAGATTTTGAAGCAACTAACGAAGTTGTGGGGTAGAGAAGAGAAATACTGGCATTAAAGGTCATGAGTTAAATGGCTAAATTATAGGGATCAAAACACAACATTTTTTTACCATTTCACGGTTGCTAGAAGATAGGAAAACAAATTGCTAAAGATAAAAGATGAAAGAGGAGTGTGGCTCCATAATGAAAGAGCAATTGGAAAGGCATGTGTCAATTTTTATAAGAAGCTGTTTCAAAGCAACAATGCAAGATAATAGAGGAATTGTCTTGAATGGGTACCATCGGTATTTTCGGCTACTCAAAACCAATAGCTTTGTGAAGAAGTGAGTGGAGAGGAAATCAAACAAGCTGTATTTCAACTAGGAGGCCTTAAAGCATTGGAGACAGATAGATTTTTAGGAATCTTTTATCAAAGCTATTAGGGCACTATTGGTTATGCTGTAGTGGAGGTAGTCAAAAGCTTCTTCGTTGCAAATGTACTCACAAGAGGACTAAGCTTCTATATGAATCATGGGCTATTGAAAGGTGTTAAATTGAAGAGGAGCTGCCCAGAAATCTTGCATCTACTTTTTGCAAATTATTCGCTATTCTTTCTAGAAGCAAGTGAAAGGAACCTAAGTATGGTAAAGATTCTACTATTAAAATATTGTGAAGCAATTAGCTAGGAGATTAATTTTAACAAATCATCCTTGTTCTTTAGCTTGAATGTACCAGTTCAAATAAGGAGAAGACTAGCATGAACAATTAGGATTCAAAGTTCAAATGATCTAAGGAAATAGTTAGGACTAGATAACCTATGATTTAGGGGAGATAAAAAACTAAAGCACTAAAGTTTGTTAAGGGCAAGATTGTAGCTAAGCTCCAAGGATGGGAACAGAACATGTTAAGCCCAATAGGAAGAGAAGTACTAATTAAGTGAGTAGCTAGTGCAATTCCGATGTATTCAATGGTCGATTTCAAATTCCCTTTAAGATGGTGCTCTGAAGTTAATAGCTTAGTATTTAAATTTTGGTAGGGACAGAAAGGAGGGGAAGGCAAGATTCACTGGGTAGGATGGAGTGAGCTCTCAAACTTGAAAGCGAAAGGAGGAATGGGATTCAAGGATCTTCGGTTATTCAACTTAGCTCTTCTAGCTAAGCCAGCATGGAGGATGGTCTCTTAACCTAATAGCTTATGGGCTTGGTTCATGAAAGATATATACTTTGCATAGTATGACTTTCTGCTGGCTTCTAAAGGAGGTCGAGCTTCGTGGGCTTGGTCTAGTATCCTAGAGGGGAGGGAAGTGTTGCTGAAGGGGTCGATGTGGCATATAAGGGATGGAGCAAAAATTGATGTCTAGAGAGATAGATGGATACTTGGGCTTCCGAAATTCCAATTATGCAGACAAGACATGACAAACCTTCCTCCTACAAGAGTTAAAGACATAATTGATCAAGCCAGTAATACTTCGAATCTTAATAACATCGAACATCTTTTAACTCTAGAGGAACACAGAGAAATTTGAGTAATTCCATTACTTGTACATAGTAGAGAAGATTCGCCAGTGTAGTCTTTCTCCAAAGATGGCCTATGCTTAGTTAAGTTAATCTACTACTTCTCATCTAAGCAAAAGAAGAATGTGGGAGAGGATAAGCCTTCAACATCAAATGCTCTCTCAAAGCATTATTGGAAACAATCATGGAAAATTGGTACTCAATCGAAGATTAAACATTTTCTTTAGAGGGGGATTAGGAAAGCTTTACTTGTTATGGCGAACTTGCATCATTGGCACATTGCACCTAACCCTAATTGTTCATTTTATGGAGAACTAGAAACAATGGAACACGCACTCATCCTTTGCCCATGGTTCAAAAGAGTGTAGTTTGGTGCCTTGGATTGGAGATTAGAGGATGAATTGGTAAGAGATCTATAAAATTGGTTCATATGGAAACTAGATGGTCGTGACAAGAAAACTAGATTTGACTTAGAAGCGAAGATGGCACTAATCTATTGGCTTGTATAGAAAGAGAGGTGTCGCGCTATGTATGGAAGAGATGAAGCAAAGCCAAAGGATGTTCTAGGGTAATTTAAGGTTTCATGGCAAAAGTGGGTTCAAAGGAAGAAGAAATTATATAAAAGAGGGGAGGAAGAGCAGATGAGCATAGACATACTATGGACTCCACCAACAGTTAATTTGGTGAAGCTTAATGTTGATGAGTCTTGGTTAGAAATAGATATAATAAGGGCGGTAATGGGGATGTTGCATGATAGCTATGGGATTGTCTTAGGGGGTTTTACTGAGAAAGTTGAGTGTCTCGATTTAAAGATAATAGAATGCTTAACAGTCAAATTGGGTTTGTAGTAGCTTGTGATTGTGGCTGGAGAAAAATTAAAGTGGACCTTGATACACGGGCAATAGTTAAATCAGTCAAAGAACCAGTCCCTAGTGTGTCTTTGTTGAGTTTAGACCACATCAAGGAGATAAAGGCGTTGCTGCCTTTGTTTGATAGTGCTGAACTGTCTTTTGTTTATAGATCAGCCAATAGAGTAGCTGACTAGGTTGCCTTTCACTTTAGGCTTAGGATGTGCCCTGTGGATTGGTATCCTAACACCTCATCCCAATTGCATGAGTTGCTTGATTTTGATTGTTGGTCTTTCTTATCATTTCGTTTTGTTTATAATGACTCTTTTGAAGCTTAATGAATTATCTTGGGAAAAAAAAAAGAACTTATTTATATTATATGAAGTATCTTGTTAAACATTTAAATTTAAAATTTCTTAAATACATGAGTGATAATTTAAGGAATAATATGGCTTGAGTGACAATCCAAGGATGTTATTTAGATTATATGAGGTATCATTTACCCTTGCCTTGTTTGTAAAAAACATTTTCTTGAAAGAAATACATAAATAATAGTAAAAACTTGAAGTTTGTTAAATATGTGATATGAATATTATGTGGACTAGAAAGACATTATAGACACTTGTTATAGACTTAAAAAATAGGTTGTATGAGTGCATTATAACAAATTAGCTCATGAGCTGAGCCTCTATCCACAATTTCTGCTACTCAACCAAATGCAATACAAGGACACCAGCATGTGAATCAACCTAACGAGTAAAGGAAAAACAGAGGCTATATTAGTGGAAAAAAATCAATATTATGAACTTTAACATAGTTATATTTGTAAGGAAAATGCTACATAGTTGTAAGCTTTGGCATGAAATAAAAAAGGACACAAAATAGGCAAATTCAAGTAAGATAATAATCAAACTATTTGCTCAAATGGAATTATTTTTTTTACGAGAATGTGCTCTAAACCATACATCAAATTATGTGTACTTAAATAAATTAAATACCTTTTCTTACATATCATGTTTATGTTTACATTTATGGTATTTATATTTACTCAAACGAAAATTATTATAGTTTACCTCTACTAGTTAGCTGTTAGTTGGCAAGTGGTGACTACAACATTAGTTGCCATCAGCGATTTTATTTTCCTATATACATTTATGGTCAGCATTACCAAGAGGAATGTGTTTTCTCTAGTTGGGAGTATATTGCATTTTCATGAAATTACATATTGTGATCTATTGTCTTTTTTCAAGTTTGTAGAACATTATAGGAATTTAGCTTGAAGCATGTACCAAGGAGTTATAGAATCTAAGGAGAAGAAGTTTAATTATTAATTATGTTTGCTTATCTATTTTTCGTAGGGATACATTGTTTGTTGGGTAAATGCTTTGAAATTGTTCCAAGGCATCCATCAACAAGACAACAACTTTCAATCTACCATAAGTACAATATTCTAAGGTTGAAACTCGCACTGAACTCGCACATTTAGTCCTAGCCAATTTAGATTAATTATGCTACTACTACTTCCAATCTTATATGGTGTCGAGTTTGAAATTTTCTGTTTTTTTTTTTTTTGTTTTTCTTCATTTGATTTGAATTAAACTTTATACCTATTTAGTTTAAACTCTCGACTAAAATTAAAGAAACCTGGTTTTTTATTATTTTATTAAAAAAAAACTTATAGTCATCATCCGGTAAAATCAGGAAAAGATAATTAAATTACAATCGACTAAGTGAATTGATTCTAATTTAGCCACTAACCTATGTTTTGAAAATTTAAAAAAAAATTCCAAGAAACTAGATTATTTTAAGTTCGGGGGTTATCTTATTAAACTCAAATGAACACCATTTTAACCTTCCAAATTTAAATTTAGTTTTCAAATTACCCATCTAAGAACAAAATTTATTCCTAAATAGTAGATGAAATTACATTTAATTACAAAAGAGAAAAAATGAAAACTTATTTGCAAAAGGGGAAAAATATTTTTCTTTCATATTTTAAGTAATGAAAGATTATTTTACAAAACAGTAAATAATATATATTTTTTTCATATTTTAAGTCGCCTCATAAGTATTTACGTACTTACTAGTCGGGATTAGACTATCTTAGTTCATTTTGAAAATTTTAGTGGCTTAGTTTATCTTATTTTAAAAAACATTCCACTTTAAGTATTTACATATTGACTAGTTCATAAAAATATATTTCCTTTTTTGCCCAAATTTTTCAAAAAACGATAAATCCTTTGTTCTTTTAAAAGTAGGTTCATTTAGATTTTTATTTAAGAAGAATGTTTTCTTAAGGTAGCAAAACATTTTTTTTTAAAATTATAAAAAAGAAACCCATTGAAGATATATATCTTAAATATGCACATAAAATACTTAAATAAAAGGGAAAAATCCAAAAAACCTTCCTAAACTTTCACTTAAGTGCGGATTGACTTTCTGAACTTTCAAAGTAAGGTTTTTGATCTCCTAAACTTTAATAAATTGGTAAAAAAGAAAACCTCCATGACTCTTGAACTTTGATTTTTATGCGTAAATACGCTCTCTAAACTATAGGGTGTTTAAGAGGTATTTTACACACTAAAATCAAAGTTTAGGGGTATTTACACATCAAAATCAAAGTTTAAGGGGTGTTTATACACTAAAATTAATATTTAAAGGAGTTATGAGAGTTATTTATCAATTTATGAAAGTTTAGAGAGTCGAAGACTTTACTTTGAAAGTTTAGAAGGTCAATCCATACCTAAGTTAAAGTTTAGGAGGTTTTTTTTTTTTTTGCAATTTTTCCTAAATAAAAATTTATACAATATTCATATAATCACAAATATAGCATGTTTCTTATTTATGTACAAAAAATTTGTTTGTGATGAAATTTTGAATCAAGACATCCATTCTATATTACATCAATATAAGTCATCAAAATAATTAGTTTCATAATTACATGTTCAAACATTTATTCTATAATTTATATGTTCTAACCTCTATTCTATAATTTATATGTTTAGACATTTATTCCATATGGCGTAAACATGATTTATGACAAATACTCTACGATTTATTAATCAAAATGTCTAGTTCAATTAAAATAATTAAAAATAATCACATAATCATATATTCAAACATGATTCATGATAAACATTTTACAAGTCATTAAATCAAAATACTTAATTTAAATGATCATGAACTATAAACACTACATGGTCATTATATTATAAAACAACAAATCCTATTAACTATACTACAAAATGGCATCAAACAAGTGTTTTACATTCCTAAAAACATGATTTCTCAATTATTTAATAAATAACATGCATCAAACACACAAAGAAAATAAGAATAAACAAGGATTTTAGGAGCTTACCTAGTGCAATAACAAACTTGCGGTTAGTTTAGTGAGTTTTTTGGCAGCTTTTGGCAATGTGGTGCTATCTTTAGAGAGAGAAAATTCATGCATTAGAAACCTTGATTTGAGTGTGTTTAAATGAGCTTCAAATCATAATCTATGCACAAAGTAAAGCATGGTGCCCTATTTATACTAGTAGAGTCTAGATTTAATCCAAGAAAGCATAAAAATGGAAGGTCACAAGTATTGTGGCCTAATATGTTCTTGCTCAATTCTATTCCGAATTTTAAGAAACTGTTAGTTTGAATGATGGAAATGGGTAAGAGTACATCAATAATCAATGTTTACACCTTTGATTCGGAGAAAATTGCCCAAAGAATGGAGTTTTGTAAATTTCATGTAAGTGTGTTAATATATTTTTTTTCCTTTTTTAAGTCTGAATTAATTTGCGGTTTAAGAAAATTAGAACGTGTTTTTTTTTTATCCCAATTTGGAGTATTCTATGTATAGTTTCCAAAAACACAAAATTTAGATTAATTTTGCAAGATATAGAGTTGGAAGTGTGGTGGGGGAGGGGGCGGGTAGGTTTGTTATAAGGAAGTTGTCTTTTTAATCTGGAAACTTCATTCGAAAGCAAATGAAATTGAAAAGGAAAGATAAGAAGGAGATAGAGGTGCATGTCACATGTGGGCACGTGACTCACGCACGTTACCTTCACTTATATTATATGCATGAGAAAGAAAAAATATTGCAGGTGTTAATGTACTTGTATGTATGAACTACTATCAAGGCTTTAGCCTTGATTGAAATACATAGACTAGGTATAAAACCTAATCCAATTCAATATATGCTTCTTTTAATAAATAAAAAATAAAATAAAATAAATGGAAAAAAATAAAATAACACCACACCTAGGTCTAACTTAAATTGTACAAATTACATATGTGCAAAAATAATAATTTTTTGAAAACATACCTAAAATTAAAGTAAAATAAAATAACTAAAAAAAAAGGAAAAAGGCCTATTTGGGTGTGTTATAATGACACTTAAAATTTGAGATAAGAACTAAAAATACGAGGGGCAAAATTGGGGTGTTTACAATAGCCCCTCTTTGTGGTGGAGTTAAGTAAAACTGCACCACAAAGACAAAAGAGATATCATTTTACCTCAAAGGTGAATTTGTCCTAAGAAGAGCTACAATAAGCTAGCTATCTTAGGTCTAATCCATTGGAGATTTGGTGAAGGAAGATGTCACTCTTAGAGCTGGCAAGAGTCCTAAAGTGATACGGGGATGGTAGGTAAAGCCCCTAAAATTAGTAGCACCCTATGAGCTGGTTGGAAGATCGATTTAGAACCTGATTGTACGCCTTTAAGCTGATTAACATAGGCGGGAGCATCTTTATGGGACTAGTAACCCTAAATGGAAGATCAACTTAAAACCTAATCGTGCTCCTCTGAGCTGACTAACCTATGCAAGAGCATTTGTAAGGAACTAGCAATCTTAAATGCAAGATCGATTTACAACCTGGTCATGCTCCTTTGAGTTGATTAACTTAGGTAGAAGCATCTTTAAGGGATTAGTAACCTGAAATAGAAGATCGACTTAAAACCTGGTCATACTCCTCTAAGTTGATTAACCTAGGTGGGAGCGTCTCTAAGGGACTAACAACTCTAAATGGAAGATCAATTTAAAACATGGTCATGCTCTTTTAAGTTGAATAACCTAAGCGAAAGCGTCTTTAAGGGACTAGCAACCCTAAATGAAAGATCAATTTAGAACCTGGTTATACTCTTTTAAGCTAACTAACCTAGGCAGGAGTATCTTTAAGGGACTAGCAACCCTAAATGAAAGATCAATTTAGAACCTGGTTATGCTCTTTTAAGCTAACTAACTTAAGCTGGAGTATCTCGAAGGGACTAGCAACCTTAAATGGAAGGTCGATTTAAAACCTAGTTGTACTCCTCTGACTCTAAGTTAACTAACTTAGGTAGGAGCATCTATAAAGAATTAACAACCCTAAATGGAAGATTGATTTAGAACCTGGTTGTGCTTTTCTAAACTAACATAGGTAGGAGCATCTCTAAAGGAATAACAACCTTAAACAAGAGTCGATTTGAAACTCCTAATAGTGCTCCTATGAGCTAAATAAGGCCAAGGTTAAACACCTCATAGGTTGGATAAGAATCGAAAAGGGCTGAGGGTTGTACGTCTTATAGGTTGGCTAAAACTTTAGGTACGATGTTTAATGCAAATGCAACGTTTTGAAAAACTATCTTATCTTTTTGCTAACGAGAATGGAAGTACTTACCTGGCTTGGTTGATGGCGCCTAAACAGCCAAGTCTTTCTTGAAGAAGTTTGATCAAAACCAATAGTTCAACCTTCTGAAATTCATTTTGATCTTGAATTGAAGCATAAAAAGTCTGGCAATTTAAGGAAAGCAGCTTGGCACTTAAGATTTTTGTCTTAGATTTTTGACCCCATATATCTTCAAAGCCTTAATTCAACAACCCCTTAACTTTCCTTAGCCAAACCTAAGATTTTTACATTTTGACCGTAATATTGATCTGCTAAGAGGCCTTTGCTTCTTTTAAGTATGGCCTAATCGTGAACAATAGAAAACAAATCTCTGTTATCGGGAAAGGTAAATTGTAATAAAGCATTTGAAGAGTTTTTATTAATTGCTACTGTTCCAAAGCATGCACTTATCTTCTCTTGTGTTTAAAGTATAAGGGGGTTTGTTTAAGTGGGATGAGACCTTTTAGGGCATTATCCAATGTCTAATAAAACCATACTAATATCAAGATTGCTAGCATTTTGTGATCCTATGGATTTTTTAAAGGTAATACAACTTCATTGCATCAGCATTCACAAGGTCTCTTAAGTTTGGACCATCCATTAAAGCTCCTTTAAGCAAAATTTCTTTATAATGTGAGGATCTCCATAGTTTGGAGCAAATTTCCCTTTAGGATCTTATACATTAGGAATAGATATCTTATAAAGATAGGTTTAGTCTAAGAAGACTTCTTTACACTCTCAGCTTAAATTTTTCTCTTGACTACAATTCCTTAAATTGTGGCTCATCTTGTAAGTGATATACTTTAATCAATCTGTCATGTCTTTTCGAACTACAATATAACAAAGGCCTTTGGTCATAGGTTTTAAAAACATATATTAGTGAAATGGCCTTTTCTAATGGAATCATTCTTCAACTTAGGTCTACAAGTCAAGAACCTTATAAGTGAAACTAAAATCGTGTTTGCCCCTGTTTTAAATGTAACTTTTACTAAGGATAAATTATTTCCTTTAATCGAAAAGGGGTTTTAGAAGGGGTGGAAGTGTGGGTGGGCCATAAGCTTTATGTTAGCTATAATTTCTTTAGGGGTCATGAATTTTGGGGGGAACTTTACTATTTGCCCTGGCCCTATATATTTGGGATCCTTATTTGAAGTGTAGATCTTGATTTAGGAATAGGCTTTTTAAGCTATTTGATCCTAGTCCTTTTGAGCCTTAGGGTTCTGTGTTTTGGACTTGATCTCCTTGTTTGCTCAATTTCTTTCTTAGGTAGACTTTCCATTTTTCCTTTCAAATTTTCTCGCGTTTCTTCTTGCCCCATTTCCCTTTTTATATTTTATATATTTTTTTGTTTTTGTTTTGTGTGTTTTTTTTTTTTTGACTCAAGACTAAGGTGATCATTCCTCCTTTTGGGCATGCAGCTTAAAGTGTGTATGGTTTGCATATAATGTGTAAGATATAGGCACTTCTTCATTTCAAAGGAAATAAGTTATTAGTGGTAATAATTATAGTCAAATTAATGTTACTGGGGCAATCATAGATTAGTTTTAACCTTTTGTCCTAATTAATGCCCCTAACCTCCCATTTGCCCCATTGTGGGGTAGTTCTTCATAAGGTTTGGTTTTGAAAATATTTCATTAAAAAGGCTCAATGGGGTTAATAAGGGATGTTGTGTTTTAGATGTTGAAAATGAATGCCTAATGTCATTTAAATTTGTGTATCAAGTTCAAGATGGAATTGCTTTGAGGAATAAGTCTAATAACCTCACATTAAATGACACTCAACTCTTAAGGTGTGTTTTAGGGTCAGTGTTTAGAATATGGTTTGCCTCCTTTCATTCTAAACCTTTTAATAAGATATCTTTTTCTTAATGTGTTCAAACCCCTTATTTGCTCCATCTACAAAAGATGTCTTACTAAAGAGAAATGCTCATACCATTTTGAGTTGAAAAGAAAAATTAAGTAGAAAATTTCAATTCATTAACGACTCTCTTCCATAGAAGACATAAAACATCAATTCTTCTTTCATTCCTTGTCTCCTTGCCCCAGTGAACTAGTTTCTGAGAAATATGCCCAACTGTTATAGATGACAGGGCAGCTTAGAAAATCATGTTGATAGTGGGACCGTGATTGGGTAAGGGGTTGTTATTAATATTTAGGGCCGAAGTTTCTATGAAGTTGACTTCTATAAAGCCTTCATTGATCAAATCTTGGATCCTGTTTTTCAACCTCCAACATGTGTCAGTTAAATGCCCCACCTGCCCCATATGATATTCACATTTTTCATTAGGATCGTAAACTCTTGGCTTGATTCTTCCACTAGGGAGCTCATATTGAATTATGTTGTCTTTCCGTAGCTTTTCAAAAACTTGACTAAGGGGAACCAATACCCTAGTAAATTGTGTTGGGGCCCTGCTGGCCTGGGGTAGGGTTCTAAACTACTATTAAAACTGAGGCAAGTTCGTCTTGAAGGAGACTTGAGTATTAAGCCTAGTGTTTGAATTCACTATGCTAATCGTAGATTCTTTAGGTTTATTAACTATGGGCTTAGAAATAGAGGATGAAGTAGATGGCCTTCTATCAGACAACTCTTGAAGCTTGCTAGAAGAGATGGCACTTTCAATCCAATACCCTATTGTTACTGCCTTTGTAAAGATGGACTAGGCTTGTCCAATTGAATGGGAGAAATAAGGCTTCTCAAGAGTATTGATAAAAGCTTAAGTTAGTTTCTTCTTTGTCATGGTAGTAGATACTCTTACAGCAAGAGATCTACATCACTACACATACTCCTTGAATGACTCATTGTTCTTCTTCTGTAGAGCAACTAAGTCCATCATAGTTGAGGCCACTTTAATATTGAACTTGTATTGTTCCTAAAATGCCCTAGCAAGCTTCTCCAATATGTTTATTTAGGTCAGGTCAAACTAGGCATACTAAGTCAAAGCTAGACTTGTCAAGCTATCTTGAAATGTCTGCATCGTGAGTTGATCATACTATATATGCTAATCTCTCTTACATATAGCCTGATGTGAAGTTTAAGGCATCTTGTCCCATCGTACTTCTCAAACTTTAGTACCTTAGACTTTTCTAAATAGGCTCCAACATCACATGTAGAGAAGTTGGTAATTTCAGCCTATTCATATCCATCATAGCTCCTAAGTACTTTCATCTTCTTTACTATCTATCGGGTTAACTTTCTTTCCAGCTCCTTCAAACTATCTTGGTTAAGCCTTGAGCTAATTGGCTTAGTATTAATTGAGAATGAATACGTATTAGGCTCGAAGGTTGGGTTGACCTTTAGATAGACTTCCTCTAACTCGAACGCATATTTCAAGTAGTTATCCTCTATTTTAGGGAGTGGAGCCTCAATACCTTTCCCATAATGGACCTTAGAGCTCTCTTTGGTTGGTGACACAGCTTAGAGTAGGGTAATGCTATCAACAAGAAAATTCATCTATTCTGCAATCCTTCCCACAGTTTGTTCCAAAGAGCAAAACTTCAGCTTGGTAAGATCTATGATTTTTGAGTTGTTGTTGTTGTTGGTGGTGTTGGTGTTGTTGTCATTTCCTTAAGTAGCCATTCTGGTTTAAGAACAGGTTCTAATCAAACTTCTTTGAAAGACTTGACATTTGGGAGCTATTTTGAAACCTGGTTTAAATACTTCACAACAAGTTAGCACAAATATACATTTTTTTTTAGATGAGAAAAGAATATAAATCAATGAATACAAGCATGTATGGTACATGGATGTAAAGAAATTTATATTGGCAATAATCCCATAACATGGCAAAACATCACTAACGTTTATTAATTTTTCCAATTGTGAAGTTTACATTATTTATTCAAAAGAAAAGAAAATTTCCTAAAGAAAGCTATATCTTGTTCCTCTTGTTGTGGTTGGACTCAATTTGCACATTCTTCCTTTTGAACTTAAGAGGCCTCTTTCTCCTTGATCTTGTCCTTGGCCTTCTTGAGTTGTGCTTCTAAGGCCTTTATCTTATGGTGATATTCCTTACAATGGCCCTTCAGCTCTTGTTTTGTTTCCCTTGCTTTCTTTGGTGTGGCTTCAACTTGGGCCTCCTTTTTATTCTTTACTTCTTCCATGTCTTTTAGCTTTTGAAGTTGTTGATATAGGAACTCTTTGGTTATTTGAGCCTTGCCGGGTATGCCCTTAATAGTGGGGATAGTCATCCTCTTGTACCAAAGAGACTTGATGCCTAAAAGTTTAGACACTTTGTTAGATACCGGAACATGTGAGTTGTAATAATCAAGCGAAATGGGCTCTAATGATGGCATCTGAATTATATTCTGAATAGGCCCATCAGCCAGAAAATACTTGGTACAGTTGTTGAAACCAATCAAGGGTACTGCATTGAATCCTTTACATTCTTTTATCATCTTATCACTTGAGTACCACCTAGGTGTCCAAAGCAGTTCTTTAGCTTTCATACTTTGAAAATATTGGACCCAATGACAAGTAGCTATATTTTCAAGCAACTGGATCCGTTCCTCAAATTTGATAAGATCATATTGCTATGTGAACTTAGTTTGGTTAAAGTCAAGTGGATGGCTCCTCATATGGCTAATGAACTATACCAAGATTAGAGCTATGTTGGTCATCAAATCCTTGTGCTTCTTTCTTTTGAGGTGATTCAACGAACAAATTTGCTCAGCCAAGAGAGCAAGTATATATGATTTCCCTTCAAGGAAATGGGCCACTATTTTTGCAATTCTAAAATGAATACGACATTTCCCATCTGGGAATAGGATGACACTAAAATATAGGCATTAACTTGGTGCTTATGCCAAGTCTCTGGATTTGTACAGAAAATGTCTCACTTCTCTTTATACCTTAGCTTTGTAGAGAACTAAGCAATGATGTCTTCTATCCGGATGGTCTTTTTTTGAACCAAGACCCAGTTTATCTCAACTTTTTAACTCCTAGTAACTTGCTAAAATTTTTTGGTATTGCAGCTTTAAGATCTAAGACATAAATATCATCAGTAATGGTTGGAGCCCAAAGCAACTAAGAATATTCCTCAATGGTTAGACTCAACTAATGTGAGCTAAAATGAAATGCAACAGCTTCGAGTTCCCAAAAGTGTATTAAGGCCCACATCAGAGTGATGTTTAGAACAATAGCTTATAAAGATAGTACGGACCCAATCTTGCTCTCAATGAATTCTTGCCTATTTGGGCTAAAGAGCTTAAACCAAGTCTCAAATGATTTCTGGCATTTATGAGGTGGCTAGACATGGACCTCTTCAAAAGTGGTCTAAACTGAGTTAGCCATATTTACAAAAGGTATAATTATAATGAAAGCCTATTCTACATTTTTACATGTAGTTACTTTTTTTTTTTATATATATATAAGGAAAATTAATATAATTCCAAAAAAGAGTAGAAAATATAGGGAAATCATGACATCTTCACAATTGTAATTTCTTTATTTTAGGTTTTCCGTATTACGGGTTCATGCCAATCCTTTGAAAATGGGTGTTCATGTAATGCAAAAAGATGAGTTCTAGAGGTCCTTAAGTTCTGTGACTTCACATATTTTCAGAGAAATAGTTCCTTGGTCACATTGAAACTTAAGCGAGGTAGCTTGAGCGACTCTAGAAGGCGGTTACCTTACAACATTCAAAGCTTACACAATGGCTCCTCTCTTAAGGTCCTAAGACGGTTTGGTTCCTACCATACCTACCACACTTTTAAGGAATCAAAGAATGAACCCCTACATAGAAATGCAAAATAAAAAAAAAAAAAGAAATAAAAAAAGAACTAGCGCAACATGATAAAAGAAAAGATATAACTTAATATGGGTATTTCTAAAAATAATTCTAATTTGGAAGGTTTTAAATGGCTAGCCTATTTAAAGCCTTTAGTGAAGTCGCCAGTCTGTCGAGTTTGAAATTTTCGTTTTTTCGTTTTTTTTTAATTTGATTTAAACTAAACCCTATGCCTATTTAGTTTAAACTCTTAACTAAAATCAAGGAATCTTAAAAAAAAAAAAAAAAAAAACTTAGAGTCATCACCTGATAAAACTGGAAAAAGGTGATTAAGCTATTAGTTTACGTTTTGAAAAATTAAAAAAAAAAATCTAAAAGACTAGATTTTCTTAGGTTCAATGGCTATCCTATTAATCCTAAATGGGTACCATTTTAACTTTTTGAATTTAAATTTATTTTTCAAATTACCTATCTAAGAACAAAATTTATTCATAAATAGTAGATGAAATTACATTTAATTACAAAAGAGAAAAAATGAAAAGTTATTTACAAAAGGGGGAAATTTTTTTTTTCACATTTTAATAATGAAAAATTATTCTACAAAACAAGGAAAAAAATATTTTTTTCCATATTTTAAGTCACCTTATAAATGCTTATGTACTCGCTAGTTAGGATCAAACTATCGTAATTCATTCCGAAAAATTTTAGTGGGTTAGTTTATTTTATTTTGAAAAACATTTCACTTTAAGTATTTACATACTAATTAGTTCATAAAAATATATTTCCTTTTTTGCCCAAATTTAAAAAAAAAAAAGGAGAAATCCTTGGTTCTTTTAAAAGCAGATCCATTTATATTTTTATTTAACAAAAATGTTTTCTTAAGGTGGCAAAACAAATTTTTTTTAAAATTTATAAAAATGAAACCCATTGAGGATACATATATTAAATAAGCACATAAAGCACTTAAATAAAAATTTATATAATATTCATATAATCACAAATATAGCATGTTTATTATTTATATATAAAAAATTTGTTTGTGATGGAATTTTGAATCAAGACGTTCATTCGATATTACATGAACATAATTCATCAAAATAACTAGTTTCACAATTATATGTTAAATAACTATTTAATAATTTGCATGTTTAGACATTTATTCTATAATTTCAGGTTTAGACATCTATTCTATAATTTCATGTTCAGATATTTATTCTATAATTTACATGTTTAAACATCTATTTTATATTGTGCAAATATGATTTATGGTAAATACTTTAAAATTTATTAATCAAAATGTTTAATTCAATTAAAATAATCAAGAATAATCACATATTTAAATATTTTACAAGTCATTAGATCAAAATACTTAATTTAAACAATCATAAACTATGAACACTACGTAGTCATTATATTATAGAAACAATAAATTCTATTGACTATACTATAAAATTGCATTGAACTAGTGTTTCACATTCCTAAAAACATAAATTCTCAATTATTCAATCATAACATGTATCAAACACAAAGAAAATAAGAATAAGGATTCTAGGAGCTTATCTTATGCAGTAACGAACCAATTGCTGGTTTAGTGAGTTTTTGAGTAGCTTCTGGCAAGGCGATGTTATCTTTCGAGAGAGAAAATTCACACATTAAAGAAGCTTGGTTTGAGTGCGTTTGAGTGAGTTTCAAATCATAATTTATGCATAAAGTGAAGCACAGCACCCGATTTATATTAGTAGAGTCTTAATATAATTCAGGAAAGCATAAAAATGGAAGATCACGGGTATTGTGGCCTAATATGTTCTTGCCCAATTCGATTTCGAATTTTAAAAAAAGTGTTAGTTTGAGTGATTGAAATGGGCAAAAACACATTAATAATTAATATTTTCACCTTTGATTTGGAGGAAGTTGCCCAAAGAACTGAGTTTTGCAAATTTCATGTAAGTGTGTTAATATATATATTTTTTTATTTTTTCAAGTCCGAATTAATTCGCTATTTAAGAAAATTAGAATGTTTTTTTTTTAATCCCAATTTGGAGTATTCTATGTGTAGTTTCTAAAAACACAAAATTCGGGTTAATTTTGAAAAATATAAATTTCGAACACCAATTGAAAGTAGGGGTTTAAGATAGGGAAGCTGTCTTTTTAATTTGGAATCTTAATTCGCAGGAAAATGAAATTGAAAAGAAAAGAGAAGAAGGAGATAGGGGTACACATCACGTGAGGGCATGTGACTCATACACCCTACCTACTCTTGTACTATACGCATAGGAAAGAAAAAATATTGCAGGCGCTAACGCACTTGATTGTTTTTTTTTTAATAAAAAAAAATAAATGGAAAGAAATAAAATCAAGTAAAATATCACCATAGCTAGACCTAACTTAAATCAAGAAATAAAAGTGCTTACTAGGTTGTTTATAGTTGTTGAACTTCCATTTATACTTATTGAGCACGAGCCTTTCATTAATTGTTTTAATGTACTACAACTAAGATTTTCAGTTCCATCTCATAGGACATTGACTCGTGATTATGTACACTTGTATGAAGAGAAAAAAGGAAAGTTGAAGAAATTTTTTTTCCACATTTAGAGGTAAGGTATGCTTGACTATAGATACATGAACATCTAATCAGAATCTATTTTATTTATGTCTAACATGTCATTACATTGATAATGACTGCAAATTACAAAAAAAAAAAAAAGATTATAAATTTTTGTCAAATATTTGGCCACTCTAGTGAGGCAATAGGCAATATTGTTTTAACATGTTTGAAGAGTTATGGTATTACTAAGGTTCTAGCTGTAACTATCGATAATGCAAGTTCGAATGATCTTTGCATTTAACATTTGAAAAGAAAATTTTAATCTTGAAACACAATGTTGTTGAATGGAGAGCTATTACATATGAGGTGTTGTGCTTATATTCTAAATTTGACTATAAAGGAAGGTTTGAAAGAGCTAAATGATTTAAAATTTAGAATTCGCTCAGTAGTTAGGTATGTTAGTCTTCTCCACAAAGAATGGCTAAAGTTAAGAGTTGTGTGGCAGAAGAAAACATCCACGGTAAGGCATTATTGTCTTTAGACGTGGAAACTAGGTAGAACTCCACTTGCTTGATGTTAGAGTTAGCTTTAAAATTTCAAAAAGCATTTGAAGCATTAGAAATCAATAGTGATAATTTTAGACCAAAACTTGAGAAGGATAAAACAAGGAGGGTTCCTACATGGGAGGATTGGGAATATGTATGTGGCATATTACCATTTTTTTTATAACATTTTATGATGCCATTGTGAGCATTTATGGATCCTTTTATGCAACCTGTAACCAATTCATTGAAGAGATATTGGGTGTTGGATATGGAATTGAGCAATGCTAAAATAGTGATCTCTTTATGAGAATGATGGCTGAAAAGATGAAATGAAAGTATCATAAGTACTAAGGAAACATCAATAATATCAATGTAGTGTCTTTTGTTTTAGCTATTCTTGACCCTCATCAAAAGCTGTCTTATGTTGATTAGATGGTTAGACACGTCTAGGATCCTGAATAGGCAAATCAACTCATGAGTAAAATCAATTACACACTTTCATCATTGTTCCATGAGTAAGAGTTCAATTTGGGGCATAAAGAGGAGATTGCTCAAAGCTGTGTAAAGGAAACATGGCGACAAAGGAAAGATGAAGATTGTAAACCATGGAGAAGAGTTTTTAGTCATGAGATGAGAGGGCAAAAATTGGTATAGAAAAATGAATTAGAAAGGTACATTAGAGAAAATTGTGAGGATTTTGATAATAAGGATCTTAATATTCTAGATTGTTAGAGAAAGTCCCCATCTAAATTCCCCATTCTTTCTATGATAGCAAAAGATGTTTTGGTCATCCTTTTATCAACTATGGCTTTTGAGAGTGCATTTAGCACTGGTGGTCATGTACTAAATTCATTTAGAAGTTCTTTGACTTCGTATAGGGTAGAAGCCCTTATTTGTGTACAAGATTAGTTGAAAAATCTTGATACAATGCTATATGTGGAGGAAGAGCCTTAAGCATCTAAAACTTTTACCTTAGGTACAAAAAGTTTCATTTTATTTATAAAACTATTAATATTACATTTATCATATGATCATAGTTTAGATGATTATATATATATATATATATATATATTTTCTAAATTATATCTTCAGATGTTGAAGTTGGAAAAGCGATAGACTCAATGACTATACATGATTGAAGTAAGGTTATTTTTTGGGGGTTTATTAAGTTTTAGCTCATTTAAGCTTTCAACTACTACATGTGTTACATTTGCTTTCTTATAGCCTCTTACATTTAAAAGCTATTGACATCTACAAAAATATAAAAGTATTATGATAATATGTGACAAAATGTTTCTTAATTAAAACCACGGGTATAAGTTTTATGTTAGCTAATCTATTGTTTATTTGTTTGATTGTTGTTTTAGGGCCAAGTTGGAAGATGAGGCTTAAAGATTTTCAAAGCTCGTGGTTACTAGAGTACTCATTGGCTGCTACAGTTTTCTTTGATGAAAAGACTAATGCTTAGTTTCTGTTTGGTGTTTTTAGCAATAAAATTACTATGCTAAAAGTTATAATATAATAATTTGTTGTAGTACACTAAAGGTGTTTTTTGGCTCTCATTCAAAATACTAGTACCGGTACTTTGATAGTAGTATGGTATTGCCCTTCCCTTATGTTGGGGCTTAATCATTTTGCTTATGAAGATATTTGGTTCATGGTTTTTTGTTTCTATGTAAGTTACATTTTTTTTTTTTTTGGTTTTTAGTAGAAAGTTTTTATTTTGTTTCTCATGGAAGAGAATGTATGAGAGTATAGTTGAGAATTGGAGAACACTATTTTTATGTTGTTTCTAATAGAAAACTATTTTGTTTCTAATGGTGCTATGGTACTGTTTGTGTTTGCAAGATAAGGACATTGGATGTAGACATGCACATAGGAAAATTTGAAGTGAAAATAACTCATTAAATTTTGAGATAAAGAATAAAGGAGCAACAATAAATTTGTAAGATTTTATTTGAAAAAATGGTTCAAACCACGAACCGAACCATTTATTTTTAGGTTCAAAAAATTCATAAATTGAACTATACAGTTAGGTTTGTTTTACAAAAAAACCGAATTATTAATTTTAGATTTGGTTTGGTAAGAGGCAAACTGTATCAAATTGAACTATACTTACCCTTTGTTGAGAAGAAGCTTATAGGTGAGTTCTTTAAGACTCTACAGTAGATTGAAGAGTATGAAGACATCACCATCGAGTGTGGCCGGGACCTTCAAAAAGATGTGCATGACCATTACCTCTGCCTCGACTTGAGCTTTATAGAGTGGCTGGATGGTTTAACACATACGGAGGAGAGGGTAGCTAAAGCGAGATCAAGGATAGCTGTTCCGACAATCGAAGTAACCTAAGGCAGCCCTCCTGCTGCTAGGGGCACGCAAAGCACTCCTCTATTCACTTCTTCCCTAGTAACTCAATAGGTCCTCTTTAGATGTATTTTAGAGATTGATCAAAGGTAGAGTGGCCCTCCAATTGACCAGAGCTAGCAAACTTTGACTCCTCCTTTTGCAGCCCAAGGGCAAGCACCTTAGGACTAACTAGCTCAAATGGATTGGTCCTCCAAGTAGATCGGTGTGTTGGACTTCTTAAAGCTACTAGAGC
Organism: Lumnitzera littorea; assembly: GCA_024138015.1. Lineage (NCBI taxonomy): Eukaryota > Viridiplantae > Streptophyta > Magnoliopsida > Myrtales > Combretaceae > Lumnitzera > Lumnitzera littorea. The sequence goes on from JAMXBB010000011.1 coordinate 19,965,515, forward strand.
TGGCTAATCCAAAATGACAAGCTACTATTTCTTTCTTTTCTTTTTACTAGACTTGTAAAGAAAATTCTTTTAGTGGGCCAGTATGCCAGCCTTTACTCTTTATAAATAATTTAAACAAATTGAATGAAGGATCTCATGTTTATCTCTTCTTGCATTTCCTTTTTATTCTTGTACTTTTGGCTTGTTAAATAGTTGTAGCTTTGATTCTTGGGATGTTGCATTCTTGTACTTAGTTACTCAATTGGGGGGTTAGTTGTTCCTTCAAGACAACTTGACCAAAGTCACCTTATTCTTAAGGAGGAGTTGGGGTTTCCCTCTATAAAGGACCATTTAACTATTTGAAGTTTAGGTTGTATCAGGGGTCGAGCTGGTGGTGTTTCAGTAGGCATTATGAGAGTTCTTCAGTCATGCAAAAGGTATTTCCCTTTACTAAGGTTACTAGATAGGGATTAGGTTTTTAGTGTTCCAAGTTGCCTAAGGCGTAGGAGTTCCTCAATTGTGCAAGGGTTGTTGTCCTTGTTAAGGTTACCCAATAGGGGTTAGGTCGGTGGTGTTTCAACCTATCCATACCTGAAGAGATAAGAGAGTCAAGAGTCTATGTAAGGACTTATAGGTCCATTCACCCATATAGGGCTAGGACGAGTTTAGCAAGATAATAATAAAAGAAACATACATGAATATTGGTGAACGAAATATTTAATTAATAACTTTGAAGAATATTTACAATTGAATATACATAGTTTTACTAAAAAAAAAAAGGCCATAGGTTGTCGGCATTTTATGTATGTAAGATGAGCTTACCATCTAGCCTCTTTAGCTTGTATGCCCCATTTCTTAAGTTTTCCTTGACTTTGATAGAGTCTTCCTAATTGGGGGCTAGCTTTCCTTACTCCTCTCACAAGCCAGTGGCCTTGAGTTTTCAACAAACCAGATCTTCTACCTTAAACTTCTTATGTCAGACTTTCTTGTTTTAGCATCTGGCTACTTAATGCTGATACACAACCACCTAAGCTGCTGCGAGGTCTTTAATTTCTTCAATAGTATCTATGTTAGCCTATAATAGGGACTCTTTAGTGATGGCATTGAAGGACTAAGTCTAAATGTTGGGGAGGGAGCTCCAGCTTGATGGGGAGGATTGCTTCTGAGCCCAAGGCTAAACGAAACAAGGACTCACCTGTGGAAGTATGATGGGTAGCCTTATATTCGCATAGAATGTTGGGTAGCTTGGTCTACCCTCTTCTTGAGGCTTTTGAGGATGACCTGGTTGATGACCTCAACTTAGCTGTTAGATTGGGGCATAATGTGATGCTTAATGTAGAACTCCATGAACTTTAGGTTGTCAAACTAACATACTATTATCCATGATGAAGGTGAAGGGACCTCGAACCTAGAGAGGATGTTGTTGTACACAAAAGATTCCATTCTTGTCTCTGTTATTTTGGTGACTGCTTCAGCTTTGACCTACTTAGTGAAGTAGTCAATTGCTATAATGATGAACTACTAACCTCTTGAAGCCTTCGGTACAGCGCCAAGAATGTCAATGCCCTAGTAGGCGAAGGACTAGGAGCTCATCAAGGGCTGCAGGTTGGAGCGAGGGGCATGAGTGATCGAGTGTGCTTCTAACATTAAGGGTACCTTTGGGCTACCACCTTTCCATCCTGCCTCATGGTAGGCTAGTAATATTCGAGCTAAAGAACTTGGATCTAGAGAGCTTGTGACTAGATGTAGTTACTGTATACTCTGATATGTAACTCTTCCACGAGGTGTGTATCCTTATCAACTTGGAGGCATTTGAGTAAGGGGAGGTTAATGCCCCTTCGAGACAAAATGCCGTTGATCAGAGTGTAGTCAGCGGCATGGTGCCTTAGTTTCTTAGCCTCCTTCCTATCGTCTAACAAGGTACCTTCTTCTACATAACTCTGGATGGGGTCTATCTAGCTTGACTCTATAGGTGCTATACTAAGCTCAAAGACCTCGACACTAATCAAATTGAAGTTCTTCTCGGGAATATACTAAATGAATATCTTTTGTCCTTCACCTCAAGTTTTTGTATTCTTATGGAGGCAAGCTTAGTAGCCAATTTGCTGGCGAGTTCTTGGCTCGAGGAATTTTCTTAATGTTCTAATAGGGGAACTTGGCTAATAGATTCTTCACCTTGTCTAAATACTTCACCATGGTATCACCTCTAGCTTCATATTTACCTCAGACTTGCTGGACCATAAGCATAGAGTCCAAGAAGTATCACGTCCCGAAGCGGCAGAGTCGTAACAGTCACGTTGTGCAAACTATTATAAGATAGAAGTTGACCATATAGTAGCAATCTTATACCTAATTTACACAAGGCATTCACGACTAATCCACTTTAAAATAATAGTTCATAAATTAAATAAATTATTTACTTAAGAAAGTATGAAAATATATGTATACATTAGGATTCAAATATTACAAGTCATGTTTGCAGAGTTTCATTGTACTATATTTTCTAAGTAATACATTATTCGAAAATGAAATATTCTAAAATAAGAGCTAAGACCTTAAAAATATATTTGTCATTTAAATGTATTTTCTTACTTCCCAAGATTCAACAGCTGCTAGCTTTAAGAGAAATATAGGCTGCTTCTTAACTAGCACCTATAACAATATCTATAGGGATGTGAGTAACCAACAGCTTAATAAGTTAGGATAGAGACTTAAAACTATACATTGAACACAAACAGAGTTATTAACCAAATTAGTTAGATGCAATACATGTACAAACAAATGCCATCGTATAATGTTGTCTAACCCGTCATGAGATTAGAGAAATGACATTTGCTTTAATTCGGGTTGGAGAGTTTCCATTTAATACAACATCTTACGACTAAACCCAGGCTTGTGTAATGGAGACACTGCTCTTCTTGCAAGTACCTTCGAACCACTAACTTCACCCTTATCATGACCTCCTCACCTGTTATGTAGTTCGATTAAGGAAGAAGAAGAGACCAATTATGCTATCTAGTGCTATCCCTTTCAAAGGAGTCGGTGTTTGGCCGAAGAACCCTAATGTTTTTCCTAATGGGTTGCTATATAGGTTTGATTTAGAATTTCAACTCATATATTTAATTAGATTCGATTTAAGGTATTCAATCATTTCAAACAGATCACACAAATACAAGCTAAAGTAGTAAATTAGAATCATAACGTCAAGCTAAAAAATAAGCACATACAGGCATGTACATAATCAGCTTTCTAACAATCACATCTAAGCATAATCTTAAGCATCTAAGTACTACAAATTAGTATTCTAAAATATAGTAACATATTAACCCCAACTTACCTGGACTCCTCGCTTTCCCACTCAAGGTGCGACTTACACAAGCTATTGCTGATAATCCTTATAATACAAATGTTGTTTTAGTTACCACATAATTATCATAAATAAGTTTTGTTATGAAATTCTTATTATTATCTTCAATTTAGGGTATTATTATACCTAATCATTTGGGTTTTGTCTTTTATGATTATTCTTAATTTATGCTAGGTTCTGATTCTATTTTGCGAATCCGATTTTAATTTAGGTTTTAATTCAGTTCCAACAACAAGTGTTATATGTAATCTTAAGATTTCATTTCAAACCATAATATAAAATTAATCACATTATGCTTGGGTATCTTAAATATTGTATTTAGTGTCTAATTAGTATTTTAGTCTGCATGGTATACTTTAGTCATCATTTAACTACCGAATTTACTTCCAATATGAGAAAAATTTACATTTTTCATATAATTATATATATTCATATTTAATACCAGATTTATTTTATATTAATATTATTATAATATTATCATTTTTGGTATAATATTTTCTATTCACAATTATCTTATATTTACATATTATGTATTATTACACAATTCACTCCTAAATCACCTATTTAACACTTTTAACACTATATATATCATCCTTCATCTTCCAATAACATATCAAATGTCTAATCATATCCTAAATTAGAAATTATATCTAATTAACCTTAAATTATAAAATTAACTTAAAATATACTATTTACTTACATATTTAGTGCATATTATGCATAATGCATATAACTAATGCCTCAAACTCCAATTAAGCTATGGAAAATATATCGTACTCAATAAATTATGGTTGTTATATTATGATCATGAAAAGTACTAAGATACTTTAATATATATTATTTTTCGTAATATTAATTTTAGGTCTGATTTTGCTAAAAATTAGTTTAAATTAGGTAAATAACCAAATAAAATTATAGGATTCAAATCGAATATTTCCAAAATTATAACTAAGTTTTAGAGGTCATTACAAATCAGATTTATTAAAGAATTTAATTAAAAACCTATTATTTCTTTCACATGAAAAATAGGGAAAATTCAAAAAAATAATTTTAATAAATATTAAACGTATATTTTATCAAAAATTATTTTTATGTAAATTAAATATATCATATAAGGAATATGTACACAAAAAATTAGCTCAAAATAACATTGTTTACTATTTTTGAAAATTCATACAAAATTCGTTGTAATTAATCCTATTCTTAAGAAACCTATATAAGAACTTCTAATTAAAAAAAAAAAATGGTTTGATATTTTGATTCTACATGCAAAAATAATTAGGGAAACAAAATTTCATAATTTTTCATACATATTTGATATTTTTAATAAATTAAACCAATTTGAAAGGGAAATTAGAATTCACCAATCAAAAAACTTCTAACCACTAGCGATGGCTCCACCATTGTCTACAGCTTTAGATGTGAGGTCTATTGTTTATTAGTAGTGGCTATTCATTTCTAGGTAGTTGTTGAGTGTGGGTTCCTTTTATAAGTCTTAATTACACTATAATTTGTCAATTTTTAGTAAAATTGTTTTCTCTCCTCTTCTCATCTCTCCTTAAATTTTTTTGGACTCTAAACTAACTAAAATGAATTTTGGAAGAATGTTTGGTATTTATAGAAGAGGTTTAGGATTTTTCTTGCAATTATTGGTTGCCATGTACCGCTTATCCTCTTTCATTTCCACTTTCTATTTGGCTAATTATTATTTGTTGATTTTCTTCTTTAATTTTTAGCTTGTCATGCCTTACTTATGGAATTCTCTTCATTTTTCTGTATTTTTCTTAATTTTATAATTATTTATGAATTTTCTTTAATTATTTAGTATTATTTTAGTATATTTCGGGTATTTTAGGTAATTTTGCATATTTTAACCTACATGTAAATATATTTATGGTACAAATAAATATTTCTAAATATTATTTATATTATTTTATGATTTTTAGTGTGTATATAATTTATCTCAATCAATTCATTTGTTATCAAAACTTGTTTTTCACGTTTTTAATAAGTAACAGTAAATTTATATATAATTGAATATTATAACAATTAATTATTTTATTATTTTTTTCCTAAATCCAAAACTACGGGATCACTTTTACTAATATTCCTAAATATTTAGTGAAATTTGGAATTAATCGGACAATTTACTCGATCGTCCTAAATTTTATGGTTTAAACTTTAAACATTAGATTGCGAGGCTTACAAAAAGACCTCAAGGTGTTCTGTGTCGAACTCCTTAGCCAACTTGAGATCAGTGATTAGAGTTTTATAATTAGATTCGTTGTTGCCAGTATCAAATCTAAATTTGAAGGCATAGCGAACAGTGGTTTGGGGGGGGGGGGGGGTTGGTTTGGTGAGTACTAGACCTACACCTACTCTTATCACTTAATATTAACTCTCGACTAAAAGTTAAAAACATTTTTTTTATTTTTTTTAATTTTAAAAAGATTTTAGAAACGTCATTCAACTAAAGTTGAGAAAAGGTTAAGTCTTAACTAATTAGATAGGTTAATTATAACTTAACTATTAGTTTATGAAAAAACCAATTTTGAAAAAAAATTGAAAACCAAAGTTTTTGGATTTAGACGCTAACCTATTAAATTCTAGTGAGTACCACTATTACCTTCCGAATTTAGTTTTGTTCTTTTCAAAATACCCTTGTTACATTAAAAGAAAATTTTAAATTACAAGAAAGAAAGAAGATTAATTTCATTTACAAAAAAAAAAAATAAATTAAATCTACTTATTTACAAAAGGGAAAATAAAAAAAAAAATTTCCTATTTTAAGTCGCCCTATAGTTGGCTACAGATACCTATGTACCCGTTATTCAGGATTAGATTTTCTATAGTTCGTTTACAAAAATTTAAGTATGTTGGTTTTTTTAAAAAAAAAAAATTTGGAAAATAGTTGTGTTTAAGTTTTTTTTTGTTGGTTTAAATTTATTTAAAAAAGGAGTCCTAAAAGGATCATAAATTTTCAAGTATTTATTTTTAGGAAAATTCTATAAGAAACCTTAAAATTGGAAAAAAAGGGTTTATTAATAATTTTTGAAAACCCTTTTTTTTTCTTGGTGATAAAAACTTTATTTTACAGTCAAAACACGTTATTATTATTATTTTTCTTTTTATTTGAAAATTTTTCTTAAAAAATAAAATAAGGACTTTTAAAAATAAATGAAAGAAAAGGGACAAATATTTTTATTTCATTTCTCTTTTTTCATTTTCTTCTTATTTTTCCTTTTTTTTTTTAATTTTTATAAGCAACTAAAAAAGAAAAAGGAAGAAAAAAAAGGATAAAGCAAGCCAAACTTAGTAGGCTGGACACGGGTTGGACATGGACTAGAGTTGGGTCAAATCGAGACACGTAACCTGTACATGCATTGGCATGGAAAGAGAGAGAGAAGGAAGAAGGGGAGATAGCGTTTTTGTGAGTTCACTATTAGAGAATGGGGGGTAAGTGAAGTGCTAATGCATTTGGTGGTTGTCTAAAGGTGGTTTAATGTGTAGTCGTGGTGTTGGTAGTCGTTGGTGCATATGGTGGTTGTTAGGTGTGTCTAGAGTATAGGGTCTTAGGTTTTAGAGCACCACGAGTCTAGCCATGGTGTTAGTTTAGCCTAGGGAGTAGTGGTTCATGGTGTTTTACAAGGTGGTATGGTGGTTAAGGGTTTAGGTAGTTAGAGATGGTGAGGCAACTATGAGGAATGGCAAAGGGTGAGAGTGGGTAGAATGGAGAGCTAGAATCTTAGTCGAGCTACTAGTAATAGTAGCTACCTTTGTCGATGGCTAGAAAGATAGATAGCTTAAAGAGAGAAAGAGAGCACCTAGAGAGAGAGAGAGAGAGAGCTTGAATGTGTATATTTAGGTAAGATTAAGAGACCATTGATGATTCAAAAGTTTGTGGAGAGCTCCAATTTATAAGTTCCCTAGCTCGTGCAATCTTGGAAAGAGCAACAAAAGCCAGATAAGCCATAAATGCTTTTAAGCATGGGAATATTTTTTGATTTTTAGATCTTATTTTGACTAAGAAGATCAATGAATTTGGACATAATATGAGCATTATTCAAGAGTACTTTGAATCCTCAATTAATCCCCACATTTTGTTTGATGAAATTTAGCTAAGAAATCAGTTTAATTGGCTAAAAAAGAGGGGGATCGCATGAGGTTCTTTTTTTTGTTTCTACAAAAAACTGCATGGAGGAGGAAACCAACGCATGGTTATGTGCCACATGCCCTAGCCAATGCATGCACTGCATGGGTGATTCACTTAAACTATATATATATAAATTAAATTACAAATGCTCTAGCAAGTATACTAGGTCGGAAGCAAGTATATCCTTTAAGGACTATAATATTACTAAACCTATTATAGTTCTTATCAATATTCAGGTAATAAAAAATAGATTAACTAATCAAATAACTATATTAAAACTACTGAAAAGAAAATAACTATAAAATTTCTAAAACTAAGCAATCAATTGAGAATTGTAAAAAAAAAAAACAGAATTCACCCTAGATTCTGTAAATCAAATTATTATCATGTTATATAGATTATTAACTATATGGTCATTTAAGTGAAATTATTATACCTTAAAACTTAAGTATTTAAACCCCTAATTAATCAGTTAGCTCTTGCATCTCCAATTAACAGTGGACTCTAAATTTCAATTAGATATCTCCCAATATTGTCTAATGTCCTAAATCAATTATTCTTAATGTCTTAGTGAATAATCAATCGCCAAACATTACATTAATCTCTAGATAATTTCTAATTAATTTAGTCATTACTGCTTCCACATTAATCAATCAAATTAACTAAGAATTTCTAACAAACCTTATATCAACTCCCATATAACTAGGGTTTCTAACAATTATAATCAATTAAACAACTATAATTAAAATCATAGAAATTGCAATCATGAATTATCCCTATATTTATTAATCTTATAACACGAATACAAGTATCATCTTACCTATTTAGGGTTTCATCAATTTCTAAAAATAAATTTAGCCAATCATGGAATTTGAAACAAAAGCGCAACTACTAATTGAAATTGCAAGGAAATTCGTAACTGATAGCATGAATAATTAACAGAATTGCATTAATGTAATTAGAATCGATGTCACCAATTTTGTAATTAGAAAAGATAAACTTCAATTGCAACTCCAAAACTTAGTCTCTACAAAAAAAGCAAAATCTTCTCGATGATCTAAGCAAATCTATAAAAGAATTCTTCAAGAACTATCTAATGACTATTCTATGACTCTTTAAGTCTTAAGATAGTCTGTGTCTCTAAAAAACAAAAGTCTTCTAAACAGTGAAACATAAGGCTATTTTTAAGAAAAACTAAGGTTGGCTCATGTAAAGCTTCTTTTTAATAAAGGTTGGCTGATAGGCCGGCGGTGTAGACTTCAAGGTTGATCATATAGACTCCAAAGCCAGTGATGTAAGTGTAGGTCGCTTGAAAGGCTGACTGTGTTGAATTCCAAATTGCAACTTGTTGATTCGGACTTTGTTCATTTGCGTAAAACTCCTGTAAATTATCTGTATTTCCACTTTGAATCTTCCAATTCCAAAAATGTCCAAATGAAAATAATTAAGTATCATTTTTTAATGATTTCTATAAAATCAATAATAATTGTATCTAATTTGCACATTTAAAATATGAACAATATGCCTTTATCAATGTAGGCTCGATCCCACGCTAGGGCCTTCGGCCCTATTTACAACCGGACTAGGTTTCATGCAATCCAAAACCCCCTATTGTCCCCTTTTTTTCTTCTATTTTTTTTAGAAAGTAAATTAAAAAAAAATACTAAACTTAGTTCCTAAGTCAAAATTAAACCCTAAATGACCAATTTGTGTAAATACATACTTTTAAAAAGGAATAATAAATAGAATAAAGTAAATTGAAAATAATAATTTTCAAATGAACCTAGTTTTAATGATTGTGTGCATTATTTAATCCTAAAAAATGAATTACCTGGTCTATGTCACCTCAAGATACTAAAAACAAGTTGAAAACCTTATTTTTTCTAAATTTTTGTATCTTTCATTTTTTCTCAAGTTTATTTATTTTTTTTTTGTTTTTATGTATTTTCTAATTTTTTAATTAGGATCCTTTTCCTTGATTATTAAAATATATTACAGGGGAGTAAAATTGGGGTGTCCACACCTCTTCCTAAGATGGTTGACCTATCGATGTGGAGAGTCCACACCACTTTATCATCTCCGAGCGGTGCTTCCTCCTTTCTTATGTACTTTATGATAAAGTTAGCTAGCAATTGTGCTTTGTAGGACATTCGTAGCTAGTACTGAAAGTTGTATGCACTCATCTTTAGCGTATACTTGACCATTTGACCAGATGCATCAAGCTTCTGTAGTAGTGTATGTAGTAGCTAGTCTATCAGCATGACGATTTGGTGTGCCTAGAAGTAGGGTTCGAGCCGACTTGTAGAAATGATGATGGCTAAGGCAAACTTCTCTACTCTTGTGTACCTAACCTCAAGCCCTTGGAGGATATGGTTAATGGAGTATACTAGCCCATGCTCTCTTTCTTGTACCTTGACCATTACGGACGAAAGTGCCTTAACACTTATGGCAAAGTACAAGTATAGGTCCTCCCTTAAAATAGGTTTGAAGAGGATTGGTAGATACTTGAGGAAGTCTTACAGCTCCTTGAATGCTACTCTGCACTAAGGGGGTCCATTCAAAATCCTTTTAGATTCTTTAAGATTTTAAAGAACTTTGCGCATCTATCTACAGTTCTTGAAATAGATATGCTCAATGCAGCCACCATACTGGTGAGCTTCTAAACTTCCTTAACCGAGGAGGGGGACTTTATGTCCTTGATGCCTTAGATTTTCTTAGAATTGGCCTCATTTCCTTGCTAGATGACCATGAAGCCTAGGAACTTACTGGAGTCAACTCCAAAAACATACTTCTAGGGATTTAACTTCATGTTGTGCTTCCTCATCTGATCTATGGCTTCTTATAACTCCTTAATGTGGTCATCGGGTTGCTTGCTTTTTGACAATCATATTGTCAACATAAACCTCCATATTACGCTTGAGCTAGGGCTTAAACAAGGTGGTCACCATTCTTTTGTACTTCTCTTCGGCATTCTTGAGGTTAAAGGGCATGATAGTGTAGTAGTAGGTACCAAAGTGAATGATGAAGGAGGTATGGACTTCGTCCTTTAGGTTTATTTTGATCTGGTTGTAACCTTAGAAGGTGTCCATGAAACCAAGTAGAACATGTCCTGATGTGGAGTAAACCAGTTGGTCAATCCTTAAGAGAGGGAAGCAATCCTTTTGTTAGGCTTTCATTAAGTCAGTATAATCAAAGCACATACACTACTTCCTGTTCTTAACCAACACTACATTGGCCAGTCAGGTCGGATACTTCTCTTCTTGCATGAAGCCTACCTTCAGTAGCTTCTATACCTTTTCTTGAATAGTAGCCTACCATTCTGGTGCAAAATGTCAATTCGTCTATTTGATAGGTAGCACATTGCTATCGATATAGAGGTTGTAGGTTGTCAGGTTAGGGGAGATTCCAAGCATGTCTGATGCCGACTAGGCAAACCTATTTGAGTTGCCTTACAGGAGGTTAACAATGGCCTCCTTTACCTCAAGAGTGGTTTCAATCCTGACCTTGGTAATTTAGTCAAGATTGGTGCCAATTTATATCTCTTTAGTCTTCTTGCCCAACTCGCTTCTCTCAATCGACTTTTCTTGTGGACCGATCTCTAAAGTAAAGACACCATCATCTTTGGCAGCCTTTACATTAAGCTCCCTAGAGAGCTTTTGGTCACATCAGTAGATTCTTACTCCAATAGGGGTCGGGAATTTTTCCTTTAAGTAGAGGGACAATGTGATGACCTCAAAGCTATTTAAGCTTGGTTGTCCCAATAGAGCGTTGTAAGGGGAAGGGGGCAATGTTTTCATCATCGTTAAGCTCCATGTTGAGAGTAATGATACCTATAGCTTAGACTGTTCCTCATTAAAGCCAATAAGATCATAGTGGTATGGCTTTATCTTAACAGGCCACTTCTTCTTCATCCTATTATAAGTATGCGTGAAGAAGATATTAGTGGAGATATTGTCACGCCCCGAAGCGAGAGAGTCATAACAGTCCTGCCATGTAAACCATTCTAAGTTAAAAGTTAGCCTTACAACCGCTATCCTAAACTTAATCTACACAAGGCGTCCATGATTAACTCACTTTGAAGTAAACAGTTCGTAATTTAAATAAGTAATTTACCTAAGAAAGTGAGAAAAAAAAAATATATATATATATATATATATACACTAAAATTCAATTATTACAAGTAATGTTTATAATGTTTCACTATAATCTATTTCCTAGTTAATACATTATTCAGAAATGAAAAATTCTAAAATAAGAGCTTAGACCTTAAAAATTTATGTCTGTTCTTTAAATATTTTCACTCTCCAAGATCCAACAGTTACTAGCTTCAGGGTAGTTATAAGCTGCTTCTTAGCCAGCACCTGCAACAACGTCTATAGGGATGTGAGTAACCATAATTCAGTAAGTTGGGACAGAGGACTTAAAATTATACCACAAACACAAACACGGTTACCAACCAACTTATTAGGTGTAATGCATGTTTAAGCAAATGTCATTGCATGACGTTGTCCGACTCGTTGTGAGATTAGAGAAATTATATCTACTTTAATCTGAGTTGAGGAGTTACCGTTAATGCAACAGCTTACGACCAAACTCAGGCTTATACATTGGAGAGATCATTCTTCCCACGACTACCTTCAAACCATTGACTTCACCCTTGTCGTGACTTCCTCACTTGTCACTTAGTTTGACTAAGGATGAAGAAGGGACCCATTATGTTATCCAGCGTTATCCCTTTCAAAGGGGTTGGTATTTGGCCGAAGAATCTTAGGTTTCTCCTAATAGGTTGCTGTGTAGGTCCAATTTATAGTTACAACTCATATATTTGTTAAGTCCAGTTTAGGGTGATCAATCATCTCAACAAACAGAATCATAGTATCACTCATAATCAAGCACATGCACACAACCAAATATTTAACAAGCACAACCAAGTATAATCTCAAGCCTCCAAAATGCAACACTATATTAATCCCAACTTACCTAGACTCCTCGCTTTTGCTCTTGCTCACTCACTTGAGGTTCAACTCGCTCAGACCATCGCCGATCATCCCTATAATATAAACATAGTTTCAATTTTTTATATAACTATTATAGGTTAGTTTTATCCTATAACACTTATTATTATCTTTTGTTTAGGGTTTAATATACCTAATTATCTAGGTTTTTAAGCCTTTTACAATTCTTCTTGAATCATTGTTAAGTTCTGTTTCAGTTTTCGCATTAATTTCTAAATTAGGTTTTTAACTCAGTTTTTGGTTAGAGATTTATATGTACACCCTTAGAAATCATTCCGACCCATAATGTGAAATTAATCACATTACCTTCGGATATCCTAAATATAATTTTTAGTCTCTAACTAGTGTTCTAGTTCGTGCGATATACTTGAATCATAATTTAATTACCGAATTCACCCCCATTATGAGAAAATCTTACATTTTTCATATAATTACCCTAATTTAAGTTTCCTATCAAATTTATTATATATTCCTGTTATTATCATAATATTAATTCTAACCAATATTTTCCTAATTATTAATTTCTCATATTTATATATTACACATTATCACCTAATGTGTACATAATATACATATCTAATATTTCCATCACTTCAAATATCATCTCCCAACATCAAATAACATTCTAAATATCTAAATTCATCCCAAATTAGGTTTTGAACCTATTTGCCCTAAATTACCAAATTAACTTAAAATTTATCATTTTTACCTATTACATATTTACTATATAATATGTTAATAATTACATCTAACACTCTAAATGCTACAAGTATTATAGTCCATCATATTTCAACATCCTAAAATATATAATTATGTATCAAATAAGTAATTACTCATTTAATTACTTAATTAACTCTAAATTACCCATTTTATGTATCATTTTAAGACCTAAATTATACCACTTAAGTAGTCTATAGAAAAATTTTGAGCTCCAAACTATACTCATAAGTCTATTTATTTATAAACCGAAACATGCTCGGTTTTGTATGAATTTTTAAGGACCATATATCACGGGACATATTTTCATCAAAATACAAAAAGATTCTAGAATAACAAGTTTGATAATTTTCCATCTAATTTTGATATTTTTAACAATTTAAAAAAAAAAATTGGGTAGAAATCGAACTCACAAGAATTGGTGGCTCTGGCCATCGCCAGCTGCCGTGGCCTTGTTGGCCGATTTGGACATTGCCACCGCTATGTGGTGGTGGTAGCCGTCTACTCCTAGCTACTTGTCAGGTCTAGGTTCTCCTTAGAAGCCCCAATTGCATAGTTTTTTGTGATTTTTTTGTAAAACCTTAATTTTCTCTTAATTTTCTAAAATTCCAAACATCCACAATGAGCTTTTGAAAAATTTGAGGTATTTATAGAGATCTTAGGAAATTATTGTGCATTAAATTAATTTGACAATTGTCTTGTCTCTTCTTTTTCTTACTTTTTATTTATTGTAATTTGATTAGTTGTTTTATTTCTTCAATTCTAGATTGCCATGCCTCAATTCTGGATTTTTCCTAATTTTTATTGATTTTTTCTTAATTAATTATGAATTTTTTTAATTATTTAGTATTATTTTAGCATATTTTGCATATTTTAAGTAATTACGTATATAATATAAATAAATATTTTTAAATATTATTTAGGTTATTTTATAATTTTTAGTGTGTATATAATTTATTTCTAGTGATTCGTTAATTATCGGAATACATTTTACCCATTTTCGATAAATAACGAGTAATATATTGAAATTTTGAAAATTTTATATTCTTTTATTTTATTACTTATTTTCTTAAATTCAAACTTACAGGATTATTTTTACTAATATTTCTAACTTTACTTTATAATTTAAGCTCAATCGGATTCTTTAGCTTATCGCCCTAAATTCTACAAGCCAAACTTCGAGTAACTGATTATGGATCTTATAGATATCAATGTCTATCATGATCTTGAGGATCTCAATGTTTGTAATTCTTGCCCCAATTACAAAAGCATCTTAGTGAGGGTGTCTACTCCCTCTAAGTCTTCATTAGAGAGGGAGATCGAGGTATCTCTCTTCTGTCTCTTCTCCCTAACAACTAACACCTCAAACGAGGTGGTAACTAAGTTACTAAAGCTCGGTCGGCTTCTAGGGTATGGCCTTCCAATGGTAATGTTAATGACACCATTATGGGCTCAATTATTGTAATCGTTGTCATTCTACTCTTTTTGGGCATTCTCAGTCCGTTGCTTCTAAGGCGCCTTGTCTTCACTGTTTTTGACATTATTGGCGTTATTCGCATCAACCACATACTCACAGAAGTAACCCTAATGAACATCATACTCTATTGCATTCTTCAGTTAGAAGCATTTTTTCGTAATGTGGTCATGGTCGTCATAGAACTAATAATACTTGTTAGAGTTCTTATGACTAAGGTTCCCCCTCATTTTGGGGGGCTTCTATAGTAGACCTTTGTTCCTTACTTCTATGAAAACCTAAGTGATTGGTTGATTTAGAGGTGTATGTTGGGTATAAATGGGTGGGGGTAGTAGGTTTAGCTTAGCTCTATACTTCTTGCTACTGTAACCTTCCTCATCACTTCAGCTCTAGACCTTATCGTCGAGGCAATCCTTTTCAAACACTATGTCCTTGTCTTTCTTCCTACTCGACCTTTTCAAGTTAGCCTCACACCTAGTACAGATTTTGTTCTCTTAGTCAATGTACTTCTAGGCTTTATGCTAGAAATTAGCTAGGGTCTTTAGCTTACTCTTAGCAACTAACTTGAAGAAATCCCCAAAGGGTTTTATGTCGAGTTGAGCGGCATGTATAGCAACCCCCTTATCTAGTTGGAGAATCTCGACCACTGCATTGTTGAACTAAGTTACATATTCTCATAGAGTCTCCCCTTCTATTTGCTTAATCAGATGCAAGGACAATGTATTCTTGGATGGGGGCTTACTAGCCCTAAAGTGGAGATTGAAATGACGAACGAACTTATCGAAGGAATTGATGGAATTCTCGAACAACTAGTTAAATCATGTATGAGTTGCCTTCTTCAAAGTGCCTGGGAAGGCCTTGCACATGATAGCATCTCCCAAACCATAGAGGTTCATGAGGGTATGGAAATGGAGGGGGTGATCATCAGGATCACCAGTATCATCGTAGTAGTCTAAGATAGGAAGCTTGTTGTTAGGACATAGGACCCCATCTTGGATAGCATTGGTAAAGGGGGTTTTGTTGCTGGCCATCAGGTCAGTTCCATCTATTACATTACTCTCCATCTTCTCGAAGAGTCTCCTAAGTGTCTGATGGAGCTCATTTAGCTAGGCGTTTTCAGCCTGATGAGCTTTGCATTCTTTTGATAGGGTAGCCCCTCTATGGGAGTTAACCACTTGTTAATCACTAACAAAGGCATCATCATGGTTAGTCGTGGACCACGCTTGTTGCTCTATCCTCTAGGGGTTGGGTTGTGGTGCCTTATTGTTTTGTTGTTGCTAGTCATCTTACCTATTGAAGGCATTTGATGCTTCTTCTTTCGGCTTTATCAAGTCATTCCTAGAGTATCCTATTGTAAGTAATGAATTCTTTAAGCATCCACTCCAAGCAAGCAAGATGCTGGTTAAGGGTTTCCTCAGCTGCGGGTTGATTGTTAGGATCCACAATACGAGACATAATGGATATATGAGATTAGGAAAGTATTTAAAGTGTTTAGGTGCTCGATAAGTTTAGATTCCTACATATGACGCCAAATGTCATCTATAGGATCTGGTCATAGAGACTGTTAAGGTTTGGGCTTTGCACTTCTATAAGAGCTTGTAAGATAAAGAATAGTAACAGGCATCAGGGTGTTGCTTGGCGTGGCTACTCCAACGATTAAGTCAGTTGATTGTTTGAAGAGAGTTAGGAAACAAAAGCTCACAAGAACAATATGAATGCGTAGAGTATTAAGTGGTTTACCGTTGGGAGGTGGCTTGGTATTTATAGAAGAGTGTTGTTAGTAGCTGGAGGACTGATCTTAGGTAGAGGGTACATCCATAAGTCGTAGGTAGTGGAGCTATGTAGCCTAACGTGGTCTTGAATTATGGGAAGTGGTTGTAACCTAGTCACCAAGCCTTATCTATTGTCTTTTAGCCGTTGTAGGTTGCAGCAATTGGGTAAGCTGTGTAAAGGGCTTGGTGTAAGCCCCAAAGCTAAGCCAATTTACCGTAGGATTGAATTTATAACCCAAGGTTTAGGGCGATCGGTTAAAAGATCCGATTAAACCCAAATTATAAACTAATGGGAGAAATATTAGTAAAAATGACTCCGTAAACTTGAATTTAAGAAAATAAGTAATAAAATAGGAAACTATAAAATTTTCAAATTTTAAGCATAATAATTGCTAATTACCGAAAAGGCAAAAAGTGTAATTTAATAACTAATAAATTACTAGAGATAGATTATATGTATACTAAAAATAATAGAATGACCTAAATAATATTTAAGAATATTTATTTGTACTATATATGAATATACATGTAAGTATAAATACGCGTAATTACTTAAAATATGCGAAATGTGCTAAAATAATACTAAATGCTTAAAGAAAATTCATAATTAATTAAGGAAAAATCAAGAAAAATCAGGAAAAATCATGAATCATCCAGAATTGGGTCGTGGCAGCAAGGAAAAATAAGAAAAAATTCGGCCAATTAAATTAAGACAACACAAAAGCCAAAAAATAAGGGATAAGGCAATTGTCTTATCGCATTTAATGCACAATGAATCCCACAAAGCCCTATAAATAGCAGGAAAAATCACAGAGCACATGTTTGGAAAGTGAGAAAAATAGAGAGAGACGAAAATTGAGAGAAAAATTGGGTTTAGAAAAAAAAAATTAGAAAAACTGCGCAATTAGGACTTTCAAAGGGAACCCACACCAGACGAGGAGCTGGGAGTGGACGGCCACCACCACCACCACACGGTGGTGGCAATGCCCAAGCCGGCCGACAAGGCCACGGCGGCCCGCGGTGGCCGGAGCCACCCAAAACGGTGAGTCCGATTTCCAGCTCGAATCTTGTGTAATTTTGTAAAAATAGTAAATATAATTATAAAATTATGAATTTTGTTATTCTAAGATATTTTTGTATGTATTTTGTAGGAAAAATATTATTTTGATGAAATTATGTCCTGTAATATATGGTCCTTAAGAAATCGTGCAAAACCGAACACATTTCGGTTTAGAAATAAATGACCTTAAGAGTGTAGTTTCAAGCCCAAAATTTTTGTGTAGATTACTTAGATGATATAGAACGGTGCTATGAAGCTCGTTTTCAAAAATTAATTTTCGAAATTTTTAGATAATTTTTAAGCCCTAAAATGAGGCATAAAATGGGTAATTTGGAGTTAATTAGGTGATTAGGATATTAATTACTGACTTAGTGAATAATTAGATGTTTTAGGATGTTGAAATCTGATGATGTATGATACTTGTAGGATTTAGGGTGTTAGATGTAATTATTAGGTTAATTATGTAGTAAATGAGTAATAGGAAAAATAGTTAATTTTGTAAATTAGGGAAATTTGGAGTAAAATCTGATTTATGATGGATTTAGACATTTTGAAATAATAATTGCTGTTTAGAGATGGTAATTAGGGTAATAGAAATATTAGAAATGCATTATGTGCATAATATGCAATAATGCATAATGTGTAATTTTTGAAAATATAATAAATAGAAAATATTAGGATAAAAATTGATATTATATAAATAATAGGGATATATAATAAATCTGATAAGAAACTTGAATTTATGTAATTATATGAAAAATGTAAAAATTTCTCACATTATGAGTAAATTCCGTACACAAATAGGGATTTAAGTGTACCGGATGGAATAAAATACTAATTAGAGTTAATAATGGTATTTAGGAGATCGGGAAGTAATGTGATTAATTTCACCTTATGAGTTGGAACGGAATTCTAGGGTTGGAATCTAAAACATTACTTAGAAATCGAACTAAAAACCTAATTTAGAAATCGATGCGAAAAACGAACCTGAACCTAACCCTAAACCTAGAATAATGGTAAAACACTTAATACCTAAATAATTAGGCATATTAAACCTTAAACAAAACCTAACAATAAGCGTTATAGAATAAAATGAACTTGTAATATTTATATGAAAAGCTAAAACCACGTTCGTGTTATAGGGATAATCGGCGATGGCCTGAGCAAATCGGACCTCGAGTGAGTGAGCGAGGAGTCGAGGTAAGTTGAGATTAATACGATGTTGTATTTTGGAGGCTTAAGATTATGCTTGGTTGTGCTTGTTAGATAGTTGAATGTGTGCATGTGCTTGATTATGGGTGATGCTATGATTCTGTTTGTTGCTTTGGCACATATTGTATGAATTGTATGTAATGATTGATCACCCTAAATTGAACTTAATCAAATATACGACCAGTAATCATAATCGAACATGTATGGCAACCCGTTAGGGGTACTTAGGACTCTCCGGCCAAATACCGACCCCTTCGGAAGGGATAGCACAGGATTGCAAAATGGTCCCTTCTTCATCCTTAGTCGAACTAAGTAACAGGAGAGGAGGTCGCGACGAGGGTGAAGGCAGTGGTTCAAAGGTAGTCGCGGGAGGAGCAAGGTCTCTATTACACAAGCCTGGGTTTGGTCGTGAGCTGTTGCATTAACGGCAACTCCTCAACCCGGATTAGAGCGGGCGCAATTTCTCTAATCTCACGACGGGCCGGACAACGTCGTGCGATGGCATTTGCTTGTACATGCATTGCATCTAATAAGTGATTGAAAACCTTATTGTGTTTCTGGTATAGTTTTAAGTCCTCTGTCCTTACTTACTGAGTTGTGGTTGCTCACATCCCTATAGACGTCGTGCAGGTGCTGGCCAAGAAGCGGCAATAACTACTCTAAAGCTAGCAACTGCTGGATCCTAGGGGAGTGAGGAAAAACATGTGAAGAATAAACATATATTTTATATTTTTAAGGTTTAAGCTTTTACTTTAGAACTTTTCATTTTTGAATAATGTAATAACTAGGAAATATATTACGGAGAAATATTGTAAACCTTAATTGCAATAACTGTATTATAATATATATATATTTCCTCACTTTTTTAGATAAATGATTTACTTAAATTACAAACTGTTTTCTTCAAAGCGGGTTAGTCGCGGACGCCTTGTGTAGATCAGGTCTAAGATAGCGGTTGTAAGGCCAACTTCTATCTTAGGATGGTTTACACGGCGGGACTGTTACGACTCTACCGCTTCGGGACGTAACACTTGGGCTAAGGTTGTCTAGGTAAACGAGGAGGCTAAATTTAGAGGAAAGCAACTTAGGCCATGAGCCCAGGTTAGTCGACATGGGCTGAGTGGCCCAAGCCCAAAATACCTTATCAATACTAAGCTCGAGTAGCAAATTGAGCCAAGCTCGAGCTTTCAAAAACTAAGCTCATCAAACCTACAAGCTTAATCAAGCTTTGTATAATTTTTAATTTATTTTTAGTGTTTTAAATATAAGTGAATATAAGATTATTTAGGGAAAATTTATAAAAGATTCAAACTTAATTGAGTTAATCGAGCTAAAATCGAGCTTGCCGTATATATCTATTAGTTAAGCTCAAGCTCAAAATTTTAAAGCTTAGTCAAATTCAATTTGAATTTGAATTTCGAGTTTTTAAGTTAAGCTCGAACTTAAATTGAATATTATATTAGTTTGACTTGATTCATTACACCCTTACAATCACCATTTGCCATTTTAAATCACTCATAACTATAACTTTGTTATATTATTATGATAATTTGACGTCAGTTCTAAAGTTTTGATTAATGAATATCGAAGAGTACGAAAATGTTTTTCGTAGAATACAACATAACTATTTTTTTTTCTTTGTTTATAAAATGGAGAAATAGCTTTCATTATTAAGATTGGTGTTTGATCCATCCATGATGGGGCATGTTCTTTACAGGTTAGAGCGTTGAAAACATTAATTGAATATTACATATTAGTTGTTATATATTTATGGTGTGTAAATTTCAATATTATTAGACTCAAACTTAGAATTTGACTCAAAAATAAGAAGGGATCAAAGATTGAGAGAGTCGAACGAGAGTCAAACCGAATTAAACCATTGTCAATAAAAATGTTAGAGTATAATTTACATTTATTCATAAGGTAGTAAAATTATCCTTCTTGGGATTTAAAAATTGAAAGTCTTTTATAGTTTACTTTTTGTCTTTCTTAAATTTACATTTATTTTTTTAGTAAAATGGTGCATTTTTTAGAAAAAATAAGAGATAATGATACGTTCAAACTAAGGCAAAACTTGGTTAATCCTACAAGAACCTGGTTAGACTAGCTAAGTCAATCGAGTCAAATCAAGGTCAATATCAATAAGGGTAAAAAAAGTAACTAGTTAGTTTTATAAATGGGTTAGATCGAATTAGATGGATCGAGTAGGTTAACTTAAGTCTAATAATGCTAGCAATGTGAACAAAATACAGGTGGTAGCTATTTCAAAATTGTTCTTTCTATTACATTGATGGAGTTGTGAAAACTTCGAGATAAGTACCTTACATCAAAATAGAATTCTTTCTAGTTAAAAAATCAATTTTTAGTTGCTCTAAAAAGAAATTAGGAGATTCTTTAGAAGATATACAGATTTACACTTTTGGCAGCAACATGCTATGGAATGGTGGTCTTGCTCATGGGGTCAAATCAATATGCTCTAAAAAGAAATATTTTAATATCGATCTTATTGATATTATTGATCTCCTAAGTATTACACCAAATCTCACCTATCAAATTACTTTTTCAAAGAATACGAGAAATTTAAGTCATACAAGTAAAATTATTTATTCATTGATAAGAAAAAGAAAAAGGTGAACGATGATTGATTTGATGATAAAATAGAATCCTAGGTTAACGGGGCATGCGGTTTTATTGATATAATGTATATATATATATATATATATATATATATATATGTGGTACATAATACTTAATGATTTTTTTTTTTTTCAAATTAGGAAGAGTTTAGCTTTAGATTTTCTTTGCTAGAGCTTTTGAACTCAAATAGCCTCCTCTTGAATAAAGATGCAACCGAGCGAATCATTATAGGATACTCAATCCGCCTATCCCGATAAAAGGTTTAGGTTTTGGAATATAATTCAAAATCCGATATAGTTTAGGATTAAGTTCTATGATTACAAAAAATTCTATCGAAAACTCGACTTGGTAAAAAAGTAATATATTGATAAAAATATTTATTTTTAATTTATACATAATACATACTCTATACAAGTTTTATATTGTACAACATATTTGATTTTCAATTTTCATTATTGTGTAAGTTAATAAATGTAATTCTAATTTTACCTAACTGCTTTTCACTTTATTCTCTCCTTTATCCCATTAAAACTCTCTGAAAACCCGTCCTTATATGATCATTTGAATTATATAAAAACATATGCTATAGGGTTTTTGACTCTATAAGGCGAGTTTTAAGAATATAGGATAAAATTCTATAGGAATTTTATAAAATTTTAAAAAATACTAAATTCGATAGAAGAGAGTCCAAGTTTTATAAAACCCACCTGGTTACCTCCCCACTCTTTTAAAGGTTAAAAACTGGGAAACCTATGGTGCGTCCTCCTATTAATTGCAAGAATTACTTCCGTTGTGTTTCTTTAATCGTTCGATGCCTGTACTATTGGTTTGAGCTACTTTCAGTTGTAAAATTGGTTATGTAATAGCTGAGAGAAAAAAGAAAAAGCATTTATCAATCTATTATACAGATATGTAATTACAATCACTATATTACTTGAAATTTAATTTGTGGAACTGAAGACCTTGTCTTAATAAAATTTAGGTGCCCGCGTACATTATTTTTCTATAGATTTGCAAGAAAGTTGTGATAGCACTATCTAATTGGAGAATGTCATTATTTAGAGTAAACACGTCAACTATGAACAAATATTATCTTACATATTTTCCCATCCAAAGGTTTTTCTTAATGAAAAGTATTCATTCGTTCAAAAAAATAAAATGATGAAATCATTATTCTTGTTTGTTTATCTTTACAATCAAGAATAGTTATAATTTAAGAAATGGATTTCTTAAATTACTTTTAAAACATCTTTTTTTTTTTTTTCTTATAATATCAACTATTTAATACATAAATATAAGAAAACTTTAGAAAATGGATCATTTACATAGATCTAGCAAGGCCTGATCCATAGAACCGCACGTCTTCATTCTGCCCGCATTTGAACTGATTGGTGAGAACCAACCCGAACCCGGCCTTGGCACCATGGTAGACTGGTGCGGGTTCCTCATTTTCATGAGCTGGGCAAGTCCAAAAATCTGCTCATGTCTAAAACAAAGTGAAGCAAAGAAGTTCACCTGAGATCAGTGTGCGACAACATCCACGTGTGAATGAAGTTGTCCGGAGACATTCTCACTCGCTCTTACTCCATCTTTCGTCCCAGTATGGTCCCCTTAGTAAATTAATAAAAATAAATATATATTTTCAAACTAAGAATCATTTCAAACCAGACAACAGTAATGCAAATAAACTTACAATAAATAAATTAAGGTGAGGTAATTACATCTTCTAAGTGGTTTGAATTTATGAAAACCTTTCTAACCATGCAACAATCCTTGAAGATTTCTATAAATATGGATCGTGTCTTTATAAATTTAGTTATAAACTACATGACATATGATATATGATTAACACACACTAACTTCACATAACACGTATATAGAATTTTTTAGATGAAAACATGGTTTCCATCGATTACCAAGACTACGGCTTTCCTAGCTGCAGGAGCCAATATATGAAAAGATTAATGGGAAAAACTTTTCATGGTTTGCTCTTCTATTTTGTTCAATGACAACGAAGCCACGAAGTGAATTATTCTTGTTTCGTAGAACACTCTTCTCACTCCTCATGTCTACTGTCTCATGAAGGATTTCACCGAGCCATCACAGCCCTATTAGAACGGTTATGGGTAAAGAAAGGTCAACATAACTTGAAAAAAAAAAAAAAAAAGACTACAGAAACTTATTTACAAATTTTCTCGATAACATGGATGTAAGCAATATGATTTTTTTCCCTTTTGTATACATGCCAAACTACTAAGTTTTGAATCAAGCATAACGTGCCACACTTGGTTACAATGTATTCTAATCAAGAAAATACTAATGAATGTCTCTTCAGGTTTGCTAATATTCGATATAAGAATCATTTTTATATTTTAATATACTTATTATTTCTTTATAAATAGTATAATAGTTATAAAATCTCCTCACTAGTGTTTCCCAAAACACTCATTATCAAAATAATCTATAAGAAAAATTTTACTTCTACATCATATATCACCACATTCATAAATCTCATAACCGTGATAATATCCATCTCTAACTTCACCTATAAAATATTCCCTATACCTCTCGATAACCAAAAAAGAAACTAAAAATTATAGAAAATGGACTTATTCAACCTAGCTAGATAGAATTAATAAGGAATAGAGTGGTGATTCTGAGGAAATGTAATATAGGAGCAGAATGTTTAGTTAAATAAAAAGTATTGTAGAGAATAAACACGCAATAGGAAAATATAATTTTAGCCTCTTCCACTATTTTCCTTCCTTTTTCTCTCACTATCGTCCCTCTGCTCTTTTCTTTTTCTCTTTATCTTTGATTTCTCCCTTTCTCTTTCTACATTTGATCTCTCTCTCATTCGTTGTTTTCTCTACCTTTGATCTCTCTCTTTATTTTCCTCCCTTTCTCTCTCTCTCTCTCTCTTAATCGTCCTTTCTCTCTCTATCTCCGATCTCTTCTCTCTCTCTACCACACTCCAATAATCCCAAAACAAAAACATATACATACAATGACGTGAAGGGCGAGTCGTATGGTGAAGTGAAATGTAAATCAAATATGTGATTTTCTGCTTACCGAAGTTTTTTGATGAGTCTGCCAGTTTTTTGAGAGAGAAAGAAGGGAGCAGAAATGTGAGGGGAGGATTTGCTGAAAGCACGTGAGAGAAGAATGGTAGTCGTGTACAGTGGTAAATGGTTGGTATGGTGGTGGTGGGGAACGACAACGGTGGTGGCGTTGCTGGTGGATGATGAGTGATGATGGTTTCTGTTTCTGAATTTTCTTTGGCCTCAATCTCTCTTTCTCACTCTAAGGTTAGATTGGAAAAAAAAAGAAAAAGAAAAAAAAGAAATAGATCTTGCAAGGAATCACAATTCTTTTCTTTTAGGACAAAATCCGAATGCAGGGATTACGGGGAATCAACTTTCTAGTGGAGTTTGGAATTATGCATGTGAAAACTAATTGAACGATGGAATAGAGGGTGTGGTTACCAATAGAGTGGGAATAGGTATTACATTCAATCCAATTGAATATGGCGTATTATAACAAAAATAAGATTTATTAACAATAAAAGAGGCTATTAATAGCCATCTTGAAACTATTGACGGTTTCTCTTTTTACGTATAAATCATTCTCATCAATTACAATAAATAAGCTTATTAATAGCTAAAAAAGTGGTTGTATTGGTTTACTTTTAGTGACTGCATGGTAGAATTTGCCTTTGAAATAAGGGGAAAAAAAAAAAAAAAGTAAATAAACTTTTGGTTTACCTATTTTACTAACATCTTTTATTAGAGATGTGATACATTATCATGCCTCCAATGAATGGTGTTAATAGAAATAACCATACTGTAAATGGTTTTGACATATTATATATATATATATAACTTTTGCTCATTACTAAACATTTTGAAAGTTCTATGACTATAATGATATAAACAATTCGCACGAGGACTCATATTGACGGAAAAAAGAAAAGATCACTATTACATGTGATGTGCACGTTGATAAAGAAAAAGATATCATGTTTCAAAAAGGAATGAATAAATGTTAATGATATTTAAATATATACTAATGATATTTAGTAGTTTTTCATATTTTATATATTAAAATTTTATTAATATTTATACACCGTTAAAACAGTGAGGTACTATATTTGCATTATTAAAGTTTTTTTTGCAAGAGTAAGGCCGCCTCATCAACGAGACACTAATGAAAGCGGAAAAAGGAGGGGTGAAGCAGCCATTTGGTTGCCATTCTCTGAAGTGGATCAAACATCGAACCTGAGGACCTTTTGCAAACTGGGGCATAATCTATCGTAGTAATTATAATAAAGTTGGCAATGAACATGCCGAACCAATATTAAGATTGAGTTGAAAAAGGCTATTTGGAAGGCAAAAAAACAATGTACTTATTCGAAGCCATATTTTCTAGTGAAAGCATCGGAAAATTTCCAATGCAGATTTATTTTAAAGTTTGAAGGTAATTTCTTTTTCTTTAATAATTGTTGTAGTTCTTATAGTGGCCAATCCACTATAATTTCTAAAAGTAGAACATAGTGGCCACAGTATAAGTTACCAACTTAGCGATCATTAAACTAAAATTGTATTGATTGTGGTGATTTCTTTTGATTTGATGAATATCATAAAAGCTTGATTTAAATACATGTATCTATACCAATATCTTTTCAATTCAATGGTATATAGATGCTGTTCTTTTAGTAGGATGAACTATAAGTTTGATTCTCCTTCCAATAAATATAATATATAAATAGTAAATGAAAAAGAAAATAAATAGGTATACTCAAGCATAACTTTTAAAATATTTAATTTTAAATTGTTAAAGCAATCAAGTTTGATTCATTTTTTTATAAACTACATTTAAATATGTAATCAGTTCGAAATTATTGTTCTTTGCTCTCCTTACCCAAGTTTCACGAACTTCTCAAGCGTAATTGTTCAACTCACATCATTATCATACACTCCGCCTTTATTATTGCCATGGACCATATTTCTTTTCCAACTATCATGAATATTTCGATTGTCGAAAAAAGGAAAATTGGAAGTTATCTATCCCACTCTTTTAGAGGACCTATCTCAATACCATTAAGATACAATGTTTTTAATTTTCAAATGAACTTAATGATCAAATTTTCTTATTGGCCTAAATTGCAATCTGTAATTTTAATGGGTTTTAACTTTTAATCACGTTCCTTTCTATATAGCCCTAAATTAATGGATTTAGATCCTTTGAATTTATCATTTTCTCAAATTTTTTTTAATTTACGAATTAATGATTGAAATTATCTAAATTTTTTTAATATCATGTAATGTCATTATTTTTTTTATAATTGTACATGATAAAATCTTAAGGTGTAAGTCAAAAGGAAATTGAAAAAGAATAAATAAACTAAAAGAAAGATAAATTGAGAATATCCATTTTCTTCCCAACGGGTCTTCGTGGCTCTAATTTTCTAGCGGACCTTAATTGCCATTCTTCTTATTTCATTACTTTACGAGTCCTTGTGATTTTCGATGTAAAAGTATTTATGTCTATTCTAGTCTTAGGATGAGGGTTGGAGATACATATTAATTAACGCTTCATTTTTCTCATCTAGTTTTCATCGAATTCTCAAGTTCTACGATTTAACTTAATGCATTTGTATTTTTCTTAAAATAGAACTTTATGACTTTGCATTTTTAGCATGGACCTTTAATTCCGGATATCATATGGTTTGATCCATGTTGATATTGAGTTGAATTACGTCGTTGTTTATCGATTAAATATACCTTTTCTTATATTATGCTCGAAGGATATGACTTATGCAATATCATCTAAACACAATATTTTGAAATAAATCCTACTACTTCACTTTTGTTGATGTACGGAAAAGAATGTCGCATTTAGTTATACATTTGTAATGACACATTAAACGGAGAAATCACTTCGGAAAAGATATATATATATATACATCTATATATCTATATTAAATGAAACATTTAAAACATGCTTATTTTATTTTAACTCAATTCAGGTTAAATCTATCAACATTAGTATCTTTCTTTTTCTTTTTCTTTTTTTTTTTATTTGATCGTTTTGCAGGAAAATACTGCACGTGCTTGAGATTACATTAATATGACATATAATGGAAGTTTTGCCCAGCGTGGGTAAGAAAATCGATCGACGTGCATCAATTGGTAAACCAATCCAAAGCAAACAAAAAATATGGTTTTTTTTTTTAATGGTTTGATTTAAAAAATTTTCAATCTTAACCAAATTAAAAATTTATAATTGTTTTGAATGGATAAATTAGACTAATTTGTAAAACCGAACCAAACTGTTTTGTGAAAAACATAAGAATATAATACTTGGAATTGAATAATTTATTTTGTTATAATATAGTATTGAAAAGAATTTTTAATTTATATTTATTGAAATATATATGTATTGAATTTTTAATTACTATAATGTATAAATTATATATATAGCATGATGCAAAATTTATACTTTTGTTTATAAATAAATTAGTTATTAGTAATCATTAAATAAATTCAATACTTTTCATATAAGATTATATGTTATGTAAATATACTTTTCTAAATATAAAGATATGATTTAATCTGTAAACTAAATTGAACCAAATAAAAAATTTATAATTTAAAAAATTCTTAATCCACCGTATAGTTTAATTCAAATATATAAAAAACCTAACCATATTTCTATGATTTAGTTTAGTTCGGAGGGAAAACTAAATTGAACAGCATTCACCTCAGCTTAACAATCATACCGTGGATGACCTTTTCGTTATTATAGTGGATCTTCCCTTATACTTTATTTTTTCCTTTTTTTTTTAAATAAGTTTTCTCTACAATACATCCTTATCTCTTAGATACCACATGAGCTTGGTCATGAAAGATTTCTTTCTTTTTCTTGAATCCATATAGGCCTTAACCAACCATCCTTCTCCGGGCCTAGTAATTTTCCACCACAAAATCCAATGTATTTTTCTACTTTCAGATGTTTATCCCATGGGAAGTCCCTGTTTATTCATTCAAATTTATTTATTCATTTATCGATTTCTTTTTTCCAAAAAGAAAGATGACTTGCACGTAGTAATTCATCGTGCTCACTGTAACATGATTAATCAAAAACTTTTCTTTGGGCGAAATTTAACTATGGTAATCTGAGTTTTTCAAACTACTAGGTATAAGGCATAAGAAAATGTTCGTCGTTTCAGTTCGAACTTTAGAACGAGACTGTAAAAGTTAGGTAGCAACATAATTATATTGATATAAATATAAGTTTCATGATATAGTTTATTACTTATTGGAAATTCTAAATTTAAGTTTCAATTTATAACAAGATATTAACGATAAATTATTTGGCTTATAAAGTTAGTAATTTGGGATAATATAGCATCTAAAGTATACAAATATTCACTAAATATACATATTGAATAGAGACAAACAAATAACCTCGTTGTATAAGGTACTCACTTATATACTACTCAATTGAATAAGTTTCAAGTACATTTCAAGGGTCACATGGTAGATCTAGGATATAAATTTTCCAAAACTTGCACCCACCCTAGAATCTCTAGTCTAAGGTACAAAGGATATAGGTTTTAAAATGTTCTGAAAAATTTATTAAATGCTATGAATAAATAATAAATGATAATGTTATATTTTTTTTTAATGAATGTTTTCATAAAAATGTAGAAGAAAAAAGAAAGGGCCCATGACCACAAGCTAATAGCTATAAACACCTAAACCTAATATCACCTCTCTCTCTTTACCTTCTCCATCATATCCCCTTATTTTTTATTCTTTTTAATTTGTTAAGTAGTGATATTACATAAATTTAAAATAACGAAGGTAGGAAAAATTACATTTTTTTTAATTTCATAAATTTTGCTATATGTTTCATAAGTTTTATATATAAAGAACTTGTAATATTATATATAGATTACTTTTTTAATATTATACAAACTTAAAATTTATAGAAAAAAAGATAAAATTTATAAGTTTTATAGAGTATTTTATACCTTGTAAGTTTTATAGGATATAGCTTTCAAAATACCATAATGTTCTAATTCTAATATCTAGAACCTATACCTTAGAGATAGGATTCAATAACCTACTCACTTTGTACCCACTCAACTCTAATAGGTAGAATGCTTCCCTAAATCAACATAGTAATCAAAATGGGATGAAACACACTTAATTCTTGGCATAGTAAGATGTAAAACAGTTAAGGATGAATCAATTTAGGAATTTAAGGATTCAGGGACACCAAAGCTAATATATGAGACTTTTCTACAGTCTTATCCATGTTTTTTAGGGGACTAATCTCACTATTCATCTTACCATTAATTTGTACCTTTCTAAATCATTGAACAAACTGTGAATTTAATTGTTTAGATTTTAAAAAATGGAAATGAATGGTGGGATGGAGAGCAGGATCAATCCCATCAAAATAGAGGACGGAATCGTAAAATCTCTCTTATATATGTTACAAAATAATGGACAAAGCAATACTTAGATTTTGCACCAACCATATTTCACATACAAGAATGAGATATAACACCACCCTATACCATATTTCAATCAGAAGAACACAAATATACATAATAAAACAAAAATAAATACTACAATGCCCTATCTATTGATTCCTTCTTTAAGCCTCATTGTACTAAGACCCATTGCATTTAAACTTAACACCATCCAAAACCGTCTAACCATCATACTAAGTTTCTTACTCCATGGTTATGTCTTCGGCGTATAGATCACAAACTTGAAAAATCCATGATTAACCTTGCTTTAGTACCAATTTATTGGGATCAAGTTTATTATTCCTCTAACAGTTCCTTAGGTTTCTTATCCTTCACTTACTTTACCTTACATACATAATAATCATATATAGAGCTATAAGAAGCCAAATCATAATA
Source organism: Lumnitzera littorea (assembly GCA_024138015.1). Lineage (NCBI taxonomy): Eukaryota > Viridiplantae > Streptophyta > Magnoliopsida > Myrtales > Combretaceae > Lumnitzera > Lumnitzera littorea. Next base: position 19,995,842 of record JAMXBB010000011.1, read on the forward strand.
CAAGTAATCATGATTCTATTGTTTATTTTGATGCATCAAATTGTACAAAACCGGTAAAATTGTAAACTTATAAAATTGTATGTGAAAATTCATAATTTTACTAAAAATCAATATATAAATAATTTTATATTTATTTTAAATAAGAAAAATATTATAAAATTATAAACTTGTAAAATCATATTTTTTACTCGTGATTTTAATAACCATACACATAATAAGAAGCAACTTATGTAAGAAAAAGAACTAAAATAGAAAAGGTAACTAATGAGGACATGATAATTTTGATTTGGTCTTTTAGCCATTTATTTACACAAATACTCTTCCATAATAAATTCTTATGAAGATTCAAAGGCATAAACTTTCAACAAACACTCTTAGCACATGTGTTTATATGGTCATAGTTTAAATATCTAAGGTTTTTGACTAAGCACTAGAAATTTGGGAATGTAAGGGTTTAAGTGTGAATGTCACTTGTGAGTGCATTACAAATGTTCTATATGGGACTTAAGGAAATGACTTCACTTAAATGGTACTCGTATGATGATCAGATGAAGAGTGGAAGGAAAAAGGAATAGGTAATTTCCGTAAGGCTCTAACATGGAGTGTGATAGGTGAGGGAGCTGAATAATATCAAACTTCACTGTTTGTGATGAATAAGGTATGTATTCTTAAGGAGGTTGAGTGTTTGATTCGTTTCAATGAGGAATCCTATAAAATCACAACATTAGTTTGAGTTTTCTTATGTCTAAATGAAGTGGGGGACGGGGTACTTATAAAAGTTGGTTATTGTTTTCATCCATTAAATAGTGATGCTGATCATTAGCTAGAATTAGTCTCCCCTCCTCTATTTTTTTTTTTTTTTATAGACCTCAAATGAGTTCTCTTTAATGCACTTAAACCCAATAGTAGGCTTATTTATCTTAGTATGAGTCAAACTGAAAAGGGTTAGATTGTGTAGATCGATCTAATAGGCTATACTTTAAGCTTATCATGCCAAATTTCGCTTGATTATCCTATATTCATGGATTGATTATTTAGACCCTATTATGTTAGTCTAAAGAATCAAGTCCATTTAATTATTGGACTTGAAGCCTATAGTCAAATTTATCCCTCTACAAAATCAAATAGAAATGAGAATTGAAACAATAAGAGGCTAACTAGATGGTGCAAGTGGCTATTTGAATTGACTAGTAAGATAAGTGGTTCATTGAATCTAGTCCATGGTTGTTCAAACGGATGGCTCAAATTTCCATTGTTTTGACTTGTTTTCCCCATTTGTTGCATATGGTACTCCTAGTTTGATATCTAGTTTAAGTAGGAATAACACATATCAATATCTTAAGTAACTCTTTACTTTATTAATGGGTATCTAAATAATACTTTGAAGGATATAAAATGAAAAATTACACATGATCATGGCATGTTATAATGGCACAAAAAAGAAGCATAAACAAGAGTTAAGCACCTGTGGTGCTTACCGTTCATTAGTGAAAGTGGGATGACATGATAGACATGACCTCATTATCAAGTTACGCTGTAAATGGCGAATGGGAGTCCAAATGGCGAGAAATTAAAGAGAAGCCAACTGAAGGTTTCAAAGTTTGTGCAGCAGTTAGTGAAATAAATATCTTCCATTGGCCAGAACATAAATATCCACCACTTTTAGTGAACTTTGGTTTAGTTTATGGTAATGGTGCTACAAAAGTAAAACCACTTCATAACGTATGCTTACTTCATTGGATAGCCACTTATCCCAATTGGACCTATTTGGCTATAAGATTGGTATATATTTATATATTGTCTCATGTAATAGATAGACATGAAATAACTTTCCTTCCCACTTATGGGATTCCATAAAATTTGGTTCACTTGGCCAAGGTTTATCACCACACGTTCATAAAGGGCACTTGAATGTTGTATATTCATATGCAAAGACGTATAAATTAGTCTTTATTTAATTCCTCTATCTATTGTTTGTGCATTATTCATTTACGATATGTACATACATATTCTGTATCCTTTCCGAATCCGTTATGCATGCTTATTTTCTTATTTGTTTAGATACTTTTGTTATCTAATGTCTAGTTTCAAAATTGTATCGAAACGATGCACAGATGATCACAAAATTGGAAATTGTCCCAAAAAATTATCAAGATAACAAAAGGAATACTCCTTGACAATAAGATTGGAATGAGGCTACTCCCTTTGCTTTATCACACTTCCATAAGTTGACCTTTGAAATACTAAAGTCTGCATCCGAAATGAATAATGGCACGAGCAATTTTAAGTGACTGATTATTCAATGGACAACATCTGCATGTGGTTTCTTAGTTGGTGTCATCATCAAGACAATGTATATACAGAAAGTCTATGCCGACTGATGTTGATAGATATAAATTATGGCCATAAAGCGCAGCCGCGAGCAACCTATGTGACTGCTGAGCAAATCTTCCACTATTTAGTTTTGCCATGGCTTATAATGCATGTGCTCTATTTCTCTAGAGAATAATTAAGCTGAAGACCTACTAAAATTTATTTACACAATGTAAATCCGATTTCAGAACAAAAAAAGAAAAAACAAAAACCCTAATTAGATAACTTTTTTAATGTTAGCATAGTATATCTATTAAAATGTTATAGATGATTGATACCGGTGCCTAGTATTCGACATTTAGTTTCATAGATGAATAAAGATGAAAATGCTAAAAAAAAAAAAAACGGATGAAAATGCTAATATGACTTTAATAGGTCTACTTGTATCATTTTGGAAAAGCATTGGGAAAATTCTCATACTAATTCGGTCCTTTTTGGAACTTTAGGTTACTTGTGATGCCATATTTTAAGACCATAAACAACTTGAGTTGAGACGAATAGTGTTGAGTCCAACCTTGTTTTGAAATTTTAAAATTCTAGCTAAACTTAAACTATATTGAGCTTAAAATTTTTGAGCTCGTGCCTAACTTAATGTAGCCATTAAAAGCTCGACAGTTTGATTAATTTAAGTTTGTTTCGATAGGGTTTTTCTTGAAAAATATGTTTTTTAAATTAGGATAATATTTTACTTGACTTAAACTTGACTAAAAACTAAGTTATACTCAAGCTTAATTAGACTTATGAGTTTATCGAGCTAAATATTATAAAACTTGAGTTTGACCAGTAAGCTAATTAAATAGTTGGAGTTCAATCTTGACTCAATTGTTATCTACTCAAACTCTAATTAATATCACTCATATTTGAGTAGCTCATAGCAGATATAATTTATTGATGCTCCTCTCGTACTCAAGATATCCATAGTTTATTCTCACATGGTCTATGGAGATAAGATCTATACAAGACATCACGTGTATAACCAGAAGAACCTCTTAAACAAATCTCTTAAAGGATAAACTGAGTAGTTGAATATAACTTGATCACAATTTCTTTGCTTAGTTCTACGAGATCATAATAATTATATTAGAATGAAAAAACATGATATAGATGGATATACTATAATGGTTGCTGAGTGTCAATTGGTAATATGGCCACTATGTTTTAGCAACCATGGTGGAAAATGGCCACACTTAAACCTGATCAATAAAGACCCATTCCTCTTACTCCCTGTTGCATGTATAAATACCCTTCATACTTCACCATAATCTGTATTAGGAATTCTTCGCTTTCATTAGAAAAAAAAATGGCTTCTAATAAGCATTCCTCTCACTTACAAATGGCCTTTTTTATCTTAAGCTTGATATTGGTTCCCTATGTTCATGGTCAACTTTATTATAATTACTACGATAGGTTATGTCCTCGTTTGCAAATGATTGTTAGGTTTAACGTTTGGTCAGCTTTAAGGAATGACAACAGAATGGCTGCTTCACTTCTACGTTTGCACTTTCATGATTGTCTTGTCGATGTAATTACGTTACATCCCTTGAAAATCGTTATTCACATCTATGCGATCTTAACTTTCAATAGTTTTATCTGGTCTTCATCTTTTGTGCAAATTATCACTGAGTTACAAATGGTGTAGCTTTATAACTCCACGTATTTATATAGATCCTATCTACATAGTGAAGTAATAAACTTGCATTCTCATGATTATACGAATTTATGCATGCGGTGATTTATGTTGCAATCAACATTAAACAAGTTATATAACCACGAGGGTTTGCCTTATTGGTAAGATCTTGACTTAATAAGATGTTAGAGTATCTAGATTTAAATCTTTTATAGAGTGTGGGACAAAGGGAGTTTACTCCTCTTAGGCGAGTATGGATTCCACTGCTTTTGAGTTACCACAAGTAATTAACTATATAAAAGTTAGGTGGAATCGACTATATGGAACTCTACACTAAGTGTTCCTTCAAAAACCACAAAGGCAAACTATCTCAATTGTGTTTTCCTCATTTACTTCTTGAAGGGTATTACTCCAACTTTCTAATATATTCTTTTTATACTCATCCATCCTTATCCCTATATCCTTCTTAGTATTTTCATCTCATCCATTAAAACTTAAGTGGTACCTTATGGTGACTTGGATTACTAATGCACTCTTTACACATCAATCATCCAATTTGAGTTTTATATTTCATTTTGATCTATTCCTCCTCCATCTATTTTGCAAAATTGATTGTAATAACTTAAAGCTCTCATTCAATTCATTACTTTAACGGAGGCCTCTTATTAATAAAATCGGATTCCTCATGATATGCACTTGCATTAATGTAGTAAAATCTTTCATTTTTAAAGCTTTTCGCAAGATTAATGTTTAATGGTGACCCTTTCTTGTGTCTCATTCACTAGAACAATGCAGGGCTATTTCACAATTAACATTTCATTGCATATGGAGATTGATCCTTGTATATTCTTACACTGACGAGTCCGATGAAATAGGGCTGTGAGGGCTCGGTGCTACTTGAGGACACCGCGGATATGACGGGAGAGAAGAATGCTCTACCAAACAAGAACTCAGTTCGAGGCTTCGATGTCATTGACAATATAAAAGCAGATCTTGAAAAGTTTTGCCCATCAATCGTTTCTTGCACCGATATATTGGCTCTTGCAGCCAGGGAAGCTGTAGTCTTGGTAATCCATCCTCTTTTTTAGGGAAACTATACCATAACGTAAGAAATTCATATAAAGATACGATTTATATAAGTATTTTTTTACTTTTGTGTGTGGTTAAATACATAATTAATTCGCTTTACTTTATTTATCATATTTTCATTTGCATTATTTTTTACTGATCCGAAATGATTCGAATTCCAATTCGAATAAATTATTTTTTCCAATTGATATAGTCAGGGGGACCTTTCTGGCCCCTGCCATTGGGAAGAAAAGATGGAGTAACAGCAAGTGAGAAGTCAGCAAATGAACAGTTACCTTCACCTATAGAGCCTCTAGACAACATCATTCTCAAGTTCACTTCAAAGGGTCTTGATATCAAGGATGTTGTTGCACTCTCAGGTAATCCGGCATATTCATTTTAATTCCACGCGGATCGGCATATAAACTAACCCATATGCTCGAGAAGAATGAATTGTAAATTTTTTTCACTACGATATATTTTAATAAAGCGATCTCAGTACGTGACACGTGCAATTTTTTAATTGAAGCTTTATCGAATCTATTCTAGCAATAAATGGTCACGTTTTCGCACTATAGGAGGGCACACCATTGGCTTCGCACATTGTTTCGCCTTCAAGAGGAGGTTATTCGACTTCAAGGGCTCTGGCAAACCAGACCCAACACTGGACTCTTCCCAACTTTCTAGTCTGCAAAAGACATGCCCCAACACGGATGGATCGAACACCAATCTCGCACCACTGGACTCCACCAGCACCTACAGATTCGACAACATCTACTACGCAAATCTCGTGAACAACACCGGTTTACTCGAATCCGATCAGGCCTTAATGCTTGATCCAAGGACTGCTCCACTTGTTACGTCTTACAATGCGGATCCCAGGTTGTTTTACAATGATTTCGCTGCTTCCATGGTAAAGCTTGCTAGTGTTGGAGTTCTTACGGGACCCAATGGCCAAATTAGGAAGAAATGTGGATATGTGAACTGACGTGGATTTGCCTTATGGAATTCTATGTAATGTAATAGTAGAAAATGTTTCTTCGTAATAATGAAATGAAAAGGAAGAAAGAAACTTATTTTGAAATTTCATATTTGCACAAATTCTCCAGAAAATCTAGCTCCAGTTCTATCCTTGAAAATCTAACTATTTATATACAAGTGTATACGTGACCAACTATGCTATTTCAAGTTCAGCAGTTTATCAATTTAGTCACAGACCTTGCGTATGAAAATGTCAAAGCTAGTTAAAACTCTTTTTAGAAACGGATAACCATACCGGAATTTTACTATGTTGTGGGCATTGTATGTTTTGACTGAGTGAAGCGGTTTAACTACTCGATGTTTATGCTAAAATTTAATTGACTATAATTTAAACGGAGCATTTATGTTTGCTATTTCTATATTGTTCCATTAAGTCCTCTATGATATCATCATTCTTAGTAGGAAATATTACAAGAGGGATTTAATTGTTATGATAATACAAAAATAGAAGACATGGATGACTTACTTAAAACATAAACAATTTGATTGAATTTCGATATGAAAACTAGAAAACTCCAATAATTCAACTATAACATAAAGACTTAATTGATATTTGGTAAAATATAGACTACTATTAGCTTGCTTTTGTCCTTTTTTTTTTTTTAAATTCATTTGTTATGTCTATCAGAGTCATCGGAATAAAAATCATAGATAAATTAATACTTTTTAAAGGTATAAAATTGAATACACAAGGTGTAAAAAGATTTCGAAATTCCAATCACTTATCCATAGTGAATCTAAACTTAGAAGAGTGCAGGGGCATGTGGATTGATTTTTGAGTAGTAAAGTGAAAACCTAATCCATCTTATGAGAAAACAAACATTTATACCATTATATTACAAAAATCTTAAGACAAGGGACCTTTTAGTTTTTAGTAAACTGAAAGCTTAATTTAAAGAAGGGAAGAAGTATTCATTTACAATTGTAAAATTATAAATACCTATCTGGAGTTAGTTTAATATTATATATATCACATATTTTTACACTCATAATCTAACTAAAAGTTGGGATTCATTTCTTTTTTATGACAAATACCCCAAACGAATTTAATGATTATTATTGATGATGTCAATAAGTCATTATCTAATGTAATGACATATTATTCTAGGTTGTTTATGATTATTCAAAAGTGCTATCCTAATTCGCGAGACTAATAAATGGTAGTATGAACTTTTTAATTAGATTTTCAATTTTTTTTTTAATAACCTGGTAATTCATTAAAATAAAAGCACAGGAAACATCATACACATATTTACATCAAAAGTCTATCTTGATAAGGGCTTAAATAGAAAGATCAAAAGTCATTCGAGGAGCTCGACTCCTTCTAGTTCTAATAAAATGAACAATTCCATAACCCCTCAAGTCTTAGATAGCGCTTCGTAAAAAACTCGACAAGGATTAGAATGTTGCTGTGTGAATCCGGCCATCCAATGTGCGGCTTGGTTAGTTTCCCGAGGTATGGCTCTAATCTTCATTTTGTCTAAAAGGAAGAGCTTTTCCCTGCAAATCTTAATAACATGTCTATATTTCACTTTGCTTTAATCATTTGCAATTAATAATTGTTCAGCAATCTGTGAATCTGTTTCTATTTCGATGTTCTGAAATCCTTTTAATTTGCAAAGATGAATGCCCCAATAAATTGCCCATATATTTGTAGCAGCAATATCAAAGATTGTTTAGCTTGTAGGTGAAACCAAATGTCCATCTCCCTTCATGCTCTCTAACCACTCTTGCTCCATTAGGTTATTCATAGAGTCGTCTGTGTCCAATTTGATCCACTAAAGTAAAAGAGGAGACCATCTTTGATTCATAGAATCAATTTGATAAGGTCTCTTTTCCTTTCTCAGCAAGTTCCAACGTTCGTGACTTAGTTTCCTAATAATTTGCTGATAATCCCGGTTAGTTGGGTTTAGCTAAAACAAAGATTGATTACGTGCAAACCAAAAAATCCATAGCATGAACCCAAAAGCAAAAGCCCTTGGAGGATTAGCTTTTGTTGTTTCCTTTTTCCTTATGTAACAATTTTTTGTTTGACCGAAGTCTCCATTGATATCTGGGTTGGCAATATCTTTAGTTCGCCAAAACTTGGTATATTGTTGAATTTTATTACACAGAAGGAATGCATGCATCAAACTTCTCCTCCTTTTCTCCACATGTCGAGCTGCTTGCATCTTCCTTAATCTTCCTTTTCCTTAGATTTTGATGTTACAGTGCAGTTTAATAAATACTAGTGGATGCATGCATATCGGCACTGCTTGTGGAAAGTTTGAATAATGGTATAATCTAATCTAGATTATGGACACTTATTGAATCAAGTTACATACATGATTGAAGATTCAAGAAAAAATTTAACGTAGAAGCGGGTTAAACTACATAAAGAAAAAGAAAAAGCATACAACAAGTGCACTTGTAAGAAAGACTAAAAATATTATTCAACGATTTAGGGTATTAGTGAGAGTAAAAAAACGAGCCTAGTAGATTACCGTGATGGATTGTGTTAATTTAGATCTTGTAATTTACTTGACTAACCTTGCGTGGAGAGTTAATATACAATAATTGTTATTAACGAAGAGTACAACTTAAAGATAACTAATGAAAAATTATGATAAAAATTTTATGGAGACTAAATGAAGTGATTTCTTTTCCCCAAAACAAGGACATATTTCATTGATAGAACCCATCAATTCCAACATCACAACAAAAATTAAAGAGATGAGGCCATGAACCCAGACAAAACACATATCAAGAATCCGTTACCAGAAAAAAAGTTAAACCGAGAGAATCGATCCTCTAACTAGAGAAGATATCAGCATAAGGATAGAAACCTAAACTGAAAGAAAAAGAAGACAAAAAAAGAAATGCCTAAATTGCGGCTTGAAGCAAAGATGACGGCTATGTAGCGTCAATGGTGATGGCGCGCAGATGGGGCTGGGTAGCATCATGTGAAGAACCAAAAACTTGTTGAGATAGAAATGCGTATAGAACCAAAAACTTCTTGAGGTAGAAATGGGTATAGAGATGGAGATGGGCATGGGTATAGAGAATAAATAAATTTGAAGGTAGACGAAAGAGGATTTTATTAAGAGAATGGTTTTTGTTGAGAGAGTTTTGTATTCTTTAGAGTACTTCCTGAAAAATAAAACTAAAATGGGGTGGTGGTGGAATTGGACGAGTAGTTGCGTCTTTACTCTAGTCCCCGATCACGGCCTCTCTTCTCGATTGAAGCACTAAAAAAGAAAAACCTACTCTTTTTAAAATAAAACCCCTTAGTTTAGATTTCGAGTGTAATATAATATATAAAGAATTGCTATTTTTTTTTTTTAAATAAACTAGAGCAAAGTAAAAGTTCCTTGGGATAGGGTAGTGTCTTTGGGAATACCTTGCTAGTGAAGTAAAAAATGAAAAAGGACGCCAGAACAGAAGTTCAAATGAAAGTGGTCCATTATACATTATATCCGATTGAGGAACTATCTAGGAAAGGAAATTACAGGCAGGATAGGAACAAAGAGAATGATGGAAAGAAAACCAGAATGGCTCAAGGGAAAAACAAAATACATGAAATTCATTAAAGGAAAATAAGCCTTAGATGAGAAACCAATCAATGGTGAAAAACCTTTACCAATTCTAGTTAAGCAAAGCAAGCCTTGCCACCAACTTCCGCAAAAAAAAAAAAAAAAGCGCGAGAGCCTGCCTAAGTTTGAACTGCAGGCAACTCTCCAATGGTTTCATTCCTTCTTACTTGACTTCTAGGTCAACGTATTAATTATTGAATATTTATATGGTTCACCAACTTACTCGTTTTTCTCCTTGTCAGATTTGAGAGATGGCCTTTCAGTAGAATAAACCTTAGAGGAAGATAAGACAGACGCAATACTCATCCCAATGGATGTGCATGATGCTCCTCCATAATATCTTAATAGTTGGTGCATGTGCGCATTCACTGTTTCCTACTTTTTAGTATTGAAGGCACGCGCTAAACTTTTAACAAGGAAGGTGCATACAAAAGATGCACCTACCTAATTGATAGAGAACAAAGAAGATGCAATTTGAGTATGCGCCATCTTTATATACATATTCCTACCCTTATCTATTTAACAAATACCTTGAATACATGTAGATTAACAAAATATACATCGAATATAGAGCTAAACGGCCTCTTAACACCAATAAACCTAAAACTTGCAAGTATATCATAAAAGCACATGAATTTCCACCAGTCTGATGTACAACTTAGTATATCTACAAATAGTCTAATAAACTACTCAATATGACAAAACTTGTCAAATTAGATATAATATTACAAGATATAATTACAGTGAATGATCAAAAGTAAGTGAATAGCAAACCAATATATAATGTCATTTACAACATCCTTATACATAATAACTGATAAATGTTGAAAATACATAATAAACTAACTAGGTAATACAAAAGTGGTTATTTACAATTACTTTTTTGTAGATCTTGTCAGTTATTTTCTGAATCAAGCAAGCAATAATAGCCCACGACTTGACATTTCTTCATATGGTTAAGGCTCCGATGGATGAGAATGAGTATCACTAAGCTCTCTAGGAGAAACATGAGTAGGTTGTGATGATGATAGTTGGGTGACACTTTCCCCCATTTCTGATGTTTGAGTTAAATCAGTACGCCACCTATGAGAAGCTGGCGGTGTTTGTTGTAGAGTGATGCTACCATAAGTACCTAAAGTACGGTACAAGCTAGGCCTAGAGTTAGAGGCATCGATGGGCAATGCACTGTTACCAATCTCGCTCAAGTCAATCGAATAGCAAGATCTCGATGGTAAGTCCTCGTCTCGCTATCCCCAACTACGTGTCCGACTTGCTCAACATCCTTTCATATGAACTCTATCCCTAACATGCAAGTGAGGGAGTGGTACAGGGTCCGGTTCAGTTACCTAGTAAGGAAACAAGATTAATCCGCTGTGCTCCTCAAGACAGTGAAGGCTATCGTCAATGATCTAATGTGTAATACCTAAATTATTAGATAGTCTCGCCTAACATAAAATATCTTCCTACATTGCATCAATTAATCAATGTTACGATCATATATAATGTATTTTACAAAATGATGAGATAAGTAGAAGTATGCTTACTAAGTGTCTCATTACTATCCCGTAATGAGTGATATACCAGTATGTATGCTCCCTATACTAGTTGTAGTAACTCGAATCTACACCCCAAACTCCTTGCGGATGAACCACCCACATTTGGCGGTTTACCTAAGTTGTTATATTTCTTTAATGCGCGACCAACTAATCTATCTCTATCCTACCCCTAAGGTTGATGTGGTATAGCTCCTCACTTGTGTTAACATCCATCGGAATTGTTTAGAACCCCAAAATTATCGAATGACACAATCCACAAAATAGAACTCAACAATCTAAAAGTAGATCGATGGCACCCTAGCCATCTAAACAACTTAGCCAGCACTACAAAAGAAAGGTAAGAGCTGAATAAGGTCCTTTATGTATAGTTCCCATACGACCTACAATGCATTTGAAAGGAACTTGTATTAATAACAGAAATATTTACATTTAAATACAATGCCAAAATAAAACATTGAAATACCACATACCTATCGACTTGTTTGTAAATCAAATGCAGTTCGGTAGGCATCGACAACATGTATAACGTGATGTGTGGTATTGAATACTGCATAACCATTGCCATCACTTATGTTTATGTATGGAAACAAATGTCTAACTAACGATATTGTCATCCTAGTTTGATTGTGTTAGAGAGGCATCCAAATCCTGTAGCCAATGGGAAATAGAAGTATGGTTAGAACGTTGCTTGATATATATTCTAACATAACTGTATCATCTATAGTGTTTTCCATTTCTACAACTTCTTCTTCTAACCCAAATTCAAGCCCCAACTAATTCCCTTCATCATTGATTTTAGGTCACATGGGAATTAGCTCTTCGTTGGGGTCGAAACCCTGACATATCTTGTAAGATTAACCTAATCTATGCATCAAGTGCTTTTTCATTAGTTTCTTCATTCACACTGCCTGCTCTAAGGGTGGGCTCGTCTACTAGAAAAGTTTCATGTCCTTCATACATAAGGAAGTCTTCCTCAATTAGCCAAACCTATAATGGAGGGTTGCTGAAAGGGTCTTTCGATAAAGTGTTTTGGACAGTACTCTTGCTTGGTTAGCCAGAACCCTTAACATATATTTCCTGCATCCGATTTTCTCCTAATGCATGAGCCATTTCGATCAAGTTTTTCATATCATCATCATCATCCATTATGGCTATCAAAATGTACGAAACACCTCCCTCATAATAAGAAGGTTTTTAGTGTATAAGCTCAACTCTAGTAAGATCAACCCCAACATTCATACAGATCCGTTGGAGGAAATTACTAAAGTTCGAATCTTTCCTCATATTCAACTTTTTCATCAAGTCTCTATCATATTACAAACCATTACTTCTATTCACGATGTTCCCTCCCACACACACAATTATTTTCACATAATTAGTCATTGTCAATCGATTCATCTAATAATTGCAAAATGAGTTAAGCTTATACAATTTTGACTAGTTCATGACACCTACATAATTTCACTTTTCAATGGGGTGTTTTATCACATGTTATAAATGCAAGTGCAAGTATGCTTAACTAATATATAGGTAAAATTATCTATAATTCACGGGTGGTATCCCTATATTTTTATGTTACTACTACGATTATCTAACTATATACTAGCATATGAACAATATACTAAACATAATTTGCATATTGAAAATATATAAATGGTAAAAAAATTATTATCTAACTATAATTCACATAAACAATATAAATACTAGCATATTAACAATGTAATTTCCATATTAAAAAATAAATGCGAAAAAAAGGAAGGATAAGTGTTACTTATAGATCATTGGAGAAAAATACATCATCACTTGGAGAGTAGAAGAAAGTAGCAGATTTTAGAAAGTGGCAGATGTAGGAATAAATTTTGGTCTTGGAAATTTAAAGTATTTACATGAATGTTGAAGACACAACATATTTGTGTCTTCTAGTTTGCAAGGAAGGCGCATATTATGTTTCCGTCTTCTTTGTAACAAGGAAAGCACAACACAAAGTAGTTTTACGCCTCTCTAGTTAATCAAAAGCGCAATAACAATACGTACCTTTCTTATTAAAAGTTTTTGTTAGCGCATGCCTTCATTACCAAAAAGTAGGGAATAATGAAGGTAAGTGTTACATGTATGTCTCCCTCACCTTACTCACAGACTATTTTTCACTACTACCCCATTTTGGTCTTATTTTTCGCAAACTACCTTGTAGAGGTACAAAACTCTTTGTTAAGATGGGGATGGAAGGAAGTGAAGGTAGGTATGGTCGACAAAGGGTGGCAACCCTAGGGAAAGGTAAAATTAGGTTTTTGCCTTTACTATTCTTAAATGAAATGGTGTTGATTTAAGAGAATAGATACATCTATATTGGTAAATAATGGCATAAATATTAATGTTATCAAACCTGGACCAAAAAGTTGGCATAAGAATGAGAAGGGCCATAGATCTAAAGGATTAATTGAGATTAAACTAAGAATAAACTAGAGTCAATAAAAATATTATAATATAATTTATATTTATGTATAAGGTAATAAAAATTAACTGCATCATTAAGAATTAAAAGTTAAAAACTTTATTTATTTATTTATTTTTTATCTTCATTTATTTTTTTAGCAAACTAATGTATATTTTTTATAAAATACAAGAAAAAAAATATATTTTATAATTCGAAAAAACTCAATAGGTTCTTATAAGAATTAGATTAGACTAATTAAGTCAACTAATCAAATTAGGATCACTGTTGATGAGGGTTAAATAGGTGACTCGGGTCGGTTTTGTAGAGGGATCAGGTTCAATCAAGTTAGAATGAGAAGGTTAACTCAAGTTTAACAATATTGATAATTACTAGCTTCTTTTTTACATATGAGGATGATATGAGACAATAGAAGTAAAAAATAATAAGATAATGAAAAACTCACAAAATTACTAGGAAAACATAATTTAAACAATAAATATAATAAAACCCCCAAGAAATGACTATGAAATATTTTTATGAAAGAAATACTAAACTTGAAAAAGATACATCAAGTCTAACGAAGAAAAAAGACATTACACCAATTTGTAAAATAATTTTATTCAACATCAAGTTACTTGGTCCTTATTAATTAGAAGCCTTATCAATTCATAAGTGTCACATGTGATATGACCTAAGAAAATAAATCTTAAAGAAACTAGAAAATAAAATATTTGATACCTCAAAAATAACAAATATCTAACTAACTAAATTTTAGAAGTAAGAAACTTAATCTAATCAAATAAAAGATAATAATATCTAATTAAACCTAAATAACATAAAACAAAATAAAATCTATGCAAGAAGTATTATCATCCCTCCTGCTCTTTTTTGAATCACATTGTTCCCCCTCCTTTAGAATGATTTGTCATAAAATCTCTAAGGTTTCATTTTAATTCTCTTTAATCAAATTGCAATCTACAAAGACCACTTTTGAAGTTATGACATAGTAGCTCTTTATTACATCCATCAATTTACTATAAATGGCGTAAAAAAAAAAGTAACTTATTGCAAAATGGGTAATGTTCATGTATTAATGTAACATTGTCCCTATTAAAATATGACAAGATTACAAAAACATTATTTGCATTTTGGGTTTTTTTTTTTTTCATAAAAGTGAATGTGTTTTATAATTATTTGTTAACATTACTAATAAGATACATGTAGCATTTGATTGGTTTACAATAATTTATTTAATAAAATTACATTAGGAAATAAATTTAATTAAATAATTAAAAAAAAAGGAATAATTACAAATAAAAAAAAAAAGGGTTGAACTCATAGAACTATTCTTGTTAATCCAAGGGTGAGAGATTGTTGTCTACAACATTGGAGGATGATAAACCAGCCCCTTTCACCTCAAAGATAATCGTGTGGCTACCTACCAGTCAAGGAAATTACACAACTCCTATAGGATGGTGGGTGGCCAATTGCAACTGCATTTTTGTTTTTTTAAAGAAAAGGAAAAACAGTGAAAACTTGTCACATGTTACTAAACTCCTTCGTAACAATCGACCACTATGAGTGAATGGAATAACTTCTTATAATAGTAGATTTTGATCAACTGATTCGCTGCTCACTATCCCAAGACAAGGGTAAGTTGGCAACCATCCAAGGATAGGGGATAACTATGCGACTATTGCGGGGACTTCACGCAGCCTTCGTCTCGCATGGTGATCTCTTTTTTTTTTGCAGTTTTTTACTTTTTTATTTTATTATTTAATTTTATTAAAACAACAATTATAGATGTTATATGCATTCCATAATTAATATTAATAAATGGTTATAAAATACATGTTATATATTTATTAAAAAGAAAAAAGAAATCACAATCACTTATTTGAATGAAACCTAAATATAGATAATGTCCATCTAGTTTTCTCTTAGAATATTTTAAAAATATTTTAAGCATTAGTATCTCAATAGCGTCTCGTGGTCTGCTTTGGAGGGATAGTACACGCTGCGAGTAATTAAAGCGACAGAAGCGGCAAAATCATACCTTGAATCCGTAGTTTCAATTCAATTTTGATCTATCTATACCCTAGCTGGGGTTTTGCTGAAATAATATGGAAGTGTATGTATTGAAAATGACAATACAAGGATCACGATACCCTCTACACGTGTATGTATTGAACGTTAGCACGAAACATATTACCTAAGTAAATCAGTGAATTAATGTTTGATGCTACTGAAATGTTTCATTCTATTTGCTTGTATTGTACTGCAGAAGAAGACGAGGAAGAAGAGAATGATGGGTGAAAGTAGAAAAAGAAAATATAGTACTCTTATTATTCTTCATAGTGTCATTACATTGTAGGGATTTTGAAACTGTTCATTGATATGTTTGATTAGTTTTGCTGCAAGTGGATGCATTTTGGGGTGATTCAAAGTTTATTGATTTAGTATGTTTGTTCTTGAGGTACGAGGGTGTTTTACTTTTATCTATTAGGCCAAATGAAATGATCCCAGCATTTGCGATTTCAATGATGAAGGATTATGATTTGTTATTGGGTAACGTTTGTGTTGTGAATGATTTTAAGGGGGTTTTGAGATAATGCCCGTTTCTTATATTCCTTGCCACGAGCTGGTGGTTATTCATTTGCTGGAGGACTAGGAAGTATATGATAAACAAAGCAAATGGGCTGAAGTAGTGACTAGAAGTTCAGTATGTCTGCAATCATCAGTTAACAGTTTAACATGTTCCTTTTTGCACTAATCATTTATATTCATGCGAAAATCCTTTAACAGTTGCCAAATCCTTACTCCTCACAGCACCACTGGATTTTTTTCCTTCTTTTTTTTTTTTTATTCTTTTTAATGTTAGATTGACATGGTCACTGGATTTTTTGGTGTAGGAACCCTAAACGTCTAAGATTACCAGAAAAGTGAAGAGGTTAGTCACAGCTTTACTGATTTTGCTAGCTAGTTTTGCAGACATGGACAAGAAGTTTCTTGGGCTGATTTCATTCTATATTTTGTATTCACAAGCTTGAAGTTGAAGAAAGATGTGAGTCACCATCTCTCCGATCCCAATGAGCAAACGTCTCCTGCCATGCTGAGAGCCCAAGAACTTCAGTCTCATCTATCTGGCGAATTTCCAAGCTCCCTTAAGACAATGTGCTATTCAATTGTCTCTTGTGGATTTTTCATGGTGAGTAGGATAGCTTTTCCAACCATGTTCTAAGTTTACAAAACTTTTGTACATTTGCATGCTCTAATCAATCATCTGCAGAAGCTACCTTCACAGTTCCGTCAACGTTATATGCCAAGGGAGGATACAACAGTCATCTTGCTTGACGAAATGGGGAATAATTATGAAACAACTTTTCTTGCTAAGAGCGGTGCATTAAGTGCTGGGTGGAGGCAATTTCCCCTCAGAAACAGATTGGTTGTCGAAGATGTCTTAGTGTTTCAATTGACGAAACCTTTGACATTCAAGGTACCATAATTCATACTTCACTGGGGAATACATAACGTGTTTTATCAGACTTGTGATATTTGGCAATGATCAAATTGATGTCCTTGGGAGTACTCTAGCGCTTTCATGAGACCATTTTGTACGTGGACTGTTTAATTGTATATTGAAAATTCCATTTGTGAAAAGTGTTGTCTTCCTAATTGGATGCATAATCACTTAGTTACATCAAGTTGAAATTTCAAAGCTATACAGTTGATCAATTTGAGCAACGCTAATTGCTAAAACAGAGCAAGGAGTATTACATTTGAGCTATGATATGTTATCTTTATATTTCAATTCATTCCAAACATGTAGTGAAGGAATGGAACTAGGAACCGGCAATCTCGCTCTTTCATCTTGTGCAACTTGACAAATGGATTTTGGATTTTCTGATTTTTGATCATGTAAAACTCAACTCAGTTATCTCCTTTATGATAATTTGAATTTACGGCTCTTCCGAACAAAGTGCTTCTGTTGTCACTCAGCAAATTTACTTTGGCCATTCGTACTTCCTAATATTGCAGGTGTACATTGTAAGAACAAATGATTCAGCTGAAACAGATGCTGCTATTGCTCTACTGGATTTAGCTGGACGAAAGGACAGCAGTAAGTTCTCATGTTTTCTAGTTAACTGCGCTGGTTCAATAAAGCATAAAATTACTTCTTTTTGTGCTGCAGATATGTCTCAAAATCCCCTTGCTCCAGGCATCAGTCAGGAAAACGTCGAGAACCTAAAGTATCGTGATAAAGATGGAAGACATCCAGCAGAGCTTTCTAGATACAATTCTGAGGATGAGGACAAAGGAGTACTTCAAGACTAAATATTCCAGTTGTATGAGCAGTTCTGAAGATGAGAGCAGCAGACCTTCCTGCTTGACCCAATGGGGTCCCAAGTTTGTTCCCGATTGGGATGTGTGTTATCATGACTGTTCAATGGAAGACCGCAGGGTGGTGATGGAGCTGATGTCAAATATGGTGCTCCCTGAGGACAGACATATCATAAAGCAGCAGCTCCAGGGTATGTCCGGGCAGAGCTGCAGTTCTACAGATGAGAGCAGCACACATTCCTCCTCTCACCCACAGCGGATCCAAAGGGGTCCCAAATTTGTTCCTGATTGGGACGTGTGATGCAATGAGTCCGCATTGAAAGACGGCACAGGCAGGATGGCAAGGGAGCTGCTGTTGAAATCGCTGCTCCCTGAGGACATGCGTTGGATAGACCAGCAGTTTGAGGGTATGTCCATGTCTCAAATTTTCAACAAAATATGTTAGAAAGGTTACGAGGTAAGTGCCTGAGCTCTGCCAGTTGTACTACCGAAGCAACTTGTTTTTACTTGGCTTTATCCTTGTTTTTGTGCAGGTGACCCGTTACATGAACGCCGTTTTGGAACGCTGGATATCAACAGAATCACAGCTAGAGGCCGCTCGAGCCGAAGGGAAGAGGATGGTAGCCAAGGCGAAGGAGGAGGCCCGGACGTTGCAGTCTGAGGCGGAGCGGCTACGAGAGGAGCTGTCTGAGAAGACTACTGCCCTGCATTTTGCCAGTAACAGAGTTGCTATCCTCGAGGCTGACCTGGAGGTGGCCAGGTGCAAGCGAAGCGCTGCACTGGAGGAGGCTTGCAAGGCAAAACTCAAGCTGGCCGACGTGAAGGAAGACCTGAAGCGCATTAAGTAGATCGTCAAGAACAAGATCAGGAATGTATAAACATGTTCCATGACCATGCATGAGCACCCGATGCAGTATTTTTGATAAATGGGCTGAATGACTAAGTCCAATTTTATCTCGAATTCAAAATCCATCAATTAAAGAAAGAAATTATGCATATACTTTATCTGTGTGGATACTCTAAGAACCACTATCCAGTATGCTACCGTAATAGTCATAAGTGCTAAAGGATTTAGAATCGAAGGTTATCGTGCGATCTTTTATAACCGTTCTAAAACTTTTTACTTCGTAAGTTCGGATATCCATGGAGCCTGTGATATTTTCCTTAAAATTTGAAATATATAGGTATTTATGCCCTGGTTACCCTAATGAATGCTCATGTCACTCGATAAGATCTGTATATAGCAAGAATACTTGTTTTCGTAAAATAACATTAGCAATAATCACATGCAAGTGAACGTTATCAAAAAGATTTTAAAAAATACAATTCATGTTGGGAGATTCCAAAGTGTTATTGTAAAATTAATTAATTCACATAGCTCTGAAGTATGAATGACAATGATAAAAACATTAGTATGGAACAAAAAAGAAAAAACAAAGGTACTGCACATTCTCTTGAACTAGATATTTTATAACCTAGCAAGTAACATCTTTTTTTTTTTTTTTTCCAAGTGGAATGTTCATACCCATTGTTGAACTCGAATAACAATTTACAATTTGGTAAATGCTTAGTTAGATATCCGTTATATTTGTTGAATTTAAATACATGTGTTAGTAATATTGAAATGGGGAAAATTGCAAAAAAAAAATCCTATATTTTAAGATTTTTGCAAACAAGTAATTTATATTTTTCTTTTTGATAAACACATGATTGATGTTTTAAATTTAAGTGTTAATGCTAGTAAAAGATATGTTGAAGGTTGAAGGATTGATCGATGAATGCATCATTGAGAAGCTATGTAGATAAATGTTTTCATGAAGAGGTGAGATGCGTGTTTTCTAATTTTTTGCAATTTTTTAATCAAATTAAAATTAAATATATTTTACAGTATTATTTTATTGAACCAATTATTATGTATTAGTAGGAAGCTAACAGATGTCTTTAACTAGCATTTATACTTAACTTTAAAATTCGAATCATGTGTTTGTCAAAATACATATAAAAATAAATAAATATATATATATATATAGACCACTTATTTAAAAAACCACAAAACACAATTATGTATTTATAATTTTTGTAATTAAAATATTCCAAATAATTAAACCAAAACCAAGGGCGAAACTCTAAGTCGCCATAAGACAGTGGTGACCATCCTAATACCAAATAGAAATGCTGCTTCTTATCCTTATCCACAATATGTCAAATGACCATGATCTTTACGGCGACCCT
The DNA here is from genome assembly GCA_024138015.1 of Lumnitzera littorea. Lineage (NCBI taxonomy): Eukaryota > Viridiplantae > Streptophyta > Magnoliopsida > Myrtales > Combretaceae > Lumnitzera > Lumnitzera littorea. Next base: position 20,016,086 of record JAMXBB010000011.1, read on the forward strand.
AGAAGGAAGCTGCCGTAGAAATCTTCTTTCTCAATTTCAGCAAACTCTTCTGTCCCTTTTCTAATAATTAATCCATTCTTATTTATATCTAATCTAAAGCAAAAAAAATTTAAATCTAGAATTTGGTAGGATAATTGATAGTTTGATTAGCTTAATCTAGTTGATTAATTTGATAACCAAGGATTGAAAGTTGATTAACTTAGGACTTTTTCAATATTCATCCAAATAATATATATAAATTAACAAAAACAATAAAAATATTAAAAAATTTTAGAAAAGTAAAACAGAAAAATGTGAAGAAATGAAAAAAAAAAAAAAAAGGGGAGGAATTCAACCACCTTGCCTCAATGGATAGCCTACAACCATTTATGTTGGTGAGTCAAGTTTCACGTATAAAAGTGAGTTATTTGATCAAGTGAATTGAGTGTGTTATAATATACGTAAATTCATTTGAGTTTTTCATATTTTCCCTTTTTAAAAAAAAAAAATTAGTGATAAATAGCCACCTATCATTAGGGGTGGGTTGATAAACCTATTTTTGTATATAAATCCTGATCTATTAGATAGTTACCTCTTAGTTTTAGAGTGGTTAGATATCTCTTCTTTTCTTTTTAATTTTTCAATATTTTAATTATTTTTAAAATAAATTTTATCAATTTAATGATATCTAATTATATTATTTCAATTAATTATTTAGCCAAATAATGCATTGCCATATGTTATACATGGGCGGATTGAAAAAGTTCTGATTTATCAGCGTTTGAGAATGTCGAGTGCTCGAATAGAAAAAAGCAAAAGTAATAGGAACCGAATAGAAAAAAGCAAAAGTAATAGAAAATAGTTAAACATTAAGAATTAAAAGCATTTTTTTTTTTCTAAGTTTCATTCAATGGGTTTGAAGATCAAGATCTCCCATCACTTTATATGTTGAAATAAAATCATATATTAATAAATTATCCTTCAATTTATTTATCAATAGGTTTCTCTATCCCATGCTATTCTATGATTCACAGGGTTTCTTCTAATTCAAAATTTAGCAAATGATTGTTTTCTATAGAAAATGTATTCTAAACTTTTCTTAATATTTCTTATAATTAAAACTTTATAGTTACAAAATATTATCGTGATATTTTCAAGAAATTGCAGATATTAATAGCTTATAATGATATTTAATAGTAAAAACCAATAATGGTAGCTAACAACAAGCAGTGGTTTCAGCCACCACAAAAAAAGTACAAGCAAAAAATAAGCAACATGTTTTTCTTTTTATGTTTTGGAAAATTTTTTTATCACCAAACATTACACGAAAATATGTGCGAAAGCTAACTTCAATTGACCATGTCCAGCCACGTGTTTATCCAATCATGCATTTGTGTGTTTTCAATCCAATTTTATTAATATTTTAATGTTTCGTGACTTATTTCGTGAAGAAGTTTTATGATATGTATCATTGGTTTTTCTTTTATTTTTTTCCTGTAAAAAATTAAGATAGTTTCTCCTACTTAGATCTAGGCACGGTTTCGAATTGACTCAGAATCGAACCCGAATCTGTTGGTTTTTGGTTCTTAAAATAGAGAATCGAACTCAAACTTGCCAAACTGATTTATGAGCCGGTTTTTTAGACCTATCGATTCAACCGACAGTTCAAGTAACTGTGAATCAATTTAAAAAAAAAAACTAAACTTTAGATTTTAAATTTAAATTATTTGAATACAAGACAAATATTATTTTTAATCCATTTTACAAAATAGTTATTTTAAGATATGCATTTATTTATATACAGTCGTATTCAATTCAATTATTATATTAGTAATGTGAAATAAAAGATATGGATGTTACAAAAAAGTTCAAAAAATAAAAATTAATCCTACATTTCTAAAAATCAGATTCATTTTTTTATAAAGATTTATATATATCAAATCATATAAGTTTTTAAAATTACATTTATTACGTTTTTATTTAGTTTTCATTATTATTTATTTTTAAAATTATTTAATTTCACTATTTTTGTTCTTTTCTTTTCTTATTGTTTTGTTTTTGTTTTTTTAAAATTGATAGTTCAAAAATTGTCAAGTCCATGAGTCTAAAAGCTCGATTCGGCTTGGACCTGTTTACTTGGTGGGTTGGCCATATGGATCTAACCCATGTGGCTGGGTCATAAACTTCAGTGGGACAGTTTTGAGTTAAGTTACAGTTTGAACTTAGCTCGTACTTAGGTCTATTCTTTCTTTTAATTAACACATTTTATGGCAGTTAATCACCATTAATTATTGTCTGCGACCTCTATCATTAATTATTAGTTGCGACTAAGATTAAATAGTAATGGGAAGACTCAATTGTTAAAGGTCTCTGTCTCAATCACCATTTAAGCCGTTGCAATCAGTCTATCTTCTAAGATTTTCAGTTTTTACTATTTGATTGATTCTCGTATCTACGTCCATAAATTGTACTTTCATTTTTAGATGACTTCTTTTCTTTGATACTTATCGAACAGTAGAATGCTATCATAGACATAAAGCAGGTATATAACCACATGCAGAAAGAACCATGTCAAAATGCATTCACCAATTCGTGGGCTTGATGGCCCATTTGGTACGCTATGAAATTATAACCAAGGCAGTCTAACATGGGCCCCCAGTAGACTCAAGTCGGCACCAGCATGGGACGTACGGCTGATTTGCAAAAATTGACAAGTGGGCCCAATGACGGCCGAATTGGAATTTAAAATCCACTTAGTATGGTTTAGTTATCATAGTTTTATAGTCCAATATTCAACTAATTTTTTAGTCCATTATTTTGTCTACATATTAGCTCAAGTTACTCGAAAAGGGATCCTAAAGGTATTTGACTAAAACCAAAAAAAATTATAATATACATTTGGTATTACAAAAATTTATTTTATATGATAAAATAAATTTATCTTCAAAATTGAAAAAATAACGTTAGATAAAGTTTTTAAATCATCAATAAATTTCATCTCTCTCTTTCCCCATACATACATACATATATATATATATGACTAGTTTACATCACAAAAATTCATGCCATTGTAATTAGTATCATCATTGCTTTTTACTATTACTTATCACTATAAGTAGGAAGTGGAAAAAAAAAAGTATTGATGTTACAATTTCATAAGGTTTGTATTAGGCTTGCTAGTTGATGAAAACCTATACAATGGAATGCATATAAGCTTAAAGGGGGCATGAAGATGATTTTGGCACAATCACTCTAATACTTAAGATAGAAAGTTAAAGAAGAGTATAAAGAGAGAGAGGGTTTCAAAATTCCTTACCAAAATATCAATCTTCTATTTATAAAAAAGTCTATTGAGCTATTTTAAGAAAGAGGAGTCTACCAAGATATTAAGAGTTGTTGACTTTTCCTTATTTGCTTGAACTATTCTCACCTCGTCTTCACTCAAATTTGTGGACTAGGTTTGATTGGCTTGGGCCTAAAGGCCTAGGCTACACAGGGTTGATTGGAGCTTCTGATGAGCTTAGTCCGACCTTTAGAGAGTTTAGACCGTGCTTTGGTAAGGTCATCCTTGAAGTTGGAGACTTAACTTAGAATTTGGTAAAGTCTATCAAGCTTTAGAGAGCTCAAGTTAGGCTTTGATCAGGTCGTATCCACTCTAAGGGTTCAGCCCATGTAATGAAGAGGTTCACATGAGCTTTAGGATGAACATTTAAAATAACCTATTAATAAAAGTATTTTCTTCTAATAGTATTCTCACTAGTAAAACGAAGTTTTAATGTGTAAGTTAATGGCCGAATTGCCGCGGCAAGTGTTGTGTTGCTTGTTTTTTATCTTAAAAGTCAATTTGTATCTTAGCAACAAATAAATTCGATACCCTCTGGTATTGAATTCGTCGGTATGTCTATCGTTCATCATTCTATTCTACCAATCAGTAATTGGTTGTTTACGACTTTACTCAACCATGTCAGTCCATTGACTCTTACTTTTAATAAGCTCTAACATATCGACCACTTTGTTTGGTCTATGAAGATTTTTTCTAGTAATCGCTTGAGTCTACGCATTCTATGTAGGGGTAGATGTACACAATACAATAGAGCAGGAAGCACTACCTCATATCTTACCATATGCTCATAAGGATTAAGGATTCAGAAGTGAAGGCTGTTGTGACGTAAAATTGCTCTCAATTTTTTACTTTATAATTAAGTTTAAAATGATAGGTGTTTATGCCTTAATTTTGCTAATGAATGCTCGAGTTCACTAGATGAGATCAGTATATAAAAAATACATTTACTTTCATACAACAAAACTAACAATAATCACATGGAATGGAACATTATCAGAATAATTTTACAAAATAAGAGAAAGAACTCCCCATGGACAATTCATGTTGAGTGAGTTCATTCTCAAAATTGTAGAATCCTGATATTTAAATCACATAGCTTTATAGGATAAACAATAATGATAAAAGCATAAGAAACTAGAAAAGAAGACGTAAAATAGCAATAAAATGCAACTAACTTAAACCATAATACCAACTTATATTAAAGACGTAAGATGGACATAAATATCATATTAAGTGTTGAACTAGGATAATCATTAAGTACCTTGGTCGAAATTTCGATTATATTGTTCAATGTGCCAGTAATATTAAAAAAACCCAAATCATTAAATCGAAACAGAAGCTAAAATTGTAAGTAACCATTTAGAACTAAGGCAAAATGTTCATTTGACTATCCAAAAATGTATGTGATCAAAGCTAGTTTGATTCATCTAGTTTAACTTAGGTTAATTTGACTCAACCATGAAACCAATTAGGGTCACCTTTTTGACATTAGTAGTGACCTTGGTTTAACCCATTTGACTTGGTTGATCTAACCTAGTTTCCATAAAACATAACTAAGTTTTTTGAGTTAAAATGTACTAATTTCCTTTGTTTTTTAGATAATGCATTAATTTATTAAAAAAATAAATGTATATAAAAAAAATAAGAAGTATATCGTAAAAAATTTTCAACTTACAAATTTAAAAATTATTGTTAATTTTATTACTTTGTAATTAAATACGAATTACATTCTAATATCTTTATTACAAAATTCACAAATTTTAAAATGAAGGAAAATAATAATAAAATATTATGGGGTGATAAATAAGTAAACACTCAATATAAGCAAGGGCAGTTTAGTAAAAGGGCAGGAGGTTGTTTAAGAGAAGAGGAAAAACTCTAGGTCATTTTCTATCTTCTTCTAGAAAGTGTTCTCCTCTCTTAGTCAGAGCCTTTCTCTTTAGAGAGAAAACAAAAGCAAGTAGGGATTTTGGGAAAAGCTTCTATTGGAGTTTTGGAGAGTGAAATTTATTGGTGATTTGCTAGTTATGGATTAAGCAATCCATTAAGGTAAAGGTTTGAATTACAATACGTATGCCAATTTATTTTTAATGAAAATGTTTGCTAAGAAAATGATAATTGAGTTTTCTTTAACTTTGTTTAAGGGTCTTGGAGTCAAAAGAGTAGATTTTGGATTCTTAGAGTTATGATGCAAGTTTTGCATTGACGTTTATCAAAAACATAATTAAGTGATCAATCAATGTATTCTTCAATCTTGACAATTGTTATTGTTGTTAGATCTTTAGATATATATATTGTTTTGGGCGAAGTACACCTAAGTACTCTCCATTTTTATTAGCTTTAGAGTAAAAAAGAAGTAAACTATTAGATTTATGGAATGCTACGGTTTAAGAGGTGAAGGAATTAAGGAAAGGTAGACTGAAGAAAAGAGAAAAAGAAGAGGTTAAGAGGATTATGACCAAGATCACACCCAAAGATCCTAATCGTAAACCTAGCTAGTTATGCGTTGTATGTTTTGGACGAGAAGGAAGATCACAAATAGGATCACACCCTGTGAACCTATTTACGAATCTCTCTATAGTGTGTTATAATTGTGATTTATAGCTTAGTTGAGTACATGGCCAAGGTTTATAGTCATAAACAAGATCATATACCCTTTCTTTTCTTCCTTCATTTAATTTTCTCTTCTTTCTCACTCCTTAAACTTGTTTATAATATTTTATAAATCCTAAATAGTTGTTTTACATAATAAAACTTATATAGAGAGCTATTAACTTAAATAATTATTCTGAATTTAAGTTAGGAAATGACTAGCTAAGGAAGAGATTAAACAATTAGGATAAAGAGACTAGATTACTGAAAAGAGTTTATTTGTTGTTTTTACTTAGGCATACAAGGAGATACAAGTGCTAAACTAGTAAATTCTATTGTTGCCAAACTAGATACGTATTAACCATGCTTATTACTTGTACTTATATAGCTAGTACAATATTAACCAAAACTGATAATCACTTCAAATGATACATATTCTTTTTTCTTATGCTTAATTGGGCTTACAAGGCTATATACTTGAGGTGGTACCTCAATGATTAGTATGTAATATTGTCTCTAGTGAAGTTGTGTACAAATTATCTGAAGTAGATTTAAGGGGTATTCAAAGGTCATAGTACTAGTGCCCTAGTGCCATTTAGTTTAAGGATATTTAAGGGTCATAGTATTAGTGTCCTAGTGCTAGCAAAGAATCCAAGGGCCGTAGCTCTAGTGCCCAGCTTAGGATCCATGTATTGAAGTAATTAGTCACTTCAAATTTAAGATTAATTACCAATGATCCTAAATTATGTTGGTTGCAAGTAAATAAAAATATATTAATTGGATTGGTTGATATTCTATTGCATTAATGCATGTGAACATGTGTATTGCATGATATTCTGTTACATTAATGCGTATTGCATTCCTTTATTTTATTTTTATTTTTTCAATTGGAAGAGCTTTAGATGAACAAGTGAATTCTCAAGAATATAGAGATCCATACTACAACTATTAGGTTAAGGATAGCAGTGATTATGTTTACTAATATGATGGTGAAATTTGATTATAGGAGTTATGATATAAGATTGAGCTTGAGTGTTAAGATAACTATTTAGTTTTGATGTGTTAGTGAAACTTCAAAGAGAGTCTTAGTCATGCTATCACTTATATTTTAGATATGGTTTGAAGAGATCTAATGTGAGTTATCTTGAAATTTATTAGAAACTTAGTTCATGAGAGTATTTGAAGTTAATTCTATGTGATTTTGGAGATTATAGATTTTAGTTAGAGTCTTAGTGTATTATTAACTAGTAATGACACGTAGTGGTTTTTGGTTTCTTAAGTTTGGGGCATTACAATTATTAACCTTTGTTTGATCCCAATTTAACCCTAATTTGACCCTATTAACTCCTAACCATTTTTCGTTCTCGGATCAACATCCCTAGTTTAGGTCTGACAACATTACCAAATAAATTAAATAGAACCTTAATGCAGCTTCTTGTCCCAATGCATAGTGATTGAAGGAGAGTGCTTCTATTATACTCTCTTTTCCTCTTCTCGAAAAATCCTAGAGCTTTAACCTTACTGAAAAACCTTAGAGGCAACTGTCATTGCTGGTCACCCCCTGATAAAGTTAATGAAATTTGCAATACAAGCTCATCGAAGCTTCTTTAATGGATGGCAAGGAATTTAGCCTTTAACTTAATAAGGGTATGTTCGTTGCTGTTGATAATCTAAAGATAAGAATTAAAGAAAGTGGTTCATGGTGCTTGACAAAGGATTAACTTTGTCCTAATGGAATGTAGGGGTCATTGGATTGTAAGGGTTTATGCCTATTTTCCTTCCTTTTTGCTTTTTATTACTTTTTTATCCTATTGCTTTATGGGCATTTTCTCTATTCAAAGTATTAATTCCTTGTTATCATGGTCGAATATTTGTTGTTAAAGGGTTGTTAGTACCTGTTTCTAGATTAAGAGATGTAACATTATTGTTATGGGTATATGACTCCTATATCATTAGCATAACCTCTTTGAAATGTTATACATTTGTCTTCTTTTCATGATTGAAGTTCATGTTCTTTAACTAGAAAAGGAAAATTCTTTTATTTCAGCTTAGCATGACACTTATGGTGATTCCAAATGGAAGGAAAAGTAGAAATCTTCTTTCTTAAGTTTAGCAAACTCATCCATCCCTCTTTCTTTTTATTTAATGTCGTTTTCAAATAATTAGAAGTTAAGAAATAATTAATTATTTGATTTTGTTATATTATGTTGGTTAACTTAGTAACCAAGGATTTGAAAGTTAGTTATTTGTGAGTGAGCACAATAATGATAAGTTAGAAATAGATTGAAATAAGATTTGATCTTATATTGAAGGATTTTGTTTCCTCAAAAATAAAAATGGAACCTCTAGTAACTTAATCACTCGAAATTTAGACGAAAAAGTTAAGTTCAAAGTAAACTCAATATGAATTAACACTGGTCAAAGCCATAAAATGAGAACTTAGAGAACCAATTGACAAATTTTCAAACTCAAGTTTAAGCTTAAAATCTAAATGGTTAAGATAGTTTTGTATGTTTCATGCTAGTGATTGATGCTCTATGGCTTGTTCCTTGCTTATGCTCATAACCAATATTATTTTCATATTTCATATGTGAAGATGGAATTAGTTGAACTTGACTTTTGATAATACACATTGAATTTTTTATGTAAATTAGTTATGTGTGGTATAAGATTCATGTTCTCAACATGGAATAGGATACATAGATCATGGAACAATCGAAATTGGTCATTTTTAGTGGGATAAAAAGTTGGATTGAAGTGATTGGGTTAGGTTTATATCCAATCCACTAACTCTTAAGGGTTATGGATTAATCAGCATTAGCTATTTAAGTAAATTGTGAAATTAGGATGAATTGATTACATAAAACATGGGATGTCCACTTATAATGTAGGGTAGATGTATGCCGTTTATAGAATGACCAAAGGTGACCACTAAGTGGATTGAGAAATTGAGAGGGAGAAACTTTTGGTTATAATTCTAGCAAACAAGGCCCATATGAAATAGGTAGGTTGTAGTTTAACTATTGGTGGCTATTATTGGTTGGAAGGTCAAAGAAAATTGATTACTCTAACTACTTCTTAGGTCATGAAGGGCAATGTAAGAAGCTATTAACAAACAACTAGAGGGAAAGGATTAGGCTAAGAAATTGGAATGAAGATGGCCATATTTGCAACATGTAATTGAATATGTAAACATGGAAATATGAATTAGAAGATGTTTACTATTGTGTTGATGAGCATTTTTCTATTTATTCTTTCTAATGTGTATGACATGAATATACATGTAACTATTTGTCTTATTTACATGTGCTATTTAAGCCTTTTTTAAAAGATTAATTAATAATAAATGAGGATAAAAAGAAAATGTCATGAAAATAAATTATCCTTCTTATTGTATACCACTAGTAATTTACTAGATAATGGCTTTAGTGCTCAAAAAATTTGTATAGTGTTTTATTAGTAATGACTTTCAAATTTTTATTAGGTTTCCTTTTTAAAATGATATAATTTCGAAAATGTTAATGATAAAATGTCTACTATATTAAAAAATAGTTTCTTGAAACATTAAAGTGTCACAATATTAAGGAGAAAGCCTTTCTTATGGGCAACAATACATGGCAAATTGTTATGTCATGTTTTATTGATGGCATATTTTATATATCAGATGTAAAATATCTTGTATATGTAATACGTTATAAGTCTCAATATAAGTTTTGTAATAATTAAGAGATCATACTCCATACCATCCTAGCAGGTTCTAAAAAATTAGAACTATAACTATGTTACATCTATTTTCATATTAAAATCTATATGATAATGTTGAGGAGAAAAAGGTCAGTTTGCCCCTTAGAAAAACTAATTCTTTAAAAATGATATGGCCAAAACTAATTACCAATATACCATTGTGAAATCTCATTTACTAAGTGCGATTTCACTTTATCCCAACTTCCCCTCCAATTGGTTAAAAAATGTGGAGGAATCGCCAAAATGCGAAAAGAAAATTGCATCTACACAACGCAAATTTATAAAACACATTCCATAAATATAAGGTCATCTGGAGTATTTATCTCAAATCATCATCGAATTGTCCACCCATTTCACCTTCCTACACTACCTCTTCTTTTAAATCACTATATATAATGTTGTGTACCTTCTCAATCTCTCCGTCAAGATTATTACCTTATCAACTTCCTCCATGCAAGGCTCATTAACATCAATAATTTCTTCAAAAGTACTCGGACCATCTAAGGATGGTTGTAATTATACTATAGAAGGGGACATGATGGACTTATGAAGTCTATTTCGATCAATTGTCATGTTAAAGCTATCTTCAACTTTAATAAAAAGTTCCTAAATAAACAATAGGCCTACTTCTTTTGCAAATTCAGTTAAACCCTCCACATCATTATCATCAATTATTGAACTCAAAGAATAATGAGGTCACACTAAACTCTTAGGATAATAGCAAGCTGCCTATGAAACACTTTAACTTGATGAATGCTGGCGTCAACTTCGATAGTTAAGCAAATTTTGTGCAACAATTTAGCAAAACCTACATTTGTCTTCACCTTAATCTTTTTTAGAGCTGGTCTATTGTAATACAACCCATTTACACTGATGGGTTACCAACTACTAGCCTAATTACTCGTGTTCACCTCAGAGGCCTCCAGTCCTTTACCTAAAGTATTCTTTCTCGTCAACCCGCTGATAACAAGAAATAATATATTGAAGGAGGATGGCTAAATTCCCTAAGAGCTCCGAGTGGTTATACTATGTTCTGTTCGTTATTGTACGCCAATGATGACTTTCCTCTGGCTGAAAGCTCTATATCGAGTGATTGGACTTTTAACTATCGAGAGACTCTTACCAAATAAATGTAGCTAGCTCTTGGCCATGTACTTCTCTTCTAGTCTCCTTCCAACTCTCACGACATTCTTTTACGTCTCGGTTTCTTTATCACTGCAATACCTTTATTCCCCTCGCTTATTGTGCTTAAAGAACTCTTGTATGGATTCAGTGTTACACTGCCACCTGTCCTCTTCATCTAATGTTATACTATTTTTCCCTTTTTGTCTTTTGTCTTTTGTCTCTTTTATCCCTTTTCGTATGTACTAAGAATCTCTTTTTTATAAATACCTTCTTATAATTTCTTTATTTGTAATGTTGCCTTGGAGACTTACTATAAATAATCTCTTCTCCTTATAAGCCAAAATCATCTAACTTTATATAAACATTGAATATACTGTTCTTGTGAGACAATCCTCTCCAAATCCATTTTCATACACTTTTATCTAATCTTACTGAGTAGCTCAAAATTAGTGACCGGTGGACTTTGACATTAACTTATACATTATATCAAGTGAAGGGTTAAGTTATGTTGTGTTCATTGGTATGTCATATCTTCCGAATAGCTTCACGTTAGCTACTCTAATCAGTTCGTAGACCTACTAACTCTACTTTCTTTGATATTTCGAAGGATCTATTGGTTCAGATCTACAACGAAAAGTCCTAGTGATAACTAAGCTCTTAGGCACATCATATAATCTTAGTATCAGAGCTTAAAATTGAGACCGAGATTGAGAGTTGTGTGGTATTTGTGTGTATAAGGATTTCTTATGTGAAGAGTACTTTTCTAAAAGCTTATTGTGAGAATGTTATATCCTAGTGTTCAAGGGAAAATTAATGATGTCGAGAGTGATACTCATAATCGTAGTTGAGTGACCTAACAAACACCACGTACTATTGATGAGTAGATACAAAACTTTGCTGCTATTATGGCTAATTTAGCTGCTTCAATACAAAGAGTTTTAGAGAATGGACTGTGTAAGAGAGTTGTTGAACAAGGCCAAGAGATGAGAGATAGGCCAAGAAGGCAAATGAATGAACGAGTACTAGAAACCTTTCTTGTGAACCAAGTGCTACCCTGTCGTACCAATAGAGCCACAAGAAGGAGATTGGAGTTGGATGAAGTGGAAGAGTATGAAGAAGAAAAGGAGCCATATGTTAGAGTTGATGAGCGTGAGCTTAGAGCTCTTAGGGGAGCCGAACACCGTAAGGTATAGGATTTGACCTTCAACGAGTCTAATAGTGCTGATGACTACTTAAACTGGGAGGAGAAGATCGAAAAGATATTCAATTTTTATGATTATGAAGATGTTGTTCATATTTGAGTGCCTACATTGAAATTTTTTGGATATGTGGCAATGTGGTGGGAGAAATTGCAGAATATCTGCATGAGAGCTAAACGAGAAGTTCGGACATGGAACGAAATGAAGGGAGTCTTAAGAAGTAGGTTTGTTCCTAAATACTACGAGCAAAACACTTTCGAATGGCTCTAAGACTTGAGGTAAGGTAATAGATTAGTGAACGACTATGTCCAAGAGTTTCAATTGCTCATGATCCAAGATGATATTGATGAACCTGAGATGTGAACTATAGCATGGTTCATCTCTAAGCTATGGACTGAGATCGGTAACATCGTGTAACTGTAGAATCTTATAACTCTGGATGAAACCATCTAGGTGGCGCAGAGAGTTGAAAGGCAAAGGTAAAACCAGGTTAATCAAATGTCGAGTGGTCGACTAATGCTGCTGAATAGGAGCGACATGTTGAGCTGACTAAGGAATAATCAAGCATTAAACAGTTCTGAAGTGGAACGTCAAGGGTAGGTGCCAAGCTTACTAGAAGAAGGCTAAGGTAAGAGTAAAACCAAGGAACCTGAGACCCAAAGGAACCAAGGTCAGAGCTTAGGAAGGAAGACCTGAGAAATCAAATGTTTTAAACGCCTTGGTTATGAACACGTGGCTAGTCAATGTCTGAACCGCTGAGTTATAACTATAAAGGGAGACAAGCCCTAGTTTAAAGTAGAGAGTGCGAGCGAAGGAGAGGAAGAAGTGGGAGTTAATTAGATGCTGAAAGAATTTTAAGAAGACCCCGATGCCGAGATATCACTTGAGGACGGTATCAAGTATTACCTTATCATTTGACGATCTATTAGTGCTTTTGTAGCTAACAAGAATGAGCAAAGGCAAAACCTCTTCCATACGAATTGCCAAATGAATGGCAAGCTATGCACCTTGATTATTGACGGAGAAAGCTATATCAATGTTATAGCTCAAGGGATAGTTAAGGCTATGAATTTACTGACCCTTCCATACCCTAAGCCGTATAAAATTTACTAGCTGAACAAGAAAAGAGGGTTATACGTTACCAAGCAAGTTAGGATACCAATTACCATTGATGATAGATACTGGGACAAAGTGTTGTGTGATATCCTTCTCATGTGCACTTCTTACATATTATTCGGCCAACCATGGCTGTTTGACTTAAGAGTATTACATTATGGATATAGGAATACCTACATGTTCCATAAAGGCAGGAAGAAAATTATATTGACTCGACACCCATGAGTCTTAAAGAAGCCTAAGAAGCCCAAGAAAAGTTTGCTAGATCACTGCAGCGGAAGTCTTTGGTGATTTCCTAAGCTCAATTTGCCCGAGAAGTCTCGGTCGAGGACTTTGTGCTCCTCCTAACCAGGAGACTCTTAGAGGTGAGAGAAGCTGAGAACTTATCTACCAAGGTGCAATAGCTACTTCAAGATTTTGCCAACCTATTCCTTATCGAGATGTCAAAAGTTTTACCTCCCTTAAGAGGTATTGAACATTGCATCGATCTCCAACCAGGAGCTGCCTTACCAAACTAACTCGCTTAGAAGCTCAATCCCGAGTAAGCAGTTGAACAGAAGAAATAGGTGGATGAGTTGGTAGACCGCTGATATGTTCGTAAGAGTATGAGCCCTTGTGCCATACTAGCTATGCTCATGATGAAAAAGGATGCAATGTAGAGAATGTGCATTGACAACTGAGCCATCAATAAGATCACTATTAAATATCAATACCCAATCTCACGACTTAATAATATGCTTGATGAGTTACATGGTGCCCACATCTTTTTTAAGATTGACTCGAAGAGTGGCTACCACTAGATATGAATGAGACCTAGAGATGAATGGAAGGTGGCCTTTAAGACAAGAGATGGTCTATTCGAATGGTTAGTGATTGTTACGCCCCGAAGTCCCGAAGTCGCAATAGTCCCGCCGTGTAAACCATTCTATGATAGAAACTGGCCTCACAGTTCCTACCATAGAGATAATCTACACAAGGCGTTGACGACCACTCGCTTTGAAGTAAACAGTTCGATTAATAATTATACTACAATCATGATAAATATCACAAATTTCTATTAAACATATATAATTATAAATAAGTCCATAGAGCTTCTCAGGAAAATTTACATAATCACTACAGTCTACTAATTTACAGAATAACTATCAGTCTTTAACCTTTAACTATAAGGTTAGTTCAGTTATACATTTTACTAAATATCTTGGACCTCACTCCCCTGGCTTCAAAAAGACTAACCTCTGGGTAATTGTAGGGCGGCATAATACTTGTAGTGATCACAGATCAGAACCTGCAAAAGGATCTATAAGGGTATGAGCAACTACAGCTCAGTAAGTTGAATTGGAGACTCATGAATGCATACAAGCACAAACAAGGTTATCAAACAATTATTTTCATGCAATGCAACAATCAAGTGTCATCGCACAACGTAGTCCGGTCCGTTGTGAAATCAAAGAAATTTCACCCGCTCCAATCCGGGTTGAGGAGTTCTATGTTATGCAGCAGCTCACAACCAAACCCAGGCTTGTGCAATAGAGACCTCGCTCCTCCCGCGACTACCTTCGAACCATTGACTTCACTCCCGCCGCGACCTCCTCTCCTATTACTTAGTTCAACTGAGGATGAAGAAGGGACCATTTTGCAATCCTGCGCTATCCTTTTTGAAGGGGTCGGTATTTGGTTGGAGAGTCCTATGATCCCCTAACGGGTTGCAATGCATGACATTTTCGGTTATTAGGGTCGACTAAGATTAAATTCCGGTTAGGGTGTTCAACAAGTTCATACCAATTCAATCAGTCACAAAATCATTCACAGTACAAATTCCAGTACGAATTCAGATACATTAAGCACATGTGCAAACTATTTACAATCACAATCATATACAAGCTTAAGTCTCCGAGTACTACAAAACTAGTACTCTATTACAATAAGCAATAACCCAACTTACTTGAATTTGCTCGATCGCTCGATCCTTTAGTCGCGAGCTGATTTGTTTCTGGGTGTCCTATAATACAAATAGGTCCTTTTAGTACTTATATTTTATGGATTCTTATTCTAATTTATAATGTAACTCATTTTCCTCATGTATACCTATAACGTATTAATGATTCGTTGTATCCTATTTCGGGGTTCGGTTCCTAAACTAGATTCTAGTTTTAATTCCTAAGTCGTAATTAAGCTCGAATCCCAATGTGACATTAATCACATTATGCTCAGGTATTCAAATATCCTATTGGGTTGTAATTTTGGTATTCTAAACTATTCGGTACACGCTAACCCTAATTGTGGTATCGGATTTATTCCCGATGTGTAAAAATCTTACATTTTGAGATATTTACTTAAAATTAAATATTATTTCAGATTTATTATTTTTCTGATTTCAATTATAATATTATCTAAATAACTTTATTTTTTTTAGATTTATTAATTTACATTTTTACATATTCCTAATTTCTTATATTCTTTACCTAATTTCCCTAATTAACCATACTTAGTACCTAAAGGCTAGGATTAGGGTTCCACTACAGAGATTAACTTCCCTAAACATATAATTAAGATCCAAATCAGTAATTAACATCCTAATTACCTAATTAACCCTAAATCACCCAATTTTACCATCATTTTAGGGCTAAAAATTAACTTAAAATTTTCGAAAATTAATTTTAGAAAAATGGCTTCATAGCACTGTTCTACATCATATGAGAATCCTACAAAAAAAACTTGAGCCCCAAACTACACTCCTAAGCCTATTTATTTTTCGGTTTAATCATGCTCAGTTTTGAACAATTTGTTAAGGACCCTATATTTCCAGACATAATTAAACTAAATCAATATTTTTCCCTAAATCTACATATAATAAAACCTCAGAATAACAAGTTTCATAATTTTCTGGGCAAAATAACTAATTTTACAAAATTATACAAAAATCGGGGTGAATAAATGACTAACCGGTTCGAAGCTTTCTGGCCGTCCAAACCCGGTCCAAGGCTATCGGCCGGTCTAGGCGGTGGTTCTAGTGTAGGGTGGTGGTGGTGGTTCGGTCCCAGGTGGTGGTGGGTGGTGGTTTTAGTTCACTTTGCTAATCTGCATAGTTTTCCTTTTTTTTTTTTTCTAGATTTTCTCTCGATTTTTTCAGTATTTCGATTTTTCTTAGATTTCAAACTGGCCAAATGACTTTTGGAATTTTTTTCCTTATTTATAGACAATTGTAGAATTTAATGTGTATTAATTTGATGGGATTTTACCCCAATTCCTTGATTTTTGGCTTTTTGTTTGTCCAATTCTTATTGGATAATTTTTCTTTTTCTGATTTGAACCTGCCACAACCTGATCTTGCTTCAGTTATCCTCTTCTGATTTTTTTCTGAGTTTTCTATAATTATTTTGTATTTTTCTTTAATTATTTACTTAGTTTTCGGCCTATTTCACTAATTACGCGTATTTTTATCTACACGTAAATGCATGTGGGGTACACATGAACCTTCCTAAATATTATTTTGGTCATTCTAGAATTTTTAGTATACATATAATCTATCTCTAATAATTTATTAGTTATTATATTACATTTTTCGCCTTTTCGGTAATTAACAGTTATTATGCTTAAAATTTGAAAATTTTATAGTCTCCTATTTTACTACTTATTTTCTTAGATTTAAGTTTACAGGGTCATTTTTACTGGTATTTTGCTAAATGGTTTATAATTTAAGTTTGATCGGATCTCTTAGCTGATCGTCCTAAATCTTGGATTTTAAGCTCAAACCTACGGTTACTTGGCTTAGCTTTAGGGCTTACAGTGATGCCATTTAGGTTGACTAACGCGCTGAGTACATTTATGCTGCTAATGAATCATGTGCTTAGAACATTGATTGGCAAATGTGTTGTGATTTATTTTGATGATATTTTGGTTTGTAATGCTTACCCCATCACTCATGTCAAGTATTTAAGATTGGTGTTCAATATTCTCCGTGCCGAGAAATTATTTGGCAACCTGAAGAAATGTGTGTTTTGTTAAAGCGAGGTTATATTCCTCGGATATGTTGTTTTAGGGAACGAAGTTCAAGTTGATGGCAAGAAAGATAGAACTATTCTTGAGTAACCTATGCCAACTAGTGATGCTAAAGTCAAGTGCTTCAATGGTCTAGCTTCGTTCTATTGGAGATTAATTCAAAACTTCAATTCCATAACTATCCCATTGACTAAATTAACTAGGAAGAACGTTAAGTTTAGGTGGTTGAGGAAAGCTTAGAAGAGTTTTGAAGATGTAAAGTCTAAATTGACGTCTGCTTCAATACTCACCCTGCTAGATTTCAAGAAAGTTTCTAAGGTTGAATATGATGCGTCTGGCGTTGGCATTGGTGCTGTCCTTATGCAGGAGCACTGACTCATTGCCTACTTTAACGAAAAACTTCAAGGTGCTTCCTTGAATTACTCAACCTACGACAAGAAGTTCTACGTTCTTGTCTAAACACTCAAGAATTGACAACATTATCTGTTGTTGAAAAAATTCATCATCTATTTGGATCATGAGTCTCTCAAGCATCTTTGCGAGCAATAGAAGCTTTCTCGATGTTGTGCTATATGGGTTGAGTTCTTAAAGACCTTTTGCTATATCATCAAATATAAAAAGGAGAGCACCAATACAGTGGTTGATGTTCTTTCTCGCCACCATGCCCTCATCACAATGTTACAACCTAAGATGCTTGGATTTGGTACTTTACCTGATCAATATGAGCATGATCCAAATTTTGGACTCTTAGTAGCTAGGTGTTGTGCTAGAGGAGCTATAAAAGGGTTCTACTTGAGTTAGGGGTTCTTGATGAAGGGCAAGCAAGTTTGTGTACCGAGTGTTTCGATAAGAGAGCTACTCATTTGAGAAGCTTATGCCGAGAGTTTGACCGGCCATTTTGGGGAAAAGAGAACAATTGAGATATTGAAGGAACATTTTTACTAGCCTGAAATGATGAAGGATGTACACCAAGTACTTGAAAGGTATGAGGTATGTAAATATGCAAAGGAGAGGAGAGAGCCCTATGAAGAGTACACACCCCTACCTATCCTAGAGCACCCATGAACCAATATAAGCATGGATTTCATGCTCGGCCTTCCCTAAACGTTGAGAAGACACGACTTAATAATGATGCTTTATCTGTTGCTAACCTCTTTTTATAAGAAATTGTATGACTATATGGAGTGCCAATGAGTATTGTATTCGACCGTGACTTAAAGTTCACTAGCTTCTTTTGGAAGACACTGTAGAGAAAGCTCAATACTAAGCTCCTGTTCAATATTTCCTATCACCTCCAAACAGACGGCTAAACTGAAGTTGTGAATAGAATTGTTGGTAGCCTCCTAGCACAACTTTTGGGAAGAATTCTCATGACTTGTACTTGCCCTCATTGAATTTGCCTATAACCGCTCGACTCATAGCTCGATTAGAACATCACCATTTAAGGTCATTTATGGATTTAAATCAAACTTACCTTTAAATTTAATTCACAGTTCGACTACACAAAGGGAAAGTCAATCCAACCTATAGTGTGCTGAGGAATTCTAAAGGTTGCATCGGAAGATTACCAAGCAATTGGCCAAGACTGTAGCTTGATAGAAGGAAGCAAGAAGTCAAGGGAGGAGACGAGTCGTTTATACCCCTAGAGATCTTGTCTGGAATCATCTTAGTAAGGAACGCTTTCCTAGCAAGAGGAAAAACAAATTATCTCCTAAGACGAATGGACCGTATAAGATCCTTAAGCGCATTAATGATAATGCTTATGAAGTTGAACTTCTTGAGGATTTCGGTATGTCTACTACATTCAACATCATCGATCTAACTCTCTATATGCCAGATGATAACGAAGATCATGATTTGAGGGCAAATCTCCAACAACCCTGGAGAGCTAATAGGTTACTAACCACTGGCCTAATCACTCGCGCACACCTCAGGGGCCTCTAGTCCTTCACCCGAAGGATTCTTTCTCGTCAACCCATCAATGATGAGAAACAATATGTCGAAGGAGAATGGCCGAATTCCCTGAGAGCTTTGGGTAGTTATACTATGCTCTGTTCATTATCGTGTACCAATGATGACCTTCCTTTAGCTAAGAGCTCTATGTCGAGTGATCGGACTTTTAACTGTCAAGAGTTTCTTACTGAGTAAATGCAGCTAGCTCCTAGCCGGGTACTTCTCTTCCAACCTCCTTCCAACTCTCATGGCGTCCTTTCATGTCTTGACTTCTTTGTCGCTGCAACACCTTGATTCCTCTCACTTGTTATATTTAGAGAGCCCGTATATGGATCAAGTGTCGCAATGTCACCTATCCTCTTCATCTGACATTGTACTATTTTTCCCTTTTTGTCTTTTGTCCCTTTTACCCTTTTTCGTATGTATTAGAAATCTCTTCTTTGTATATATCTTCTTGTAATTTTTTTATTTGTAATGTTACCTTAGGGACTTACTATAAATAGTTCCTTATCCTTGTAAGTCGGAATTATTTAACTTTATATAAACATTGAATATACTATTTTTGTAAGACAACCCTCTCCAAGTGCATTTTCATACACTCTTACCTAATCTTGTCGAGTAACTTAAGATTAGTGGTGGGTTAACCTTGACCTTGACATTAACTTGTGCATCATATCAAGTGAAGTGTTAAGTTGTATTATATTCGTTAGTGTATCATATCCTCCGAATAGTTTTACGTTGGCTTCTCTAATCAGTTCGTAGACCTACTTACTCTATTTTCTTTGATATTTCGAAGGACCTATTGGTTCAAATTTACAACGAAAAGTCCTAATGATAACTGAGCTTCTAGACACATCATATGCCATCTAATACATTCTAATGAGTAAAAATAAAAAAACTTACACAATCCCCTACACTCAAAAACTAATTTCAACCATTAGTGCACAATGACGACATATTGCAACATAATGACAGCTAGTAAAAATTACCTTCACTCGAAGGATTCTTTCTCATCAACCCATCAATGACAAGAAGTAGTATGTCGAAGGAGAATGGCTAAATTCCCTAAGAGCTCTAGGTGGGTATACTATGCTTTATTCATTATCGTGTGCTAATAATGACTTTCCTCTAGCTAAGAGCTCTATGCTGAGTGATCGGACTTTTAACTGTCAAGAGTTTCCTACTGAGCAAATGCAACTAGCTCCTGGCCGGGTACTTCTCTTCCGGCCTCATTCTAACTCTTACTGCATCCTTTCACATCTCGACTTCTTTGTCGCTGCAACACCTTAATTCCTCTTACCTGCTGTATTCAGAGAACCCGTATATGGATCAAGTGTCGCAATGCCACATATCCTCTTCATCTGATATTGTACTATTTTTCCCTTTTTGTCTTTTCTCCCTTTTATCCTTTTTCATATGTATTAGAAATCCCTTTTCTATATATACCTTCTTAAAATTTCTTTATTTATAATGTTACTCTAAGGACTTACTATAAATAGTTCCTTCTCCTTGTAAGTCGAAATCATCTAACTTTATACAAACATTGAATATACTGTTCTTACAAAACAACCCTCTTCAAGTGCATTTTTATATACTCTTACCTAATCTTGTCGAGTAACTTAAGATTAGTGGTGGGTGAATCTTGACATTAACTTGTGCATCATATCAAATAAAGTGTCAAGTTGTATTATGTTCGTTAGTATGTCATATCTTCCGAACAGTTTCACATTAGCTACTCTAATTAGTTTGTAGAGTTACTTACT
Source organism: Lumnitzera littorea (assembly GCA_024138015.1). Classification (NCBI taxonomy): domain Eukaryota; kingdom Viridiplantae; phylum Streptophyta; class Magnoliopsida; order Myrtales; family Combretaceae; genus Lumnitzera; species Lumnitzera littorea. Next base: position 20,036,902 of record JAMXBB010000011.1, read on the forward strand.
TTGTTTTTTTCGATATTTCAAAGAACCTATTATTTAGATTTATAATGAAAAGTCCTAATAATAATTGAGTTTCTAGACACATCATATGCCATCTAGTACATTCCCATGAGCAAAAATCGAAAAACTCACACAATCCCCCATACTCAAAAACCAATTTCAACCACTAGTGCACAATGACGAGATATTTCAACATAATGATAGCTAGTAAAAATTATCTTCATGGGGTAAGGCGATAGAACCAACATGTGCAAGTATTTGTGAGTATATCTGCAAAATATAAGAGAGAGAAACACATTTAAGACTTGCTAGATTAACATAGAGATGTTAGTATAACTCATGTAATGTGATATATATATAAAGCTTGAAATCGTGTAAGGAAAAAGGGCATTGTAGAGAGAACTTGTGCTGCAAATGTAATTTTGGAAAGAAGAATCAGTTTGAATGGAGAAGAAGAGGGTTGCGAGGAGGGGATCATTAGGGCTCGACTAAATTGCAACTCCTAGAATTGATTCCCCTGCACAACCCCCCCAATGCCTACCAAAAAAAACCCGCTGCATTTCATTAGAAGTGAGGAAGGGGTAGATGTGGATTTGGGGTAAATTGCAACTAGGTAGTGTTTACAAATGTGAATTCTTTACAAATATTTAGGCAAAATACGAGGAAAATTGATAAGACATAAGTCACATTTATTAAAATGCGATTTTACGATCCTATTCAAACAATTATTTTGATTATACCACTTTTAAATAAGTAGTTTATTCATAAAAGCAAACTAACCTTTTTTCTCTAACGTTGAGCACGATGATTTCAAGAATTTAGTAGGTTGAACTGCTCCTACTCGTAGGACTAAATAGGAGGCTTCTAACTTCGAGACGGATCGGTTTGCCGAGGATAAAAATATTTCTCATGACACTATTGAGAACTCACAGAGAAAAGTAATCAAAAAAATAAAAGAACAAAAAAACAAAACTGGCATGTCAATGACAATGTGGGGCTCATGTTATTTATTATATGGTCTGAAAGATTCTCTTCATTATTTTGCCGGTTTGAACAACTATTCTGTCTTGTAGCTACATGGACTTTTGCATGCATTGATTGTGTTTTCTTCTTTAAGTGGGATGTATGAGTAGGTTTGGCGACCAAAAAATGGATGATATTGGGTGAAGTATCTAATTATGCAAGAGTCCATGCATCGCATGCGAAAGGATCTTCCTTCCTCACACATTTCCTGCTTACATCGAAGCATTTTGAGAGGTTCATGAATGGTGGAAACACAATTGAATTGGGGTTTTAATATAGTAGATGTGTAGCCAATGCATCAAGTGCATGATAGTTGTTGATTTTACAAGATTTACGGTATCAAAAAGATACTTTCTATGCTATGCTTTGATGTATTGTGGGGGCATTATGAGTTTACTTTTTACCATAAGTAATTACAATATATTTCTTTAAAAAAATTAGAAAAAAAAAAATGAATTATTTGTACCTCAAAATGGGAGGTGATGATCCGTGTTAGAGAGTCATACTCGTATTTTTATTTCATGTTAAATTCATATCAATGCTTAAATTTTGTGAAATTGAATAATGATCACAAGGAATTTGTTACAATACAAGCGTACTTACTTGTATCATGACTGTGTTTTTCTGTTGTATATCATATTTTCTTTTTTATAATCATGTTTCTTATTATGTCATTGCAATATATATATTATTATATCATGTCAAAAATTATCAGCTCCATAAGTATAAGGTCTAAAAATAAATATAGTAAAGGCCATCTTAAATGGATATGGTTAGTTTAGTTTAGTTTAAAGTCAATCCTTTTAGAGGGATATATTAAATTAAATCAGTTCTCACTCTTAATAAGAAATCTAATAAGGATATGAAAAGAATCATCGACAAAAACACAAGTTACGGTGTCTTAGTCGTCCGGAAATTCTGAGCGACTAAACCTTATTACTACATACTTTCCTGACCTAAAAGTTGAATAAATAATTACAAATTAGATTAGAAAAATATAATTAAAACTCCGATCAATTTCATCCATTTTGTAACCCAGAAATCTATGCTCAAATATAATTCAATAGCCATATACATAAAAGCTAAAAAATTTAATATCTTAAGCTTGACGTATTTTTATTGTTATTCAGTATCTTTCGTTATATCTTTAAGCAATATTGGTTTTATAATATGACTACGTGATGTCACATATTAGTCCCAATCGTGTTCAAATGTTAACATGCACTCAATAATATCTTAGTTTTTGTTAGAATAAAGGGGAAAAAAAAGCCATTGGATCGATAAGGTATTCTATAACTAGCGAATTTCATAGGATAAGAGTTTTGGACAAATCTTGAAAATTATAGGCAAGTTTTAATTTTAAAATCTAAAAATTCATAGCTACTTGGTGAGGTATGACTCATAAGGTAGGACATCTACTAATCCACCATTTACCTATTTATGGTTATGTGTGAGTAAAGTTTGGAAGAATTATATATTTAGAACTCAATCTTTTACACTTTTTTTTAAGCCCTAAACGTTTTAGAAATTTTATTTAATTCCTCAACATTTGTAAGTACTATCAAATAAGGACTTTCATTATCACCATTAAGTTTTTCATCCATTTATCTCACATGGCACATTTTGATTGGTCCATTTTTTATTAAATTAATATTATATTAAAATTTTTTAAAAATAAATAAAATAATTTCAAAAAGTAAAAATTTTCAAAAAATCTCCAAAAAATGGAAAAATTATAAAAAAAAAAGAAATAATAAACATATATACATATCTATAATAACTATATAAACATATACTTTTATTAAAATTGCAATAAAATTTTAAAAAATCAAAAAATTAAATAAAAAGAAAAAAAATAGAAAAAAAAAGTCTCGACCATTGGCCACTCAAGAAGGGCCACGTGACCTCTCATAAGTTGTTGCTAACCATCTCTTAACCATAGGATAGTTAGAACCAACACCAAGTGACAATAGATCATGACTCACTAATAAAAGTAGGTCATGCGACCTCGAACTGACCATAAGTGGTTGCTCACTAGCTTAAGGGGGTTACACAACCTCTCTAAGTCAGTAGGTGGCCACTCAAGGTCGAAAAAATTTTAAAATAAAGAGAGAAAAAGGGATTGAAACTGTATTACGTTTTTTTTTTTTATTTCATAATTTTTCTTCTTTTTTGGAATTTTTTTCTAAAATTTTTTACTTTTTAAAATATTTTATTATAATATTTATTTAATAGAAAAACGTGAATCAATCAAAATGTACCATGTGACATAGATAGATGGAAAACTTAACTGTATTAACGAAAGTTCTTGTTTAACAGTATTTGCAAAGGAGATAACTTAAATAGAAATTGTAAAACATTTAGAATTCAATTAGAAAAAGTGTAAAAAGTTAAGTCTTAAATATATAAATCTACCTTAAAGTTTTGTATTTTGAGGGTTAGTTTGTTTAGCAATTTTTTTTTTTCCACAACGATATTGGTGCATCATAGGTCAATAACTAAAAGTTCTAGTTGTTTCACTTTTAAATAACTTAGTTAAACCCACACATTGTACATAAATTTGGGTTTTAAATGTATTCATATTAATGAAATTAGTACGTTTACTTAGATCATACCACAACTAACATATTTGTAAAATATAATCATAATTTGCCTTAAATATGTTGGAAATTCTATTAATCAATTTTACATGCATACACTAGAGGTCATAATTTGCTTATAAATATTCAATATATGACGTTGATAAGTGCTATATAGGAAAATTTTAAGGTTACGGAATTTCAAACTGTAGGTGAGAGAATTTGAGTAAGAAGATTACGTGCGTATTGCGTGATAGACATACTATATGTGACTAAAGAAATGACTTAAATGATTTGTATATGATGATTTTGAGAGAAGTGTAAGGAGAAGAATAGATGGTCTCAACAAGGTTCTAACACTTATGATGACAGGTGGAGAGGCTTGAAGACATCGAACTCCACGATTGATGAATGATATGGAAGTGTTCTTGAAATATTCAAATGTATAATGTTTCACAGTGAGAATCCAGTAAAGTAATTGTGTTTGTGTAAATTCTCTTTTGTCTAAATGAGAGAAAGAGATGAATATTTATAGAGAATGGCTATCGATTTCATTCATCGAATCATGATGATGATCAATAACTAAAATTCATCTCTTCCCTTAATGGATCTTAGGTAGATTTCCTTTATAAATAAATTTCCTTTATGGGCTTTGGCCTAATAAGGCCTTATTTTTTTTTTTTTTATATAAATCAAGTTGAGAAAAGTTTAATTAGATGGATCAATTTAATAGACCTTACATCGAGCCCACTATGCCTAGAGTTATGCAAGTAGGGCAGGTTACGTGAGCTAGCTCGCATAACCCAAAAACTGCAGATCAGGCTAAAAAATTTTAACCCGCTTAAAAATAGGCTTTTTTTTTAGCTTGGCCTATTTAACTCACGAGTCAATTAATTATGGAGTGAGTTGATCGGTAAACCCACCAAAAAGAAAAAGGAAAATATTATAAAACCATAGGCATAGTGTTAGCTATAAGTTAATTGGCATAGGTTACTATACAGAGGCATTTTTCAATTTGACATTTCAATTTCACAAACTTAAAAGAAATTAGTAAAATATTATAATTTATAACTAAATAAAAAAAATTAAATTGCCATTTCTTTTCCTTCAAATCTCACTTTCACGAGCACAAATCAATATAGTACAATACGAGAGTAAAGAAACTTGGTGCAGAAGTTGATGAATTATCTATAGTGTTGTGAGAATAATTCATGAATTATTTATGTTTCTTCACTGTTTGTTTGCTGTTGTAAAGGTAACTGAAGCTTTGTATTATCTACTTATTAATATAATGCACCTTTTATTTCATTTATAAGAGCAAAAAGATGCGGATTTTTAACAAATGTAGGAAAAGGAAATAGAATAGTCAGCATTGACTAGTGATACAGTTAAAAGAAACTTACATAGAAATCTTGTATAATGGTTATACATGGTTTATAATTTTAGAATTTTACAATTGCTTTTCTATTTATCTTAAAGTTTCACAAATAAAACATCTTCAGATATGCTAATGTTTAGAAGCATTGTTCTATAATCAATTGACTATTCTTCATTAGAAATTTATATTACATCTTCTCCTAAATAATTTCTACTTTGCTACGAGTATTATATCAAGATCATTTTTTATTTTTCAAATTTTTAAATATTAATGAGTAATTCTCATAATAAATCAAAATTCACTTAGTTTTTACTAAAATTGAACGATAAACTTCAATGCTAAGTGACTAAGCATCCTTCCAAATATCCAATTCGTAGGTTGGTCTGCTTAACCCGCAACTTACAATGAAATGGGTTAGGTTGGAAATTCCAACTCGCATTTGCAAGCGAGCCAACCTACTCAACCCATAGGCTAATATAGGGCAGGTTAGATTGGCTCACTTGGCATGCTTACACAACTTTAATGCCAAATTTCCTTTAATCATCCTAATAATTTATGGACCTAGCTTCTTGGGCTTTGTTACCTTACCCCAATGAGTTAAATTCATTTAATTAATGGGGTTAAAGCTCAATATTAAATTTAACCCTCTATACAAACCATACTAAAAAAAAAAAAGGAGTTAAATAGGATGTATTGACAAGGCATTTTAGACATGGGCCTCTTAGGCCTAACTAGACCCAACGCGCCTTATAGCCTAGGCTTCAATGGACCAAACCCAGTAAGTCCTACCATGGTTAGAACAAACAAGATAAAGATGAAACAGCCACGTCCTGAATAAGTATAACATGGCAGTCATAATAACCCCACTCTCCTATACTTGTAGGAGAAGGTTTCTCCCGCCAACTGATCTCCAACCGTCGGCTCTACTCCGTCTATAAATACTAGGTCATTACCCAATGGTAAGACTCTTTACACCTGGCGTACTAAGCCTGCGTATTACCTTCAAGCATTCTATACTCACAAGAGCCTACTGCTAACTTAAGCATTGGAATGGCCACGTTGGATAACCCTCTGGCATCCCTTCGCTATGTATTGTCTTGCAACCCCATTACACGCAAAATCCAAACGACTACCGACAAGAACTTTAAGATGATATTTGGCGCCATCTATAGGAAGACTGAATTCCTACACCTGAAACCTTAAACATATCAAATACATACCCCACAAGCAATCCTTTCAACATCATGTCTCAAAGCAATGAGCAAGAAAATCAATAGTTGGTAAACAACCAACCTAAGGCCAATCAACTTATCTTAAGAGTTGTGCTAGAGGAGCACATTGAACGTTTAGCAAAAGAGTATGCCACACAAAACAGGTTGCTTTGAGCTTGCCTAAATGAGGTGAACAATACAGCACGCAAACTTACCATCCTGAAGCTTCAAATGCCCACATTGAGCGGAACAACATCCAGTAGTAGCAGTAGAATGGAAGGGATCAGCAACCTGAGCCACCATTGAATCAGTAGCCAGCAAGGTCTATGGCTACCTTCGACCGAGCTCTAACTGGCAACGTTCAAAAAGTTGACTTGTAAGGACTACAGGCTGATTCAGTTGTACGATAAGCACCCTCAGCAGACAATACCGACCTGAATGAGCTCCCTATAATGGTAAGACGGCTCTCCGAGCAGTAAGGGAGCAAGCCTGCTGGCGACACCGAACTTGTAGCCAGTAATAAGACCCCCTTCACTAGGGGTGTTCAGGATAAAGTACTACCTCCTAACAACAAACTTGCATCCCTAGACAAGTATAATGGTATAAGCGACCCCAACAACCATCTTCTTCACTTTCGTACCCTCATAAACCTTTACGATCATGGGTATGCTATCATGTGCAAGGCCTTCTTAGGTACTTTAAGTAAGGTAGCTTGAATGTGGTTCAACCACCTCCCTGGCAATTCCATTAGCTCCTTTGATGAGTTGACACAAAGGTTTAGCCTTTATTTCAAGGCTAGCAAGCCTCCATTTCAAGGCCCCATCCAACGGCACATCGTCTTTGTACCTAGTAAGGGAGGGTGAAGGTAAGTCACCGCGCAATTATGTAACCCAGTTTAACAACGCCATGGTCAAGATCCCTCATCTGGATAAGGGAGTTATGGTCTACACCACCCAACTTGACATCCAACCCTCGGAAGATTTCTTCTTATCACTTATGAAGAGCAAGCCGAAGACCCTAGCAAACTTTTGGAACAAAGCTTAGAAGTATATCGACTAGGAAGACAACATCCGTGCCAAACATGACTGTAAGCCCCATAACCAATTACTTAGGGTTCCGATCGACTAAAGGATTTGATTGAGCCGAAATTATAAAATAAAACTAGAAATATTAGTAAAAATGATCTCGTAAGTTTGAATTTAAGAAAATAAGTAATAAAATAAAAGAATATAAAATCTTCAAATTTTAAGTATATTACTCGTTATTTATCGAAAATACGTAAAATGCATTATGATAATTAACAAATTATTAGAGATAAATTATATACATACTAAAACTTATAAAATAACTTAAATAATACTTAGGAATATTTGTTTATACTATATATGAATTTACATGTCGGTAGAAATATGCGTAATTACTTAAAATATGTGAAATGTGCTAAAATAATACTAAATATTTAAAGAAATTTCATAATTAATTAATGAAAAATAAAGAAAAATCAGAAAAAATGAGGAAAATTTTAGAAAGTGGTCGTGGTAATTTGGAATTGAAGAAACAAAATCAACTAATTAAAATCCAACAAATGGAAAGTGAAAAAAAAAAAAAGAGATAAGATAATTGTCTTGTCTAATTAATGCACAATAATTCCTCAAGACCTCTATAAATACCCCAAATTTTTCAAAAGCTCATTTTGAATGTTTGAAATTTTAGAAAATTAGAGAGAAGCGAAATTAAGAGGAAATTAGAATTTTACAAAAAATTACAAAAAAAAAAAACTGTACAATTAAGGTTTCTAAGGAGAACCCAAATCCGATGAGCACCTAAAAGTAGATGGTCACCACCAACACATGGTGGTGGCAACACCTAGACTGGTTGACAAGACTACGACAGCTAACGATGGCCGGAGCCACCTACACAGGTGAGTCCGATTTCTAACTTGATTTTGTTTAATTTTGTAAAAATATTAAATATTCTTAAAAAATTATGAAACTTGTTATTCTAGAATATTTTTGTATGTAGTTTTTAGGGAAAATATTATTTTGATGAAAATATGTCCTGTAATACATGGTTCTTAAGAAATTGAACAAAATTGAATATATTTAGAATTAGAAATAAATGACCTTAGGAGTATAGTTTTGAGCCCAAAATTTTTGTGTAGACTACTTAGATGATATAAACAATGCCATAAATCCCTTTTTCAAAAATTAATTTTTGAAATTTTTAGATAATTTTTAAGCCTTAAAATGATGCATAAAATGGGTTATTTTTTGTTAATTAAGTAATTAAATGGTTAATTACTGATTTAATAAATCATTATATGTTTTCAGATGCTTAAATCTGATGAAGTATGATATTTGTATCCTTTAGGGTGTTAGATGTAATTATTAGGGTAATTATTAGTAAATAAGTAATAGGGAAAAATAGTAAATTTTAAGTTAATTTTGTAAATTAGGGTAATTAGGTGTAAAATCTGATTTAGGATGAATTTAAACATTTTGAAATGGTAATTGATGTTGGGAAATGGTAATTAGAGTGATAGAAATATTAAATGTGTATTATGTACATAATAGGCATAATATGTAATTACTGAAAATATAATAAATAGAAAATATTAGGATAAAAAATTGATATTATATAAACAATAGGAATATATAATAAATTTGATAGAAAACTTAAATTTATGTAATTATATGAAAAATATAAAAAATTTTCACATCAAGAGTAAATTCGGTATACTAATAAGGATTTAAGTGTATCGGGTGTAATAAAATACTGATTAGGGGTAATTATGGTATTTAGGATATCTAGAAGTAATGTGATTAATTTTACATTATGAGTTAAAACGAGTTTCTAGGGTTTGTGTATAAAACAATACTTAGAAATTGAACTAGAACCTAATTTAGAAATCGATGTAGAAACTAAACCCAAACCTAGCCCCAAACCCATAATAATTGTAAAAAAATTTAAGAACCTAGATAATTGGACATATTAAACCTTAAACCAAAGATAACAATAAGTGTTATAGGATAAAAACTAATATATAACATTTATATGAAAACTAAGACAGCGTTGGTATTATAATGATGATCGGTAATGGCCTGAGCGAGTCAGATCTTGAGTGAGCAAGCGAGGAGTCCAAATAAGTTGGGATTAATACAGTGTTGTATTTTGAAGGCTTGAAATTGTACTTGATTGTGCTTGTTCTGAGCTGATGATATGATTTTTGATTTGCTGCTTGGCTTATATTGTAAGATTTGTATGAAATTATTGATCAGCCTAAATTGAACCTAATTAAATATATGACCTATAAACATAAATTGGACCTGCATAGCAACCCATTAGGGGAAACCTAAAATTCTTTAGCCAAATATCGACCCGTTTGAAAGGGTTAGTGCTAGATAGCATAATGGGTCCCTTCTTCATCTTTAGTCAAACTAAGTAACAAGTGAGAAGGTCGTGACAAAGGTAAAGTCAATGGTTCGAAGGTAGTCGCTGGAGGAGCGGTGTCTCCAATGTACAAGCCTGAGTTTGGTCATAAGCTGTTACATTAACGGTAACTCCTCAACCCAGATTAGAGTGGATGTAATTTCTCTAATCTCACAACGAGTCGGATAAAGTCATGCGATGGCATTTGTTTGAACATGCATTGCACCTAATACTTTGGTTGATAACCTTGTTTCTAGTAAAGTTTTAAGCCTCCGTCTTAACTTACTAAATTATGGTTGCTCACATCCCTATAGCTGTTGTTGCAAGTACTAGCGATACAGTAGCCTATAATCACCTTGACGCTAACAACTGTGGGATCTTAAGGAATGAGGATGTAAACAGAAGACCAAATTCATTCTCTAATTAGAATTATTTCAAAGCTTTTAACATTACATTCCAAATTACTCGATTAGATTATGAATAGATTGCTAAATCTTGTGAATATACTCAGATTAATATAATGTAAATATTTATTTTTCTTAAATTCATAAGTAAACAATTTATTTAATTTATGAACTGTTTACTTCAAAGCGAGTTAGTTGTGGACGCTTTGTGTAAATCAAGTCTAGGATAGCAGTTGTAAGGCCAAATTCTATTTTAGAATGGTTTGCACGGCGAGGCTATTACAACTTTATCGCTTTGGAGCATGACAACAACACTAACCGAGAAAGGTTGGGTGGAAAGTAGGACAAAGAAAAATTGTCCGTAAAGGATCGCCTCAACAGTAGGATGCCGGGTAAACCAAAGGGGGAGCACTCCAAGAAGAAGAAGCATTGGGCTGAGCGCGACCCGCTCCCCCCTCCCATTTACACCTAATACATGCTCTTGAATAGGCCTATTACTCGGTCTATTTGGAAGTGAAGCACCGAAACTTGCTCTAGAGACCGCAAAAAATGCGAAGGAACCCTAGTCATCAAAACTCTAACAAATATTGTCAATTTTATGATGACCATAGCCATACTACTGAAGAGTGCTTCTAGTTAAAGAACGTCATCGAATATGCCATTTAATACGGCTTCTTCAACGAATATGTGGCTCATCGAATGAACGATGACCGTTTGGACGATGATAGAGATAAGGCACCTTAGGGGTGACGGACCAAGGATGCCTATGTAGAGTAGAACAACGATTACCGCAATGATCATGACCCCAATGATGTCATTAACGTGATCATGGAGAGGGCACACCCTAGGAGTCGGCCAAGCACTAATACCTCGGTTAACGCCCCATCAAAGGTACTGGTTGTAAGGGAGAAGAGACAGAAGCTAGACACTTCTATCTCCTTCTTCGATGAAGACCTTGTGGGGGTTGATATACCCCATCAAGACACCTTGCTGATAGGGGCGAAGATCTCAAAATTAAGGTCCTAAAGATTATGGTGTATATTAGCAGCTCTACCAACATACTCTTCCTTTAGACATACAAGAGGATGAGGAAGAAGCTGCCAATAAAGATGAAGCCATACCACCACAATCTGATTTGCTTCAACAGAAGCACGGTCCGAGTCAAGGGCATCATTACACTAAACATGGAACTTAGTGATGAAGACCACGTAGCACAACGACCTATAGAGTTCATTGTGATTAATTGTCCCTCCCCTTACAATGCACTCTTGGGAAGACTAAGCTCAAACGCATTTGTGGTGATTACATCCTCCCTACATTTAAAGGCTAAATTCCCGAACCAAACTAGGGTAGAAGTTTGTAGATGTGATTAGAAGCTCTTATGAGAACTATACGTCAAGGCGACCAAAGGGGATGGAGTCTTTGCCCTAGAAATAAGCCTACAAGAGAGGCCAGCTAAGAGGGGCAAGCCCAAAGAAAAACCAAAAGATGTCCAGATCGAAACCTCACCCAACCAGACTATGAAAGTCGGGAATGAGACTCCAGCTAAAATGAAGGACGAAATCATTGCCTTCATACGGGCAAATTCGAATAGGTTCGCTTGGTCCCCACTAGATATGCCCAAAATTTCCCCCAACCTAGCAACCAATAGCCTCAACATCGACATCACAGCGTAGCTTATCAAACAAAAAAAGAGGCATTTTGCCTTAAAACAACAGAACGCGATTGAGGAGAAAGTGTAAAAGCTACTTAAAGCCGGCTTTGTGAGGTAAGAAAAGTACTTGACATAGCTGGCAAACATGGTATTGGTTAAAAAGAAGAATGGGAAGCGGTACATGTGTATCGATTATATTGACCTCAACAAAGCCTGCCCTAAAGATTGTTTCCCCCTCCCTAGGATCGACCAGCGAGTCGATTCTACAATAGGACATGCCCTACTAAGCTTTATGGACGTCTTCTCGAGATACAACCAAATCAAAATGGACCCGAATGATGAAGTCTATACCTCCTTCATCATCGATTATGGTACATATTACTATAATGTGATGCCATTCGGATGAAAAATACTGGGGCCACATACCAGCAAATGGTAACGAAATTGTTCAAGCCCTAGATTAGGTGTAATATGAAGGTATACGTCGATAACATGATCGTCAAGAGCCAAAAGCTGGTTAATCATGTCAAGGATCTCTAGAAAGCCTTCAACCAAATGCACACCTACGACATGAAGCTGAACCCGTAAAGTGCATCTTCGGTGTCGGCTTTGGCAAGTTCCTCAGATTTCTTGTCACCTAGAGAGGTATTAAGGCTAACCCTAAGAAGATTACGACCATCAAGAGAATGAAGCCTCCAACTTCAGTCCGAGATGTAAAAAAAGCTCATTAACATGGTAGCTGCCTCGAGCAGATTCATTTCCAAGAGCATTGATAGTTGCGTTGAGTTTTTCAAATTCCTCAAAAATCCAAAGGGATTTGAATGGACTCTGGAGTTCGTTACCGCCTTTTAGCAGCTCTAGGACTTCCTTACTCATCCATCGGTCCTCTCCAAACTTATCTTAAGGGAGGACCTGTTCTTGTACCTAGCCGTAAGCGACCGGGCACTCTCCTTTGTACTGGTTAGAGTATAGGAAAGAGAACATAGGCTAGTATAATACATCAGCCATATATTCCATAGGCCTGGGGTCAGGTACACTCGAGTAGAAAAATTTGCCCTAGCCGTTGTCATCATAGCTCGACGGCTAAGGCCTTATTTCCAAGCACACCAGGTAATCGTATTCATAGATCAACCATTGCGTACCATGCTGTAAAAACCTAATGTGTTTAGACAAATGATGAAGTACGCAATGGAATTGAGTATGTACGAAATCTAATATCAACCATGAATGGCCTATAAGGCATGAGTCCGAATCGATTTCATGGTAGAATATACTAAAGAGGAGGAAATATTGCTGGGTGACGATAAGCCGGTGTGGACTCTCCATGTTGATGGATCATCCACCTCCGGGGGTAGAGGTACGAGACTTGTTTTGACCGGCTTGCATAAGGTCACCATCTACTACACCCTTAAGTTCAAGTTCGATTCCAGCAACAACAAATCCAAATACGAGGCGCTTATCATAGGTCTCAACCTGGCTAGGGAGATCAGTGCGGAGTAGTTACGGATATTCTCAAACTCCATGCTTGTTGTCCAGTAGGTCCTAAGTGAAAATGAGGCCAGGGACAGCACTATGGCTAGGTACCTTGAAATGAAAAAGTGATAGGTATCCTAGTGGAATTCCCTTCTTAGGACATCAAGAAAATCCCTCGAATGGGAAATTCCATGACAGACTGGCTGTCCAAGCTCGCTTCTACTAATATACGGAAGCCTGAGGTGAAGGAAAGTAAGATTTTTATAGAGTACCTACCAGAATAAAGCATAACTCCAAGCTTGGCTGAAGCCTACAAGTGGCCACAATAACACCGAAACTGAGCTGGATGGAGCCTATCCAAAGTTTCTTAAAGTAAGGGACACTACTGCAAGACAAGAAAGAGGTGAAGAAGCTTTGGTATCATGCTACTAATTACACATTAATCAACGACATCTTATACCATAGGGGAGTCAGCGCGCCCCACCCCTCTCGCTCCCCCTTCCCCCTTGCTCCGATGCCTCCGAGAAAGGGAAAGGCTGTGCATCATGGAAGAGTTGAACGCTGGAGTGTATAGCAATCAAATTTAGTCCCAATCCCTTTATTTACCATGAGGCAAGACACAAAGGCCATAGCCTAAAATTACCCAATGTCAAAAGCACTACTTAGTCTGTTACCCACCTAGTACCACCCTCCAACCCCTGACGAGTCCATGGCCATTCGCACAATAGGGGAATGATATCCTTGGCGCCTTCTCGAAAGCTTCAAGTAGACGGTAGTTCATAAATGTCGCTGTCGACTACTTCACGAAGTGGGTGGAGGCTAAAGCAGTAGTTAGAATCATGACTTGGTGTGCCGAAAACTAGAGGCCATAGGTTCACACGAAGGATAAGGCAAGCTGTCCCCTAATTGGGAAGACACGGTTAGAGTTAGGGAGAGATTGGGCAATGGAGCATACAGGTTGAAAAGATTAGATGGTGAGCTCATCCTGTGCATGTAGAATGCCAACAATTTTCGGCTTTTTTTTTTTTATTAGAATTCCATTATGTACAATTTTTCTTTCCATTGCGACAAAATAAAAGTTGTTTCACAATTGATTGTGTACTTTTCTCTCACTCCCTTTCTTTTTACGACCATCCGAGCCTTTGAACAGGCATATGGATAGTCAGTTGGGCAAGTCAAAACTTTACCAACTTGAACCCCTTCAGGAAACCTCAATAAGGGGAAAAACCCCTTGTATAAAGGAACTCTCCATCATTAGGTAAGTTCGAACACCACCAACCTTGCCCCTCGAGGAAACTTCGGTAAGGGGAAACACCCCTTGCATAAAGGAACTCCCCCACAACTACAAGTTGGAACGCTATCAACTTGACCCCCTAAGGTAACATCAACATGAGGAAACACCCCTTACTCAAAGGAACTCTCCTCCACTGGGCAAGTCAAAACGTCACTAACCTTACCCCCACTAGGGTAACCTCAACAAGGGGAAACACCCCTATACAGAGGAACTCTCCTAACTGTTAACCTCAACAAGGGTCAACTCCCCTTGTGTAGAGGAATTCTTAAGTAGATATATTCAAAGAGAAAAAGAGAATAGGAGAGGATGTTTAAAAAAAAAACATTTATCTATTCATGCATAGATTGTTTAATTACATAGTAAAGGCCGGTAACCCGACCTGACTTACATTGATTTCAAAAAAAAAAAAAAGAGAGAGAGAGAAATCTACTATCTCTTAGGATCATCTAACTCCAGTAATTCAGAAAAGTCCAAGGCATCTATCTACTTGGAGTGTTGATCTATCAGTACTTGAGGCGGCAAGCCTTGACTTGGAGCAAGGCTTGTGCAATGCAAACCAGGAACAGTAGGAGAATCACCCTCAAATGGTTGGTCTTTAAGAACTACTTCAAGGATGACCTCTTGCTAGGTCGCTGGGGTAAAAGAAGCACCTTACCTTACCCTAACAACAAAGGAAGTGCTTGCATCATTGTCAATTACTTAGGCGGACTCCCTTTCCCATGCCAGGGCTTCCCTCTTCTCATTAAACATCGGCAAGTCCAAGAAATTGAGAAAATTGAGATCTAGGTCCAAATAATGGGAGAGAACCTCCCTTCAAGTGTAGCAGGCGGAGTCAGTAAACAAGTCCTCTAGTTCTTCTAACCACTCTTCAGTGTTCCGATAATCAGTGACCACCTTCTTAATAGCAGCTCATTGAAGACCTTCTCACTCTTTATTTTAGAGATAATCTCTTCCATCTCTGAAACTTTATCCTGTAGGTCTTTAACCTACCGCTCCAAACCAACCTTCAAATCAGCTAGCTTCAACGAAGTAGCCCCAATGCCCTCGCACTCGAATGCCTTCATCACCAACTCGGTTTGTAGCTTGGCTATGGATACCTTCAACTTAGCATTCTCTCTTTTGAGTTGAGCCCTAACTTATGAGAGAGACAAGCCTTTGTCTTTTGCTCATTCTCCAACTGAGCCTTCAGGTTATTAGCCTTCTAAGCCACTTTCTTAACTTTGTCCCTCTCCCACTCCGCATCCTTAAGCTTCGCCTTAAGCCCTGCCACCTATATAATAGAGTGGTGTAGGTGCCTGTTAGCTTTAGCAAACTTTTTTAAGTACCTCTCACTAGAAGATTCTGCCTCCAACAGGTACTTTTCGTGCCAACACAGTGCCTCCTAAAAACCCTTTACATCCCTCAAGGCAACATCATACTTGTTCAATTGAAGCAGCACCTAGTTGTAATACTACAAATCAAAAACAGATCCTACCATTAATATAATTGACAAATAAAAAGCATGACAACATAGGAACAACAAAAACTTACCTATCGCATCAACGTACTCAAGTGGCTCGCCATCTGTATGGGGTTGTCCCCACCCTCTTGGGAGAGCCCTTTAAGGACAACCCAGTTGCTAGGAATGTAAGACCCCATCGAAGCCTGGTAGCTGAGCATTTAGTGCTACAGCGTCAAATCGTTGACACGGACCTCTTACTTCGACCTAAGGAGCTTCCCTCAGACCCTCTTCATCTCCAATTCAAAGGCTCCTCTCAATAGCTCGTTGTCCTAAGAAGTGTACGACCCTTTTTGGAATGAGTCCGATCCTATCCCCATCAGCCTAAAGTTGTTAAGGACTTTAAAGAATGCATCCCCCATGTTGTCAACATTCTAATAGGGATGGGTCATTGGCCACCCATTCTACTTCCCCTTGTTTAAAGGCACCTTCGTTAGGGGCCTTTGCTTCTTCACCTTATGACCAGGCTCCCCTGCTGTCTCAGGAGCCCTGTGATTTTGGCTAACAACTTAGGGAAGGGTGGCTACTTGCTCAATCTCTTCCACCCTCACCCCTGGAGGGGAAAGCACCTATACATTGGGCCCCTCTACTTCGGTACCTTCATTACCCAAGACAATGGGCTCGATAGAGGGGGCGAAGGCAAGAGCAGGCAAAGCCACACCCATGGGCTAGTCTCGGTTGCTGAAGGGAATCCCTTGAAGAATAAACTTCGAATGTGCCTTGCTAGTCTCGCTGGGCCTCGGCTTTAGCCTTACTACCTTTGCATATGGCTATTCTATGTTGGTTCATGCCTAATGCTTGCTCATCGGATCGTCCATAAATGGACAAGACATCTTCGGGGCTAAATTTTTACCTACAAGAAACCTGATTGAAATTTAGAAAAGGAAAACAAGAACAAACCAAAAGAAACTACCACTACCATTCGCAAAACACCGTCATGACTAGCACAACTAAGGAGTTCCTCCCATCCTACAAGTGTTAGACGAAGTACCTCAATACTAGCATAATAGACGTTGGCGCGTAAGAAAAAACTTGTAGCTTTAGCCCGCTTCTCCACCATAGCTTTCTTTATGCTACGGAAGAGCTCGAAGATCGAGCATTGGAAGTACCTCTCCATGGTCTCTACAGCGTTAATCTCCTAACCATCTCTCAACGTCATGAAGGCTAGGATCTCTTACGCGACCTTGGTGTTACTGGGACCAAGCCCCTTCTCATCTTTAATACGAACCATTCAGGTCCACCAGGTTTAGAAATCTGCCTCCTCGGTTAGTTCAACCACCGCATACTCATCTTGCCAACCTTTAACTGAGTTTACAAGGTTGCAGAACAGCTTCTTCCTTAGGTGCAGCTAGAGGTAAGGCCACCCCCTAACTCTTTTCCACATGTAGAAGTGAGAGAAGAGCTTGAGAGTAACCCTTATCATTAGGTATTTGCAAAGTACCTAAAAAGCCTTTAGTACCCTCTACCCATTGGGAAGGACCTGCAACGGACTACAGCAATGATAGTTGAAGAACTCCTTTTTGAAGCGAATGGGAAGGAGGCACTACCCAAACTCCAAGCACTTCTGAAAGACTACGAAGCGCCTCCCTGGTAGTAGGGCCACCCGTTCATCCCTGTTCAGTAACCTAATCTGCCACCTAAGGATTACCTTTACAAGAAATTTACTGAAGATCTAACTAAGGGCAGATTGCCTACTTCTACTTACACGGCCGTTAAGCCCCTTGCCTGTATTAGGAGCATCGAACAAATCCTTTACGAGGGGGTAAGGGAATGTTTGTATATAATTCCTAAAGATGGTATTGATAATTCTGGTCTTGTCTAACGCCTCTACAACCATTCTTGTAGGTTGGTCGAGTTGTGCTAGTGACGAAACCTCGCCCTCTTATGCTTGAGAGGGATTACTCCTTATAGACTTTGAACTAGAGAGTTACGAAGACGAAGATGAACCGATCTCACCTCTGTTGGTTGACATCACTGTAGTACTCGTTTAAGAAAAAAAGAAAAAAGCTTTGAGAAAGTTTTAACTATTTCGAAGAAAGTTTAGTGTTTGATAATGGCAGAGCGAAGAGATTATAGAAAATTGGGATCCTCTTTTTTATGGGCAAACTACTTGGGAAGTCATATAGGCGATTATAAGGATCCATATAAACATGAATCCCTTGGAAAACTGCATAGCAAACACATGGAAAACATTTTGATCGGACAATCACCTCTAAAAGGCAAAAGGTATGTAGCTACACACTAGTCTACAACAGTACGACACCTATCATGTTGCATTTAATGCATGGAAAACAAGCGAGCAAAAATCATATTTTGAAAATGTTCCTTCGATAAGAAGCTTCTTCAAGGACCATCCAACTTTTACCTGGTCGACATGATAAAGACATGGTGCAGCTGCATCTACTCGGTCCTCGTCGAGTACTATTCGAATAGATCGGTTCATAGCCTTAAAGAGCTTGCCCATCGTGTTGCAAGGGTGTCCCACTCTAATACCCCAAATAAAGCTTCATTCGGGCCTTCAACACTTCGCGTTAGAACTCTCGGCCACTCCTGTTCATCTCACTTTGGATTTGTTTGATCTAAGTATCTACTACCTCGACTACCTTCCAGGCCAAACCCATACGTCCACTATATCGTCCCCATGGCACTAGATTGGATTCCTTTGAATCGAATCGGTTACACCTAAGCAATCCATATATCTCTTCTCCTTACCTTCGCCTTAACAATGAGATTGCAGGAGGTTAAGTGTTGATAGGGCACTTTAGACACGAGCTCCTTAGGCCTAACTGGATCCAACGCGCCTTGTAGCTTAGGGCTCATTTTTTAGGGCTTAAGCCTTAGGCTTAAATGAACCGAACCTAGTAAATTCTACAACGGCTAGCACAAACAAGATAAGGATGAAACAATCACGTCCTGAATAAGTGGGACACGTAAGCCATAACAACCCTACTCTCCTATACTTACGGGAGAAGATCTCTCTCGTCAATTAATCTCCAACCACCAGCTTCACTTTGTCTATAAATACTAAGTCACTACCCAACGGTAAGGCTTTGTACACTAAGTGTACTAAGCTTGTGTATTACCCTCAAGTATTCTATACTCATAAGAGTCCATTACTAACTTAAGTATCGGAGTGGCCACGTTGAGTAACCCTCTGACATTCCCTTACTGTATATTGTTTTGCAAGCCCATTAAGTGTAAAATGCAAATGACTACCGACAAGGACTTTAAAATGACATGATGTGATTTAGCTTAATAATGATATATATTGTCAATATGCATTACATATTGTATTATTAGGACTATTTTCCATATTTGCGAGCTTACACAAAATTGATATTTCATTTTCAAAAATTTACATTCCTTCACAACGATTGCCTACATCATATCTTAAGAGCTTGTTATTTATAGTTAAATCATGCAAAAATTGTATATTCTCTACTTGTATCATACTTTGCTTAAATGATATAGTGCTTGGTACATAATTAAGAGAAAAAGAGCAATCAATGATAGGGAGGTGTTAGTAATAAAAAAATTATAAGTGTTAAAAGAAAAATTATGAATGGCTAAAATGTATTATTAATAAAAAATTTTCAAAGGATCTTCCAATTTATGAATATGTAAAATTCTTATTTTCATTTTCTGTCACTATTTCTAATTGGATTAGCCGTTAATATCTAAGACTATCGATTATTTATCACCACATATCATCAAAAACTGTAAATAAGTATAATTGTTAGCGATTCATGTAGATTTTACTTTGCATACTTGAATCTTCATCTCTAACATTTTGCACATATATATATATATATATATATATATATATATATATGAATGTATCAAATAAAATACTATTAAAAAACACCTTGATCAAATAATTTAATAAAAAATAAAAGTAAATGCAAAAAAACAAAGAAAGAAAAAAGAAAAAGCTTGAGAAAGAAAACAAACTTTAAGGGTATTGCTAATCACCCCTATGCCAAGGGCAACTAATCACCACTTAGAGAAGATAATAAAACTCGTTTATAACAACTTGATAACCACCCTTTGGCCTTACCAAGCCTATGCCCCTCCCCTACCAAAACACAAAATCTAGGAAGTAGACTATTACCACATAAAGGGTTATATGACAATGTGTGATAACATGGGCACCAAAAGTGAAATTTATTTATTAATTATTATGTTTATATGCATGTTNACCCCCACTTTTTTTTTTTTAATAAAGACCAACGTCACCATCGTTAGGGGTCAGATTCCTTCTTTTCTATAAACATATTTGCTTTATCAGTACGGTTTTTGAGCTTAGTTTGGACTTTTTGGTGGTGATAATGCCACCTGCTTAATACCCGCCCATCTTTTCATATTATAATAAAATAATAAGTGCCTATTATTTCTAGGGAAATGGTAAGGGTGCTTTTTAACCATATTTGTTAACAGCGAATAGTAAAACTATTTTATTCCTTGATATACTTATTTTTAAGTTAACCCTATAATCATTTTAAAAGATATAAAAAAAGTTTTATTTTTAAACCTAATGTTCGAAACTTTTTCTTCTCTTTATACACTTATTATTGTTTTTTGGGATTTGCTTGAATGCCTTTCATAGTAGCTAAAACTTATATAACAGGATTGCTAGCATAACAGTGCTTTTATGAGATTTGTTAAAGATCTAAAAGAAAAAATATTTTCTAATTTTTTGAATTAATCATATGATTTACGAAAAGATAAATATATAGAAAAGGTGAAACACTCTAGTTAGATTTTTAAAAAGTTGATGGTTAACAGTATCCTTTTATATTTTCAAATTGAATAAAAGAATACATTTGAAAAGCATCGTCAACAGAATCTATGATAATGTCTTATATTAATAATTTAATAAATAAACCTCTCGAAGGCACATGAGGATAAGTACTAACTTAAAATTAAAAAAAAAAATAATCATGCTGGTATTCTTAAGAAGAAGATAAACAAATAAATTCCAAGTGTCTAAATTCTAAAAGCTGTATTATATTCCATGGAGATAAGTCCAGATCTTGTCCTATGATTACAATTAATATTTCTTTAATAAAAAATGTGAGTACTCACTCATTCAAGGAAAAGCAATAGTGACGTGCCACCGCAAAAATGATTCTCTAATATTAGTCACTAAAAACACATGATTTGAACGGTAAGCGTAGCTAAGTAAAGGACAAAGGAAATTAAATGGTTCGAATAATTCGATGCGGGTCTATTTTAATAATTAAAACATTGATTTAATATATTTTATCATTCAAAATCAATCCTTAAAAGGTACTCATTTCCTTTAATGGATCACTAAAAAGAGAGTAAATCTACTTTCTTTTATAATTTTTATTTCTGGATAAATTCTTTATGTAGCCAAAATTGTTGTTTTTCTTATTCCTTAAATTGGAAATTACGGTCTCGTTACTCGTAACTTGACAACCGAAAAGAAAAGAAAAAAATAATAAAATAAAATAAATTTAAAAGATTTTTTATTCAATGAACCGACCTATTTATTTTTAGCAATAATTTTTATTAAAGATGTGACAAATAAAATAAGTGAGATCAATTTCAATTGTGTAGTTAAAATAGGTGGAGAATACTTGGATTCAACTGCCAAAACTTCCAGCAGTTTCAGCAATTACAGATTACAATAATTACAAATCATGTTTGAATCATTTTTTAAAAAGCACAAAAACTTAAATAATCTAATAAACAAAATAGAAGCATGTATAGCAAAAAAAAAAAAAAAAAATGAAAAAGGAAAAAAATCATATTTTATAACCAAAAAGGATAATACAAACATACAAAATGAAAAAATCATGAAAACTCGGGTATGTTTCATATAATTAACTTACAAAACTATATACCAATTTACTAATAGATGGAAAAATGATAACCGAGTATTACAATAAGAAAATATTGAATTGGAATATATCGAGCTAGTTGGTTGTGCTTCTCCACGAGAGCTAGGCAAGGATTAACAAATGGGTTTGTTAAAATTTGTAACCTAATATCAATTTTTTTTTTTTTTTTTTTTAAGTTTTCATCCCTTTCCTTAACTTCTTAAAATTTTAACTTTGTTTTGATATAGCTATAACATTATCCTTATGATATAGCCTAATATCAAAACATCTTCGTTTTAATATATCTATAACCTAATAGTATGAATGCAGTCGATTTTTCTTGTAACTTTTCATTCCCTTTCCGGGTCGGGAAGGAATTCATCAAGAAGATTTTAAGTGCAAAAGATTTAACAATTCCTACAACCCAGCAAGATATTGGCTAATCCAGGAACCCCGCAATAGATATGTAGCAAACTACCAAAAACAAAACGAATGCACTCAACATGAAGTTGCAGACACTTCCTCTTTTAGCCATTGTAGACCAGTGAAAATGGATAATTTAGAGAAGTTTTAACGAGGTTTTCCCAGATGTAATCTCACTGAACATCACGTACAATTCCACAACAGTGCCTAAATTTCAATAGCCGAGACACAAAGTAAATGCTAAATGATGCAAAAATTTCGGAGCCTCACAGAATAGACCTCTCCTTTTTATGTACGATGTATTTATTTATACTAGTTTGTTTCTCCATGGCGTAATATATTCAAACTGCAAAATTTATGGGTAGATGAGGTTTATACATAGTCTTCTCGGGGTCTTTGGAGCTGGCTCTTCCAGCTATGGCCATCGGATTTATCATCTTCCTCAAGTTCTCCGCTATTACCAGAGTTTGCGTGAGCGTTTGCAGCCAACTGGAGCGGACCCTCGGGAGAACCCGATTGAGAATTGCCCTCTTTAGTTGAGTCACTGTATTGATCTTGGGACACCCACAAGCTGCCTAATGTAACAGATCGATTAGCGGATGAAGATGAATCCTGGACTGCTCTTCGAGTATGAAGCCTGAACTTCTGCAATGAGCAGGAGGAATCAGTCAGATTACATCAGTCAAAAGTTTAGACATAATGTAACACAAATCAGGGTGAACAGGCAATGGCAAGAAAATGGTGAGGACTCTAAATCCACCTGCAAATGACTTTTCACTTCATCGTTCGTTAGGCCATCAACTTGCATGAGTTCTCTTATTTGCTTTGGCGTCGCTACTGCAAGAATGAAACATAACACCGTAAGAAGGCGGATAAAAGACAATAACCGAAAATTGAACTCTGAAGACAAAGAAATCAATTGATTTCAGGGTATTACGCAAACCAATCGACGTAATCAAACACGATGCACCATCAATCGTCATACATGAGATAACTGAATGCATATAGGCATAGATGAATACGTATGTAAGTATGTAAACACAAATACGTATAATAAATATTAGTTACTAAAGGGACACATCCTCAATTGGCTGAACACCTCTAAATATATGTATAAGTTTAACTTGCACCTCCTTTATGAGATTTGAATCCATGAACTCATGGCTAGTATGCTTTTGCTATGTCTATTCGAAAATCTGTTAGCACAATGATCCAACTATCTGCAATAACATTGCCAATTGTAGCAAGAAGCACATAGTTCAACTAACTATAGAATTTTTGCGATTTTCCATGTGGAATTGGTGACCAATGAAACCATAAACAACCTAAGTTTAACCCAAGCACTTGTATGATAGCTTGTTATACCAGGCAAAAGGACAAGAAAACCGTTCGAACAAGTTCATCGCCCGTTGTTCTAACCTTGTGCACCACCAAGCTGCTGTAATGCGTCAATGAACTTCCGGTGCAAATCTGGCGACCAGCACCTCCTCTGCTTCCTGTTAGTTTGATGTGGAGGGTGATGTCCTGCATTCCGAGAATTCAACTGCTTTTCAGGAGATGGGACCAGTCTGCTACAACTAGTGACTACAGATTCCTCCTTTGTACTCTCCATCCCTGGAGTTCGCAGCGAAAGGGCCTGAACTCGAGCAGCAATTTCCCCGTTATCTTCCTTCCTTGAAGACAATGATACCGGGACAGCTAAATTCGTTTTGAACGGCATAAAACCCCTTCCTTCAGTCCTGCTCTTATGGGTCTGAACTAGATTCTCAGCCTCGTAAATATCATCATCCTCAGCTTTCTGTTCACACAGGATATTATCACATCAAATGACTCAACCAAAACTAAGAAATTCTATTCATGAAAGTTGTTGTTCACCTTATATGCAGGTTTATGGTTACGGTATGATTCAATGGAGTCACTGCTGTTATTCCATAGCTGAAAAGAGCTCATCCAGTTCTTCTTATCCTTGGAGTCTCTTTCAGAATTCTTCTTGAGGTCCTCGTGCTTTTCAATCTCCTTCTTTAATGGAATGAACTCAGCCAAAACCGGTTGAGGGGCAGGAAAACAATATCGGACATACTCATCTTTTAAAGCTGTAATCGCTGCAAAACAACAACAAAATTCAGACATGATATTACAAACTTCACTAATAATAACTTCACCAAATCTTCATCTACCATAAACATTACCAATCAGTGTAATTGCACTCAAAAGCATCTATGTACTTTCCGTTAAATTCAATCAAGTCATTTATGGCTCAAAGATTAAATTTTACACTACATATACATATTTGGAAAAGTGTTTCAGTTTCAACTTGAAAACTGAGTGATATACTTATTCAACTATTCCAATTTGTCTCTAAAAGAGACCCAAAACTTGTAAAAATCTCAAATTTTTCCATTTAAAACTTTTGGAGAACTCATGTAAATGGTATAGACCAAAAACTTAAAAACATGTAAAGTCTGGATCTTTAACGTAAAAATGAATTATAAACAGACGAACCATCGTTCAATAACAGCATGCAAAGAGGTAATTCACGCTTGAAAGCATCGATCTTTCTCATTTCTTCTTCTAATCTCATAACGAGATCATCAATCTTCAGTTTTTTATCACCAACATTTGAGATCAAAGAGACCTCCTTCAGAAAATCAGTTATAGTTTTTGAAACAAAACTAGCCCTATAATCCGAGTTCATATCAGCTGCAAGCAGACCCATTTTTCCAAAAACGAAAAAAAAAAAGAAAAAAAGGTTGTATTCTAAAAGTAATCTAGATCTTTGTTTTCGGTTGCTTCTGGTTTTGATGATTTAACAATGTTTAGATGGAGAGATAAAACCCAGAAACGCTATCTTATAGAGTGAAAAGGAAAATGGGAATTTAGAGAGAGAAAAAGTAGGGGTTTGGTTTGGGTTGGAGATAGATAGAGAGAGAGATTAAAAAGATCGAAACGAGAAGATTCTGATCGCATGAGGATGAAAGAGAAGAGAAAAACAGTGTTTTGGTTTCACAAGTACTTTTCGTGTCGTCGCATATGTTATCTTTGGCCTTTATAAGGGGTTAAATATGTCTTTTTGCTTTTCTTTATAAGAATATTCTTTTTCTTTTTATCATTAATGTTCATACTTTATACTTCTTTTTCATTCTAAAACCGTTTCTAGTCTTGGATTATTCTTTTCTTAATTCCAGATTTAGGATCTAGAGTGTAGGTTTTTTTTTTTTTGGGTAAACCATAAACTTTATGTTGAAAAACGTTTATTTTTTAACAAAGATCAAACGTTTCTCTTGATGATCGTTATAAAATTTTTCCGATTGTAAAATATTTTCATAATACATTCAAGAGTTTATAGATAGGAGCTTTTCAATGAGTTAATGAATCCTTCAAGATAAAATTATAAAAGAGGCCAGATTTTCTTTTTCTTTTTTCTTTTCTTTTTAATAGAAAAGAAGGGGGATTTAAACCTTAGTTTATTCTTGGAGACTGATGATAATGTCATTAGATTATAACAATCTTGATTAAAAATTAAAATGATATAATACTGATTTCTAATTCAAGTTCAATTCCAAATTTCAAAACTTGAGTTCTATTTAAACTCGATTAAGCATATAATTTTAAGTTTAAGATCAACATAAAACGGTATTCAACGGGTTTTAGTTAAACTTAACTAAATTTATTTGGGCTAGATTATCTAAAATAATTCTAGTTCTAATTAAAATAATATTGGTATATAAACTCATTGGAACTAAATTAATATTTAACTTCGACTAGGTTAAGCTAGTTGAGTTAAATATGATAAAACTTGAGCTGAATTTTAGTAGTGTGAGTTTAATTATACTAGAACATTGTTGAATCAAACATATGTAAATATCAAGGTAAATTCAAGTAGCATGATAATAGATGTCATGTTTACAATCTTGAAAGGTAATGACAATGAAAAAAAAATACAAAAGAAAAGGATAAAAAATCCTAGTGGAAAGTTAGAATAATAATGTATTTTTAAACTTATTTCCATCAACATTTTCTATAATAAATAATTACCATTATCAATCATCAGCTAATATAATGTCTTATAGGTCTCGCTATTACTAGCCATTGGAAACTTTTATTACACTTTTTATTCTTAAAATGGAATAAAGTCATAAAATTATAATTCTTAAGGAATAGAGTAAAGAAATAATAATTATTCCCTCATAATTTCTTTAGGATCTCATGAGTAGATTTGAAAATATGTTAAAAAATATCCAAAGAATAGTGATTTCATTTGATGTATAAATAAATTAATCCCTCAATGGCAAATTTGAAGAATAAAAAACCCACTAACTAAATGCAAAAATAAATCTGTAGAAAAAAAACCATTCTGCAAACCAATCAAACATGCTACTAATATAAACAATAACATTTGATAATTTTGAAACCTTAATTATGCTAACACTAATTTATTTCGTTAAATAGAATAAAGGGCGAATGGAACAAATATTACTGAGGAATGGAATAGATACGTAATGGGTTATGAATGCTTACTACGTTATTTAGTTTGCTGTAATTGAGTTTATATTATGTTTTTCCATTTCGAGAATGAATGAATCAATAAAATTAGAATAACAAACTAAAAAGACTAAATATCCCATCATTTTAATCAAAAATAAATAAATAAATAACCTTTAGACAATGAACGAAGCAAGATACATGGACGATGCTTTCGTGCTAGCAATTTGAGAACTAGATACAATGGATGTGGATACGATACAACATGATTTAAATAAGTTAGTGAATGAAAAATTTTAATACTGAGACACAAACGGGTCAAAACCCGTTTAAATATAATTAAAATCTTGTCCTAGTTTGGGTCAAACTTTCAGATCTAAACATAGTGACATGAACATGGGACATGAGGTACTCAATATACTTTTCTTGTATTTATATTTTATTGCACAAATCATTTCTTTCTAAATTAAATATCTCAATTAAAAGTATGAAATATTTTTAACTATATATTATACTTACTACATGGTAGTTTAAATAGGTAAAAAATCTACGAATTTATGTATATATTCTTTAACTGTTTTCCTTAAAAATCTGATAGATAATATGATAAATTTCAAAACCAATACTGGTACTAATACTAATATCCATTTAAGTTATACTTTTACTTAATTTAAGGATATTATGTAACTTGAATTTAATAATATCATATTCTACTCTTATTACATCATGGTTTAAATAGGCAAAAAATTACAAATGTATATGTAGATTATTTGACTATCTCTTTTGAAATTTGACCAACAATGTGATAAATTTGTGAATCTATATTTGTATTATTTTATGATTCCATATAATTTAGAGATGTCATATAATTTAAATTTTTTCATTTCTTAAAAACTTTTGTTTGGATTATAATTTTTTGTTAAGTATAAAGATTATATATCATTTGTTCTTATGAATTGTCAAACTTAATATAAATGGGTCAAACCCAGATATAGACGCGTTAGGTCACAAGTTTAGATTTTTATATACAATTAATAAATAGATGATGTAACAGGTTTAGATTTTTCAGACGTGAATTCATTTAGACACAAAAATAGGACATAACATGATAACATGAATTGCTAGTCCTACAATACTTTGATGGTTAATAATAGGCAAGGGAATCAATGGCGAAAAGAGAGTTAGGGGGTTCATTTACTTACATGTGGTGGCATCTAGTAGAGACTTGATGAGAGAGAGAGAGAGAATTCATGGTCACAACTTTTTATTCAAAAATTCGAGTGCAAATTGGTAGGGTTTTTATAATTTATTTGATGCCTTTTCATATATACGGAATGAGAAATCAATTGAGACCTTCAAATCCTCTCAAATGTAGTAGAGAGAGAAATATTGATTTCCTAACTAATTTTAGGCTTCTTATTTTTAATTCTATAAAAAAAAAAAAAAAGGGATCCCCAAGACCTTTCCGTTGTCAATTTAAGATCAAATGTACATTAGGGACTTCAAAGATAGAAAAAAATTCGATGCTTTGTTTGTCTATAGCTGTTCATTGCTCTCTTCGTTGTGCTTCTATGGTTATTCATTACTAATGTAGACAAATTATTTTTGTTATCCTTTCATATTAGGTTTTTATTTTTATTTTTTTATTTTGGTCTGAGTTTTAAAAAAATCGAAACATGAAAAAGTATAAAAATGAAAAATTGAAAAAGTAAAAAAAATATAAAGTATTTGAATTGAGTTAGTTAGTCAATTTAGGGTCAAATTAGACAATACTTACAAATATGCATGCAATTTGATAAATTCAAGTCTCTAAATAATTGAGCTTCATTAGAAAATAATATTTTTTAAATAGTCTAGTAAAATATAAAGAGAATCTTTATCCAATTTATATTAGGCTAACTAAAATAGACTCAAGATTTATTAAATGGGTTTACATGTGTATATTTTGGGCTATATTAAAAGGTTGTGGTCAATTTAAAATAAGTTGGACTCAGTTAGACTCAAGATAGAAAGCCTAAATAGAACCTGGAGTTTTTAGAAACTTACATTGAACCTAAAAGTTTTTATTTATGATTTTGATGAGAACAAATTCATACATGTCATGATTAATCAAATATTGTTATAAACCAATTTGCAAATTCTCAGAAGAACTCTATCGATTATATCTTTTAAGAAAATACAATTAAACTTAGAAATAGCTTTACAACTTATTAAAATTTGTTCTAATATTGTTGAAAGAAGAAAAAGTAATCAAACATTATCCAAGTGTGCATTTTAACTATTCTAGTATGAACCATCTGACTGGTTACTTCAAGTATTCTGTAATTAGTGGCAGGACATGGACTGTATAGCTAGTTATCTCTGGACTGTATGGCTGGTTGATGAAGATTAGTATAGTGTGTTGGATTGTACTGCTAGTTAAGCATGGACTGTTCGGTTAGTTGATGAAGGTCAATAAGCCTTATTGAACCATGCGACTAGTGACTTGAAGACCATCCAACTGGTCTCACTTGAACCGTTCAGTTAGTCCACACAAAAATTAGCTGTTATAGTGCATTTTAATGTAGGATGAATAAGATCAACAGTTGGATTTTTGTAAAAGGATATAAATACGAGTTTATCCTGCAATTATTCCTCTTGTCTACTTGTATTTCATTCAAATTGTCTTGTACTCATCATTTGTAATCTCTTGTAAACCCTAATATAGTGCTAAGCTTCACACTTACAAATTTTATTCAAGAAAGCACTATACTAAGTGATTGTGAGTTATTGTGATTGAGAGATCATTAGTGTTAGAGATTAGGTGTAAGGACTTGTGTATTTGAGATTGACATTAATAAAATTGTGTGTGAAGACCTCGATTAAGGTATTGGGTGATCGTGGAAAGTAAGAGGTGGTCCAAACTTCACGTTAAAATTCCGGGCTTGATTTCTCTATCCCAATCTCCTTTATTTTTGGTACTTTTTATTGTTTTGTTATTATCTTGATTAGACTCATTATTAGTTTATTTCAATATTGCATCCTTTTAATTGCTTTAATCAACAAAATTTGTATTAAAGTAAAATTTAGACATTGACCCTAATTCACCCCTTTCCCTCTTGAGTTCCTAGTATAGTATTTCTTTTGGTATTAGAGCTAGTGAAATACCCTAGTTAGTTTAGTATTTTATTTAATTTGTAAACTCACTTAAGATAGTATTGTTAGAAATCAAAAGTAAAGTTCCGATTTGATTATTTTAAAATCCTTATTTTACATACATGTTAAGTGTATCTAATTTTATATTTTTCTTATAGGATACAATAATTTTTATTAATATTATACCTTACAAAATTTATATAAAAACTTATTTTACTACGCGATATTTATATATTCTTATTATAATTAATTCTATTTTATTTTTCTATATTTAAGCACCACCCTACCTTCTAAAAGCTCCTAGAACTTATTCTAAAAGCCTACCCTAAACCGTAATTCATTTCTTATCCAGCAAAATTTTTTCTTCCTTCTTCTCTTGACTGTTCACTTTCCTTCTCTCTCCTCATTATCCTACTCTCTCTCTATCAGCATTTTCTACAATCCCTGACCTATTGTCCCTCTCGTCATTCCCCAATTTCCCTTCCTCTCTCTCTCAATCCCCTTTCTCTCGCCCCTCATTAATTTTCCCCGACCCCACCCCCCTATTCTCTCTCTCTCTCTTCCCATATCATTCTCGACCGCACCCCTTGACCCCTCTGTCTCCCTTGCCTCGTCCCTCTTTTCTCTCAGCTTCCCTTCTCTCCCCTTACTTTCCCTTCCTGTTCCTTATCTCTCTCGCTCGTTAGGCCCCATCCCCTTCAAATCCCATTCCCTGCTTCTCTTACCCTTCATTTTCTTTTCTTTTTAGCTCACTCTCATAACTAAATTCCAATTAGTAAATACAATTCTTTCCTTACGAGAGCCAAACGTCCAATTTTAGTTCGGGTTCACTCACGATTGGGTTTAGTCAATTCCGTTTTTTTGCGCTCCAAGTTAAACCGATAAATATCATTAATTAATTATTTGAATATATTGTTTTACAATTTATAATTTTGAGTTGTTATTGTTAGGTCCTCATTTGTGCCGTCCGATGACCTCATCTCGATTTATCATCACGTGTCGTCTCAATTTCATATTCGATACCATACTCCTAGCGTATATTTTACTACTATTTTATTTATTAATTCCGTTGATAGTACTGAATTAAGTATTGTTAGTATTCAATTTCTACTTTTAAATTATTGATTATCATGTTATATAATGTCTTTTTATATAAGAATTATTGTTAAGTATATTGGTTGTATTTTAGATTAATAGTTATAGACATATTTTTGGGGCTAATTTTCTTGATTTCTATCGCATTCATGTAGGTCACTAAATTTTTTTCATTTACAAGTTATGTTAGTGATCGTATTTTATATGCTAATCTTATATGTCGATATAGTGTATTATAATACTATATTATTGTTAGTATGTTTTATTCTTAATATCATAGATATTTAGGTCTAAGTATTTTCTTCACCTTAATATTATGAATGTATAGTATATTTTATCATATCTTGAATTATTGATTATATATATATATATATATATATATATATATGTTGGGGCCAAGTTTTTTATTATTTATATCGTATGTTAACAATCGTACACTACATATGTCCCTACTACCAATTAGTATGCTATGAATCTTTCTATTATTAGTACGATTTATTATTATTATCATTGATATTTTTGTAATCTAACTATTTTATCACACTAGTACTGGTGTATATATGTGGCATATCATATATTAGTAGTATGTCCTTTTTATTTGTCAACGATTACTTTGGCATCTCTTATGAGTTTTCACAAGTTATACTATTTCCAATTAAGTACATAGTATTTACTTATCATATTGATTCAATAATCTATATATTTTGGTACTCTAATTATGTCCTTTTTGTACCTTCTTTTAGCTATATATTTATATATTACGTACTTTATAAGTTTCTATAAAAGTGATCTTATATATATAGTTATATCGCCTTTTTAGTTTACTCATATTATGTTATTACTATTATTTGACTTAACGATTTCTTTCAGGACCTTAATTGAGTAAATCATAAGCTCTTAGATAACTCTTATGTAAAATTTAGCTTTAGAATGCTTAAGGGTTAACATGTTGCTTGTTTTCTTTTAGATTTGTGGTGTTCGATTTCTTTTGTCAAGATCTGACTTTTGTTTAGTTTAAGACCAGAGTATCATATTCAATCTTGGATCGATTCCAAGTACGTAGTGTTGATTGTTGCTTATGTTTGATACGACTTAGTAATCAAATCGAACTAACTTATATTCAGCCCAATTAAACTTGATTGTTAGTTTTACTTGACTCGTCTGCTTTAGGGGCCCGCAGTGGCAGATCCCTAGAGAGACAACTACTGATCATATCCGAGGTTTCCCTAGTAGACTTTCACATGAGACGATGCAGCTAGAATATTAGGTTCTGATCTCTGTTTTCTAGGCACAAAGGACTTAAAGGAAAACATATTATTATATCTACCTGTATATGTGGGTAAACATTAAGTGTGGCAAGGTTTAAATACCCCTTTATTGCTCTGTAGGCTTAAATTGAGATAATTAAATTGCTAATTATATTATCTACTATTAATTGCATATCTGTATGTGAATGATCTGTCTAACATGCATATATGTTTGTACACCCGTATTAGGCCTCGACTTATTCTTTTCTCTTTCAGGTGCTAGATCTAAGGACCTTTTTATTTATGAGGAAACGTTTATTAACGACATCTAGGAGAAGGATGGAGTCAAGTATTTATATTTCTATAATGACTAGTTGGGGTGTTATCTATGTTACTAATGGTTTATGTTTTGTTGGGGATTTTGTATTTTGAGGATTTTAGTCATTTGACATATCTTATATTTTGGTTGTAAGTCGGGATACTTCCAAACTTTTGGATGTTGCAGGTTTATTTAGGGTTATGAGTGGAAATGCAGTTTCCCACTCTCTTGTAGATATTTATATATTATGTATTGTGATTTTTCCTTGTTTTGATTGTGAACTTAAAAAACCTTACATATTCTAAACTAGCCAAGATATGTGGCGAGCTGTAACGCCATTTAGGGTTTCAGGGCGTTACAGCTAGTCTCTATAATTTTTATTGCTTAATCGCATTATAGAGTAAAGATTATGGCACTAAATACATTAAGATTCATGGAGGGTCAAGTTATAAATAAGCCATCACTTCTTACTAGTGGAAATTATCCCTAATGGAAGTATATGATGAGAATCTTTATTAAGGTGCAAAATAGAAAACTTTAGGATGTAATTGAAAAAATACCAATTAAAATTGAAGGAAAGGAAGAGGATGAATATACTGAGGATGATTAGAAGAAAGTAGACCCAAATGAAATATCAATGAACATATTGCATTGTGCTATGAGCGAAAATGATTTCAATAGAAATTATACATGCATAAATGCTAAGGAAATTTAGAATGAGCTATAAAGCACGTATGAGGGCACATCTAGAGTTAAAGACACTAAAATAAGTTTATTATGTAGTAAATTTGATAATTTCAAAATGCTTCCTAATGAGACCATAGATGAAATGCATAAAAAATTTATTAATATCATTAATTTCTTAATATCATTACTTGGTAAAAAAATTTCTAATTTGGAAATTAATTGAAAAATTCTTAAGTCTCTTCCAAAAGAATGGGAAGCTAAGAGGACCGCCATTGAAGAAGTATATGATCTAGAAGCACAATCAAATGAACAATTTCTTGGTACACTCCAGGCCCATGAGATGATTAAAAGATATAGAGAAGAATCCAAAAAGAAAGCTATAGCTCTCAAAGCCACCAATTGCAATACTAGTGACGAAGGGGATGAAAGTGATGATGATAATGATGATGAAATGGCGATGATAACGATGACGAAATGGCGATGATAATAATGACGAAATGGCGATGATGGCGAGAAAATTTAAAAAGTTTATGAAATTCAACAAGAAACTAAGAAAAGACAAAGTTGGTGGTAGCAACACCTCAAAACCAACAAAGGAGAAAAAAGATGTTATAAAGTGTTACAGTTGCCATTAACTAGGGCACATTAAAGATTATTATTCACTCCTCAAGAAAGAAAATAAAGCATCAACAAAAAAAGCAACGGTGGCCACTTAGAGTAATAGTGATTCGAGTGATTCAGGTGATTCGAATAACGGCCTTTGCCTTATGGCATTAGATAACAAGGTACGCTTTACATCTCAATCCATTTATGATGAGTTGAAGGAAATGTATAAAAATTTTTTAAAAAATTTTGTTAAAATGCAAAAGAAGAATAAAATTCTCAAACAAATGATGAATGATGTAGGAAATGAATTTGATGTGTTTAAACATGAGTATAATAAGTTAGTTGAGGAAAAAGAGAACTTAGAAGAGGATAATAAATATTTAAGAATTAAAAATGAAAAATTAAATATTGAGCGCAATGGTTTAAAGAAAGAAAATGATGAGTTGAGCAAAAAGAATGAGAAAATCATGAATGAAAGTAAAGAGCTATCTAAAGAAAATGAAGAAATAAAATCAAAGATCAAAGTAATTGAAAATGAGAATATGAGAATAGATAAGTTAGCCAAGTTAGAAATAGAAAATGATGTGTTAAAATTTAGTCTAAATGATTCAAGACAAACTATAGCCAAGCTTATTAAAGATGAAAAGAATTTGGACAAACTTTTGGAACAACAAAGGCATAGCCTTGAGAAAATCAGAATTGGCTATAACAAAAACAATATGTACAAGTCTTATAAAAGTTACTTTATTAAAGCGACCAATAATACTTATAATTATTATGGAAAGTATGGCCATATTGCCCACACTTGTGCAATAAAGAGAAATACCAACTTGAATCAGAGAGAAAAAATGGTTTGGATCTCCAAAGAACATAGTTTCATTACTACAACTAACCCGAAAATACCCAAACTCAAGTGGATACCAAATGGATTTTGGATAACGGATGCTCAAGACATATAATGGAAGATGTTACCAAATTCATCATAGTAACCTTGAAGGATGAAGGGAATGTTACTTTTGGGAACAATATAAAATCAACCATCTTAAGTGAAGGTAACATTCTTATTAACAATGATCTCGTTATTAAGGGTATATCATTAGTCAATAATCTAAGGCATAATTTGCTTAGCATTAGTCAATTATATGATGGTAGATATAAAGTTACATTTTTAGCAAATAAGTGTATCATTGAAAGAATTAACAATGATCGAAATAATTTCGAAGATTATAAACAAGGAAAAATTTATAAAATCAATCTTAGTAATTTTACAAATCAAAATGAAACTTGTCTATTTGTCCAAAATAACAATAGTTGATTGTGGCATGGAAGATTATGGCATGCTAGCATGAAAGTAATCTCTAAACTTGTTAAAAGAGACCTTGTAAAAGGTCTACCAAAAATTGATTTTCAAAAGGACAAGGTTTGCTAAGCATGTCAACAAGAAAAACAAACCAAAAACTCTTTTAAACCAAAAGATACTATCTCATTTTCTAGGCTACTACAATTACTATATTTGGACTTGTTTAGCCCTTGTTTAGCCCCATACAAACATTAAGTTTAGGTGAAAAAGATACACCTTGTTCATCGTTGATGATTTCTCTAGATATACATGGACCTATTTTTTTGCAAGTAAAGATGAAACAAATAATTTGTTCTTGAAGTATTGCAAGAAAGTCCAAAATGAAAAAGGCCTAACAATTACTTCTTTTCGAAGTTATCATGAGAGAGAATTTGAAAACTTTGAAATGAATGTTTTTTATAATCAACATGGCATATAACACACCTTTTCGACATCTAGAACTCTACGATAAAATGGAGTTACTGAAAGGAAAAATAGAACCCTAATTGAAATGGCTAGAACAATGCTGCATGAAAATAATTT
Source organism: Lumnitzera littorea (assembly GCA_024138015.1). Lineage (NCBI taxonomy): Eukaryota > Viridiplantae > Streptophyta > Magnoliopsida > Myrtales > Combretaceae > Lumnitzera > Lumnitzera littorea. Next base: position 20,072,564 of record JAMXBB010000011.1, read on the forward strand.
GCCAAAGTATTTTTGGACAGAAGCCATCAACACTACATGCTATATTTCAAAACATGTTTTCATAAGATCAATTTTAAAGAAAATCCCCTATGAACTTTGGAAAGAAAGGAAGCCTAACATTTCTTATTTTCACCCTTTTGTCACCAAGTGTTATGTTCTTAATAATGGTAAAGAACAACTAGGGAATTTTGTCTCCAAATCAGATGAAGCTATTTTTTTTTTTTTTTTTTTGAATGTTTACTAACAAGCAAAGTATATAAAGTATTTAATAAAAGAGCTTTAGTTGTTGAAGAACCTATACATGTTGTGTTTGATGATTCTCTACCTTCATTACATAATACATCTCTTAATGAAATGAACGATGTAAGTACTCATTTGGATAGGCTAGACTTAAGCAATGACTAAAACAACACTATTGATAAAGATGTTCTTAGGGAAGATAATGATACAAATCAATCAAATTTAGATCTTCTTAGAGAATAATTATATGTTAAAGATCACCTTAAAGAACTAATTATTAGAGAATCTTCAAATAGAGTATTAACTATAGATACCTCATTTTTGTCATTTTATTTTAGTATTTTTATTGAGCTAAGTTAATAAAAAATAAAAAAATTAAAAATTAAAAAATAAAATAAATAATAAAAAACGAAAATTGAAAAAATAATAAAAAAAAATAAAGTATCAAGTCGTATCATGTCAAGTTGTATTGAGTCTAATTGTGTCAAGTCGAGTCATTTAGGGTTAGGGTCAAATTGAATAATGATAAGTGTTTACTTTAATAAATTTTAAGTTGATTAAAGGGTCAAGGTTTATTAAAATATTTTAGTTCAGTCCGATATAAAGTAGATTTTTATCTAATTTATATAGGGCTAAAATAGGCTTAAGATTTATTAAATAGGTTATTGAGTTAAATCAAATTAGATTGAGTTAGGCACGAAAAATAGAAAACTCAAATCAAGATAGGGTTTCTTAAAACTAAGTTGAATCTTTAAAGAATCCAAATTGTATCTTTTGCATTTGAAATTCGTTACCGTATTTTTCGTATTTAGGGTTTGTTGAGATTAAATCTAAACTTAAAAAGATACAAAAAATTCGATTATATGACTTATAAATAGGAATTCAACGATAAAGTTTGAACAAGTTTTTCACAATCCACAATACACAACGCATTCACCACATAATCACTCCACATCACTACATTCACTCTCTCACATTCACAATCAAATTTACAACCCTCACCAACACCTGCCTTGCTCACACTAGCTATATTGACCACTTACAATCTCATACACATCTTCACCTGATGACAGCACACACTGTAGTACGATTAGCTCACTGTCCCTCAATCACTCTCACAATTCCACTCACAGTTCCATACACACATACAATCCAAATAGTAAACTAAATTTCACTTTACTACACGCCAACATCAAATCATACGTCATGCGCAAGTCAATCCGACCCATGTCCCTTAGTCTAATAAATGGGTTTTGTCGTTTTTGTTTATTTTATTATTTTTTTGTTTAGTTTTTCTTAGTTCTTTCATTAAACTGTTAATGGACCACACTAATTTTTTTTTTCCTTTTTCTTGCAAATCCTTATATTAATTCTTATAGAATAATATTTTATACATAATTTACATATTCATCAAGAATCACTTTTTTAGCATATTGCATTTTTTACAAAAATTACATTTTTAGAAAATTGCATCTTTAGAGTTAACGTATTTATAGAAAAATTCCATATTTTAGAGAAATTGCACTTTTTAGAACGTTTACATCTTTTTAGAAAAATTGCATCTTTAGGGTACAATGGTGTTTTTTTTTTTTTCTCAAGATTCATATCTCGATTGCATGTTTTAGAATATTTGGATAAGACTACATATTTTAGTTAGATTTGTGATTTTTAACAAATTAGCCATTTAGGGATTTCTCTAGGAAAAAAAAGAATCATTTTTATTTTCAATTATTTAGTTTTTTCATAAAAAAAAATTCATAGGTATTTTTTCCATGATTTAGGCTTTCTTTCCATGGTTTAGACATTTTTTCCATGGTTCAAGCTTTCTTTCCGTAGTTTAGGCTTCCTTTTTATGGTTTAGCCATCTTTTTCATAGTTTAGGCTTTTTATCTATAGTTTAGCCATCTTTTTCATAGTTTAAGTATATTTTCTCTAGTTTAGGCTCCTTTTTCTTGATTAAGCATATTGTCAATAGTAATTGCATTTTTTTAATAAAATAACACGTTTTTCATAATAATTGCATTTAACATAATTTCATAAAAGTTTCATCTTTTATTTATTTATTTTTTTTCTCATTTAGGTGCTTTAGGAATTTATTAAATTTTTTTCACATTGTAGTTTTTCCAAAAAAAAAATAAAAATACTAACTTAGAGTGTTTTTAAAAATTAAGTTTTTAGGGTTTTTTTTAATTAGGAATAAAAATTAGGTTTTTCTAGCATTTTTCTTAATAAAAATAAAATAGTTAAAAAATATAAACTTGACTCACTTTTCAAATTAAAAAAAATGAACTCGTTAAATCTTTTAAAAAAAAAAATAAATAAATATGTTGGTTTGATCTTGACTAATTGGTACGTAGGCACCTTCGAGACAACTATATAAAAAACAAAATTTTTTTTCCCTTTTCTTATAAAATTCATAATAAAAAATCCATTTTAGTTATCTTTCGCAAATTTGTATATATTTTAGTATTTTTAGAAAAATATAAAAAAAAAAAACCAATTACTTGATTTTTTTTTTATTTTTATAGGTTAGCCCCTAAACTTAGTTTTTTTGGTTTTTTTTTTAGAAAGCCAAGTTAGGGTTTTTCCACCGAGAAACCCTAATTTCATTTTTTATTAATTTAACTAGTTAGCGACTCCAATTTTTCAAAATATTTTTTTCAACACATTTTTTAAAGAAAAATATTTCCTTAATTTTATGTTAAGTAATCTATATTAAGTGGGTTAGATTTAATATAGATTAAGTTAAGGAAAATATAGGGGTCGACATTAACAAGATCATTCCTTAGAAATATAAGCAACTTAGTATTTTTGTCTTAAGTTGAGCTTAAAAATATTGATGAAGCCCTAAAAGATGAATGTTGGATACAATCAATGCTAAGAGGAACTTAATCAATTCATTAGAAATGAAGTATGGGATCTAGTATTTAGACTTAATGATAGATCGATAATTGGAACAAAACGGGTTTATAGAAACAAACTTGATGAAATGAGTATAGTAACTAGAAACAAGGCTAGATTAGTTGCTAAAGACTATAACCAAGAAGAAGGGATAGATTTTGATGAGATCTTTATCCCGGTTGCTAAACTAGAAGCCATTAGGATGCTTTTGCCATTTGTGGCTCATAAAGACTTTAAACTATTTCAAATGGATGTCAAAAGTACTTTCTTAAATAGCTTTATCAAAAAAGAAGTGTATGTAGAATAACCTCCAGGTTTTAAGCACAATGAGTAACCCGATCATGTTTATAAACTTAACAAAGCTTTTTATGGACTTAAACAAGCTCTTAGAACTTAGTATGAGAGGCTTAGTAACTTTCTAATAGAAAATAACTTCATAAGAGGAAAGTTTGATACAACATTGTTCATTAAAAATCATAAGTCCTATACATTGATCGTTTAAATTTATGTAGATGACATAATGTTTAGAGTTACTAGCATGGATCTTGTAAATGAATTTGTAGAGTGTATGAAGAAAAAATTTGAAATGAGTATGATGAGAGAACTCAATTACTTCTTACGTTTCCAAGTTAAGCAAATCGAAAATGGAACATTTATAAATCCATCCAAGTATTCAAAAGAGCTTTTGAAACATTTTAAAATGGATAATTATAAAGTTAGACCTACTCCTATGAGCACAACCCTAAAACTAGAAAAAGATAAACACGGTAAATCCATTTATGAAAAGCTTTATAGAGGAATGATAACAAGCCTATTATACTTAACCACATCTAGACTAGATATTATGTTCGTCATGTGCTTATGTGCAAGATTTTAATCTTGCTCAAAAGAATCTCACTTGAATTCAATAAAATGCATCTTCAAGTATCTAGTAGGCATTATTGAAATCGGCTTGTGGTATTCCAAATATACTTCTTTCGATCTTGTGGGATATTTCGATACTGACCTTGCCAGATGCAAAGTTAACCGGAAAAGCACAAGCGGCGCATGTCACTTTTTAGGAAACTATTTAGTATGTTAGCACTTTAAGAAACAAAACTCCATAGCACTCTCAACTACCAAGACCAAATATGTGGCTGTCGGCAGTTGTTGTGTACAAATTCTATGGATGAAGCAAACATTACAAGACTATGGGCTTAATTTCTCTAATATCCCAATTCGATGTGATAACATTAGTGCCATTAACCTAACCAACAATCCGATATAACACTCAAGGACTAAGCACATTAAGATTCAACATCATTTTATTAGAGATCATGTTCAAAATAATGATGTGTGCTTAGAATTTGTGGATACAAGTAATTAAATAACTTATATTTTGACTAAACCCTTAAGTGAAGATCGCTTTTGCACCTTAAGAAGAGAGCTGGGCATGATTAAGCAGGATGAGTGCTAAGACCTATAAACTTGGATAGTAACTTTGGTACATCTTTCTCAATCTAAGAAATTTGTTTAAGTAGGCTTGTTATATGAATTCCATCACTTGTCATGTTTTTGTGCAATCTTCCTCATCTTTCTTGTTTCTCATAAGGACATATCTCTTTTCATTCCTTTAGCTTACACTAAGAATATATACAACCATGAATTAGTTGAAATAGTTATTTCTAAAGCTTACTTGATTTCTTTTCTTTTCTTTTCTTTTTTTTGGATAAGCTAATGAGTGCTTAAATCTCTATCCTACAATGATTATCAATAATTCTGAGTTAATTCTCTTTCCAAATGAACTATTGAGAAATATATTCAACCAATCGATCGGTAGTGTCAACCATACGCACAATTGCTTAGGATATCTTGACCTCGGAGTGATTCCTTAGATCGTTCAAAAGGTTATGATCTGAATAGGTTTTTTTTTTTTTTTTTTGACACTTCGTATGCAACCGTTTAGATGGTTCTCCTAAACCATGGGTATAGTTACACCAAGGGTTCTGACTAAAGAATACCCCCTCGAACCATCCAAATGGTAACAGTTCTCTTAAAACCATCCGAATGGTTCACTCTGTTACTGTAAAAAATAAAATGTGGCCAAATCATTTTCCTTTTCACTTCTTCCCTCGTTCCTACCGTCCGCACTCCACATTCTCCTCTTTCAACCGATCCTCCCCATCCTTACCACCACTCCTCCCTCCCTCTCTTCTTCACCTCCACTTTCCTCTCCTTACTCTCTCTCTAAAACAAACCCTTACTCTACAACCTCTAACCCTAACTTTTTACTCTCAAACCTAAACTCTCTCATTTTCCTCTCAATGGCCAAATGAGGTAACTGAGCTCAAAGTAGCTGCACACAAGGTCGAGGGAGATAAGCTCTACCGACTTAGTTCGACAATCACCTCTTCCCCACACTATGCCATGCATAAAGGTATGACAAATTTCATCTTATGAAAATTGATTATGGGTATTAATTTAATGAAGATGTTCTTCTTACCTTTGGGATTCTTAATATGGAAGAGGTTATTACTAATCACATTCTTGATATCATGGGCATCTCTAATGTTGTTAATGAAGAGGTATGGACATTAGTGAGCATAGGCGGTTATGGTTGTATAGTTATCTCTTTGGTCAAGAAATAGAGATCACTCGAAATGATATTTATAACATTATTTGGGCTAAAGCTGGTGGTGTATATTATATGGAAGATATTGATACTATTGGATCTATGCTCTATGAGGATGTTTTTCTAGAGCACCGTATTAGTGAACATAATTAAGCAAATAAGTGCAATCTTAGAGCCATCAGATTACCTTTTCATTATCGGATCCTTCACCTATTCATTATCGGATCCTTCACCTATTCATCTATTACAACTATTATCCACGAAGTGGCAAACATGAGCATGTTATAAAGGGGGACTTATAGATATTAGGCCACATCCTTAATGATGCTCGAATTAACTATGTTGATTTAATCTTCCATCGTTTCTAAATGGTTACTAACAAATCCAAGCAAACTGTTCTTCCATGTGGATGTCTAATGACTCAACTTCTACTAGCCAAGAGAGTTAGCTTTCCTACTCCCAACATTAATCCCCACACCGAACCCCTTACCATACGTCACATTGACAAAGGCCGATGGAAATTAGATAAGAAAGATGGCTAGGTTCGCAAAGAACCCCCATCCCCTCTAACTGGCATTGCTTCTCAAGAACTCAGTGAACCCCTTAATGAAGCGGATGCTTAACCAATCAAACAACTTGATCAACATATTCCTCAGGAAGGGGCCACTCATGTTGGTGACGATATTCCTCTAAGCACCTTTGCTTCCACTCCCCCTACTAATCCATCTCCTCGAAGCCCTCCAGCCTCTATCTATAAATACATTGACCAAATGGAGGGTCGACTTCACTACTGCATTGATGATAACATCTATCAAATGGAGCAACGAGTCTCTTGCCGGCAAGATTGCATCTTTTATCTACTTGTTCAGCTCTTCTAGCTATCATACCCCTTCCCTCTACCAACTTCTAGTCCTTATGCTCATCTACTACCTCCTCCTCTTGGGTCGTCGGGTAACTCTTCTCCACCTTCGGACGCTTAGCTCTTGCAGTCTTATCTTATGTTTCCTTTTCTTATCATTATACTAAGACTTAACCTCTAGCCCTTTTTTATGTTGTTACTCTAGATGTTTCTTGGCCTTTCGGCCCTCTCTAGTTATCCTTGTATGAACCTTAGCTCCTTTGTTCTGTTTATGTGTTGACTACACTATTAGTTCTTTGTGTAATGGCATTGTCCATTCGTACAATTATGGTGTTGTTATTATGCTGATTATCGACATTGTCCACTTATTATTCTTGTCCACCTATTGACTTGTGTAATGGCATATCTCATTTTTTGCCATGTTTCTTTTTACCCTTACTACCTGGATTCTCTTCCTTTTGATGAGGCCAAAGGGGGATAAGAATTGAAGTCATCCAATTAAGTGTCTTAAACAAAGTGAATAACCTTGTAAAATGAATTTGTTTTCAAAATGAAAATTAGCAAGTAATTTATGTAAACTAAATGAATGTGCTTGTTTGTAAAACGAAGATTAGCATGCAATTTTGAATCACAGACGTGAATTATTTCTTGATTGCCTTTCAAAGCAAAGGATAAATATTCTCACATTGTCTCTGTCATAAGTGTTATTTTTGACATTCTTTAAGGGGAACATCCATTAAGTAGAGTTTAGAAGATTTTGTCCTCATAAAAAAGAGAGAGATTGTTGAACCTGGAAGTTCTTATTTGTGATTTTGATGAGAACAAATCCATACATATAATGACTAATCAAATATTTTTATAAACTAATTTGCAAATTCTCACAAGAACTCTATCAATTATATCTTTTAAGAAAATATAATTAAACTTGGAAATATCTTTACAACTTATTAAAATTAATTCTAATGTTGTTGAAACAAGAAAAAGTAATCAAACATTGTCTAAGTGTACATTTTAGCTATTTTGGTATGAATCATCCGGCTGGTTGTGTTGGAACTGACCGACTAGTTGATTTAGGTATTTTGTGGTCAATGGCAGGACATGGACAGTGCAACTGGTTATCTTTGGACTATGCAGTTGGTTGATGAAGATTAGTGTGGTGTGTTGGACCGTATGGTTGGTTAAGTATGGAATGTCCAGCTGGTTGATGAAGGTCAGTAAGCCTTGTTGAACCATGCAACTAGTGACTTAAAGACCATCCGACTAGTCCCACTTGAACCATTTGGCTAGTCCACATAGAAATTAGCTATTACAATGCATTTAATGTAGGATGAACATGACCAATGGCTGGATTTTTGCAAAAGGATATAAATGTGAGTTTGTGGGCAATTAAAGGACAATAAATAGAGATATATTCCTACAATTATTCCTCTTGTCTACTTGTATTTCATTCAAATTGTCTTGTGCTCATCATTTGTAATCTCTTGTAAACCTTAGCATAGTGCTAAGTTTTACACTTACAAATTTTATTCAAGAAAGCATTATACTAAGTGATTGTGAGTTATTTTGATTGAGAGATCATTTGTGTTAGAGATTGGGTGTAGGGACTTGTGTATTTGAGATTGACATTAATAAAATTGTGTGTGAAGACCTCGGTTAAGGTATTGGGTGATCATGGAAAGTAAGAGGCGGTCTAAACTCCAGGTCAAAATTCCAGGCTTGACTTCGCTATCCCTATCTCCTTTATTTTTGGTACTTTTTATTATTTTGTTATTATCTTGATTAGAATCATTGTTATTTCAATGTTACATTTTTTTTAGTTGCTTAAATTAAAAAATTGGTATTAAAGTAAAATTTGGGCATTGAACTCAATTCACCCCTCCTCTTAAGTTCCTAGTGTAGTATTTTAACGTGATCTTAAGAGTAGATTGGATTAAATCTTAAGTGAATTATTTGGGAAACTAGCAAATCTAAACTGGGTATTTTTGTATCCTATAAAGATTAGATTTGTTAAGATTGAATCTTCACAACAAAAGATTTGAAAGATTCAAGTTTATAGTTTATAAATAGTGGTTTTTGGTTGTAAAATTTTTAAGTTTTTTTTTTTTTTACACCACACAAGCTACATACCAGACCAATCTACGTCCTACATACTAATCCAATCCAATCCACACACTGCATACATCTGTCTACTCCACACATGTGCACCCTTATCCAATCTTACAAACCACATACATATGTTACATTCACCTACAGTACACAACATACGTCTCCACTACACACATAGCACACGTCCAAATCACATCCAATCTACTGTACATCTCATACACATATAGATCCAGTTTATGCACACAGCACCATGTGACCGACAGCATCCCGACGAACAACAATTCAACATGACCTACGTAAACTTTTTTATTAAACCCATCTAAGTAGTTGAGTTTTTTTTTTTTTAATTGCGTTGTTTTACTAACTTAAGTTAATTTTTTAGTGTAGACTTTTAGTATTAGTTTTCTTTAATAAAATAGTTCCTATTAAAATTGCATTCTTTTAGATAAATCGCATTCTTTTTCATAAATTGCATCTTTTTCATAGTTTTTGCGTATAGATACATATCTTGTCTGATATTCATATCTTTAATGAAGATATATATCTAAATTGCATATCTCAATTCATAAAAATTGCATATAGATATATATTTTTTTCAAGATTCATATTTTAGTGAAAATATATATCTAAATTACGTATCTCAATAGATTCGTATAAATCTTACATTTTTAGCACGTAGTGGTTTTTTTTTTTTTCAAATAAAAATCTTAATTGAAATCTTTTCAAAAGATTTAGTTAGTTAAGTTTTTTTTTTTTCTAATAAATTCATGAAGTTAGATCTTTTTAGATTTTTTTTTAAATTAATAAATTGTTAAATAACATAAATTTGGCTCAATTTTCAAATTAAAAAGAATCAACTTACCAAATCTTTTCTAAAAAAAAAATAAAAACAAAACTACATTAGTTTGATTTGATTAGCAAGTACGTAGGCACTTCTCGGACAACCATCAAAAATGTAAAAGTTTTTTTTTTAATTCGTAATAAAAATTATTTTAAAATGAAAATAAAAATTATTTAAAAATTCATTTTAATTGCATTTTTGTTTATTTTTGCATATTTTGACATTTTTAGAAAAATTATAAAAATACTAAATAAAAGCCATTAGTTTTTTTAGGTACAATAAGCATATTTTTATCAAGATTTATATCTTTAAGATAAAATTTGCATATAGGTTGTATATCTTAGAAGATTAAGATTAGATCGTATCTTTTCCTTAATTAGACATCTTTTTTATGATTTACATATCTTTACCTTAATTAGGTATTTTTTCTATGATTTGGATATTTTTTTCATATTAAATATCTTTTCTATGATTTAGGTATTTTTTCTTTGGTTTGAACATCTCTTGCATATTTAGACATATTTTCCATAGTTTAGGCATATTTTCCACATCAACTGTATATTTCATAAGATATTGCATTTAGGTATTTTACAATTTTTCCAAAAATTTTTATCATATAGAAAATTTTTTTTTTTAAATAAAAAACTTAATTTGGGTTTTTGAAATTAGGAATTTTAAAAATTGGATAATAAAATCAGGGATTCTTTTTTAGGATTTTTCTTAATAAAAGTAAACTAGCTAAAAATGTATATGTAGCTACTTTACAAAAAAAATAAATAAATAAAATTTATCCACACATTAAAGTTTTGTAAAATATGATAACTATGGTTGGTTTAATTTTGATTAGCGTATATGTAGACACCTTTGAAGTAATCATAAAATCTGTAAAAGATTTTTTTTTTCATTTTTTAGGAAAAATTTGTAATAAAAATATAATTAAAAATTATTTTTTATGCATTTTTACATTTTTTCATGTTTTTTTATATTTTTAGAAAAATTCCAAAAATAAAGGTCTATTAGTTTTTTTTTTATTAATTTCTACATTGTGATTTAGTCTTAATAGGTTAGCCTTCGGAGCTTAGATTTTCTAGTAAATTTTTTGAAAAATTAATTTTTTTAGAAAAATTATAAACTAGTGGTTAAATTAGGATTTTCTCACCCAAAATCCTTAATTTAACTTTTTACCAGTTTTACTGATTAGCAACTCTAAATTATTTTTAAAAAATTTTTTTTTAAGAAAAATGTTTTTTTTTTTTAATTTCATGTTGAGTAATTTATATTAAGTGGGTTGGGTTTAATATAGATTAAATTAAGGAAAATCGAAATAGGTCTTAACAGTTAGCTAAAAGAAGAAGATGCATGTCACGTGCTTGGTACATGTGCAATAGGAGAAGCATGATGAAGAAGGTGGTCAATGTTGGTTATAGAAGGTGTATGAATGGTGAAGATGAGGTTATTTTTTGTCATTTTAAAAAATTTGATGAGGTCATCTTAAGGAAAAAAAAAAAGTTACCTTTGCATGGTATTGTTATTCTTTGATAGAACTAAGGAATTACAATTCCTTGTTTTTAAGTAATAATTATTTCCATCGAATTGCTGATGTGAGTTCAAAAATAAAGTGAATAGCATAATAATAGCTTTGTAAATTCCCCTAGGTGTAGAAGTAATAAATATTGAAAAGATTTGAAAATTTTTTGTTTTTTTTTTTGCCTAAGGAAATACACTCATGATTTTATTGGATTTTGAGGGAAGAAATGAAAGCATTTATATATTTTTTATGGGTTATTTTGCATCTATTCTCAATATAATGAATTTAAATAATTAAAATGCATACAAGGAAGACCATTATTTCCTTAGAAAAATGCACAGCATGTTTGTCATAAATGATTAGGAAAAAGGATTTAATGGTAAAAGCACACGACATTTATCTATTATTATTAGGGATAAATACCAAATATATTTAACTATTGTAGTGATAGTAAGTAGCTTTCAAAAGATATTGTTCATATTTTACAAAAATTGTAATACATCAAAACTTTACTAGCATTTAACTGTGACTTATTATGCAGCATACGAAGATCACAAAGAAGAAGGAATTCAATTTGTCTAAACAATTTGCTATTTTGCTAAAATCAAATCTTGTCTTATATGATTTTATTATTGCCCCACTAATCACTTGTTAATGTACTTAATTGATGAATGCAATTTGTTGAAACATGACATATGCTTATTTTTTTGGAAAATACTGATGAATATTTAAACATATTTGTTGAAACATAAGATAGTAAGAATTGCAAGTAGAAGAATAAGGGTGAACATCAGGCTTAATACATTTGCATAGGTTTAAAGATGAATAATTCCCTAAATTATGTAACTTTTTCTTTTTTGCAAAAATACTTAATCATTCCATAGAAAACTAACCTAAAGCAAGGTCTTTTGCAAACGAGAATGAAGGCCATAGTTTAGATTTACATCTAAATAACCAAAACATATATTCGAACCGACTATATCCTACGCATAAAAAATCATAGAAGGAGCTTCATTTCCAAAAATGGGATCACTTGATCTTGAAAGGGCCTCCTTTGCAAGCTTGTCTATCACAGTGTTCTCATCACAAGGACTCCTATAAGATAGAATATTCTTAAAGCACCTTACAGGTCCCTACAAGTATTTAAATCATAAAGACAATAATTAAAATTTACACTATCCTTTTGAATCCAATCAATAATAGAAGTGGAATCTACTTCAATTATAATTTTATCCAACCTCTTCTCCCTAGCAAAAGTCAGATCATGGAAAATTGTGGACACTTCAGCTTTTAAATGTAATGTTCCTACATTTTTCTTAATAAACCCTCCTAATACTACCTCTTTACTGTTCCAACAAATAGCCTTAATTCCCATGCCTTTTCATTCTCCGAGATAGTAGTCTCTTCATAGTTAATTTTTACCAGTTCTCCTTATGGCTATTACTAACTTGATCGAATCAACAATCTATTTGCCTTTAACTTCTTTGCTTAATTCATCGCCTACTACTTGTGTTCTTCAACTTTTGATTTAATTATCTAATCCAATTCACACTAGCTTGATTTGAAGATCTTCATGTTCATTTCCCTCTAAATCCGTTTAATATCACATAGAAATCTCACTGCCCTTAGGGTTTTTAAGCTTTTCTAGTTTACTCTCCTCAAGTAAGCATTTCTCTTAACCTACCAATTGAGGATGTCTTCCAAAATCTCCGTAGAAAGATTTGTAAGTCCCTTATGATTCTAAAAGTCTCCAGTTTGCTTACACTATAATCAGAAATGTATAGTTGTTTCCTTCTTTTGACCATAGAAAACACACTTCATATCCCACTTCATGCCACTATTCCTCCAATTATCTTTTGTTAGAAAACCATTGTGTAATATTCTCCAAATAAGGAATTTGATTATAGGGATCATTAGAATCTTCCAAACCTAATCCCATTTAACTTGCATAGATTCCTCTTACTCTTCTCTACAAAGAAGTTTGTATGCTCGTCTTCTATTCAACTAGTCATCTGGGTTGTGCAACCAAATTTGAAGTCTTCCCCTCTTATCATTTTCAACTAGGAAAATATCTTCCAATCGAGCTATAACCATTTCATCAATTCGATATCCAATGCTATCCTCTTTCCATCTTCCTACATTGCTCCAAGTTTCTACAAGACAAAAATTACTAGTATTTCTTGGCAATAGACTAAACAACTAATCACTCACCTTTCCATTAGTAATCTAATTATCAAACCAAAATTTTATATCTTTGTCACTATGGGACCTAACTATTAACTTCTGATTCTTATTTTTTAAGTTACAAGTCAGTTTTGCAAAGTTTACTTCATTCCTCCTCAAATCTAAAAAACCTAAGCCTCTATCCTCCTTTAGTTTCTTGAGTTTCTGCCATGAGATTTAGTATATTCTCTTTTTATTCTCAACTAGTCCCCAAAAAAGATTCCTCTTTTCCCATTAGTCATACTTAACAAATAAGCCTTATAACTAGCTAATTTTCTTCTTCTTCTTTTTTTTTTTTACTAGAATAAAACTTAAATATGAATTAGGTTACCTCCCTCTTTGACAGTGCTCTAAGATATTTCCCTACATCTGCCTTCAGATTAATATAGAAGGTATTACAAATCCTACTCCATTTTTATGAGATACATGATTTTATATAATTTACCTTCTATCTTGACATGCTCAAAAATACGTTCATTACCTCCCAAATCTAGCCTATGTTGACTGTTATGAGCCTAAGTTCTCAATTTGAACTACTCACATACTTACGAAATCTTTCAGACATCAATTCTAAAGAACACTTCAAATGGAATATAAAAGGCTCTCCTTCTCTCTCCTCTCTATTAGATGCTACACAAAGGTACAATAAACACCCACCCCCCTCCCACCCTTTTGAGTAGGACTAAGGTACAAGGTACCATAGATTATGCAAAAAGGGTCCCTTCATTATTTTTTTTGTTTCGTTTTTATACTCTATGATGATTTCTCTAACAGATCTGAGAGTAGATTCTTAGATTAGTTATAATAGAACTTATTTCTGTTGTTTAGTTACAATTACTATAGTTTGTATACAATCTATATTGTTTACATTTACCGTTTTGTATACAACCTACGAATATATGATGTAATCCTTTTGCCAGTTTCGTATTTTAATGTTTCTTGTACTTGTGTGTATAACAATAGTCTCCCCCTGTTGAGAATTGACCTTGTCTTTAAGGTCAAATGTTGGAAATGTCTATCGAATGAACTGTAAGTCCTCCCAAGTAGTATCTTCTGGTAACAGCGCTTTCCACTGAACTAAAAGTTAGTCAATAGGAATCCTTTGGTGTAATACCTATCTAGTTGAAAGAATCTGTAAAGGTTTCAAAACCGAATAGTTGTAAATAGCCTCTGATGGTAATTCTAAAGATGGAATATTAAAGACATAAGTCTTCTTCAATTGGGATACATGAAAAACATCATGTATCTTTGTTGTCTCTAGTAATTCCAATTGATATACACAAGCACCAATTCTCTTAACCACCTTAAACAATCCATAGTACCTCTTAGACAGTTTGTGGTAATGATTTTTTGCTACAAACAACTACTTATAAGGTTACAACTTTAGAAAATCAAATCTCTGAGACTGAAAGATACTTCAGTCCTATGTCTATCTACATAATTGTTCTTTTGATGTTGAGCTTGTTGCAAATGCTGCTTAAGCTCCTTCAAAATATGATGTTTGCTCCTTAATTCTATATCCACTACTTTTACTTTAGAGGTACGCAAAAAATAATTAGGAAGTGATGGGATGGACATCCATACACTAACTCAATGGTGTTGCTTTAGCACCCTCATGGTAAGATGTATTATAGGATTATTCTACCTAAGGAAGGAATCTAACCCATAAGTGAGGGTATTCCATAACATAACATCTTTAATACTATTGCAAAACTTTATTCAATACTTTTGTTTGTCTATCACTTTGTGGGTGGTATGCACTACTCATATTCAACTTTGTACCACACAAAGTAAATGATTGCTTCCAAAATCCACTCATAAATACGGAGTTTTTATCTGGAACTATGGATTTAGGATATCTATGTAGTTTGACTATCATATTCACAAATAATTAGGCTACTTTAGCAACCGTAAAATGTGGATCCAATGGCCCTAAATGAAAATACTTTGAAAGTCTATCAACAACAACTAGAACAATTGTATACCCATTAGACTTTGGTAAACAAGTAACAAAGTCTAAACTAATATCTTCCCAAATCAAATTAGGTATAGGCAAGGGGGCTAGAAGACCTGCAGGTGACTTAGTTTGATATTTAACTTGTTAACAAATATCACAAGTATGTACATATTACTCTACTTATGCTCACATGCCCTCCTAATAAAAATCTTGAGTAGTCCTCTTAAATGTCTTTTGTGTTCCAAAATGACCTGATGAAGGAGAGTCATGAAATTCCTTTAAAATGAGAGGAATAAAGGGTGATTGAGGCACTAAAAACAATCTCTTGCAAAAAAATAATAATCCATTATGCCATTCTAATGGATATTTCTGATAAGTTCTGCACTGAACTGTTGCAATAATATCCCAAAATTCAATCTTCTACTCATACTCCTCCTTCAATTGGTCAATGAAATGGAAACATGGAAATGAGATGCCTAAATATGCATGCACTTGAGAATCCTTTCATGACAATGCATTTGCTATAGAATTCTCTCTTCTAACCTTATATACCACTCAATAATCATAACCAAGCAACTTCACTAGGTACTTTTGTTGCTATAGTGTTTAGATTACTAGCGTGAGAATCTCCTTAAGACTCTTATTATTTGTTTTGATAATGAAATGTGCTCTTAGTAAATACTGCCTCCACTTCCTTATAGCTTCAACTAAAGCACATAGTTCATGTACATATGCTGAAGCTTTCAACAAATGAGCTAGAAGTTTATTACTAAAATAGGATGTTCATTTTGTAATAACACAGTTCCTATTCCTAGCCTAAAAGCATCTGTCTCAACTACAAAAACTTAAGTAAAACTTGGTAGCACCAAAATTGGTATTGTTACCAATGCTTGTTTCAATTTTTCAAATGTACCCAGAGCATGATCATTCCATTCAAATTTATCCTTTTACAACACATCATTCAAAGGACATGCAATAGAGGCATATCCTTTGATGAAATGCCTATAATAACTAGATACTCCTAAAAAAGCTCTCAATTGCTTAGTATTTGTTGTAAAGACTAATATCTAATTGATATTACCTTCGAAGGCTTAAGAGACACTCCGTTATGAGATACAACGTGCCCTAAATATTCAATCGTTTCTTACACAAAGAAATGCATACTTTTCTTGAGGAAAAATATGTTATCTGTTAATACTTATAGCATAACCTCTAAGTGATGTAAATGTTTTTCAAATGAAGTGCTATAGACTAATATATCATCAAAATTACAATCATAAATTGGTGTAAGTATGATTTGAATATTGAACTCATTATTGCTTGAAATGTTGCAGGCGCATTACACAAACCAAATGGCATTACCTTAAACTCATAGTGCCCTTCGCGAGTCTTAAATGCTATCTTCTCTATATCATTTACATACATTCATATCTAATGATAACCCTGCGTGTAAATCTAATTTAAAAAATATTGTTGCTCCGTACAATTCATCAATTAACTCATCAATTGTGGGAATTGAAAATTGATCTTTTACTGTAGCTTGGCTAAGAGCTTGATAATCAATACAGAATCACCATGTTCCATTTTTATTCTTAACCAATAGCACTAGGGACGAAAAAGGACTCGTATTATGTTGAATTATACCTTGATCCAACATGTCTTTAACTCGTTTCTCTATCTCCTCCTTTTGAAAATGAGGGTATCTCTATGGTCTAACATTTATAGGAAAGGCATCCTTAACTAAGTAAATATGATGTTGTATTTGTCTTAAAAGAAGTTAATGATGAAGGTGCCTCGAATACATAATTAAATCTTCCTAATAGCTTATCCAAAGCGTCATTGCTGGTAGTACTTTCACATGCGTTAAACAGCACATTCTGAGCCACCAATTGATAACACAAAGCAATTGAATCTATTATAGGAAGCCTCTTAAATTGTTGATGTGTTATATATGAAAGTTGCTCTATATTTGCTCCTATCAACTTTATTTTCTTCCCTTGATATTGAAAATTTATTGCCATTTTGTTGTCATCGATGGTAACTAAGCTTAACTGCTATAACCACTAGACGCCGCTACAATCTTCACTCCTTGTATTGGTGATATAAAGAACTTATCCTTAAAAGCTATATCTTGGATGATAACAGGTACCCCAAAATGTTGACCCTCACACTTAAGCTTATCTCCATTTCCTATCATCTCATTAAACTGTGGACTAGGAAAAACAGTCAAGTTCAATCTATTAACTACTCTTGTATGAACAAGACTATGTGTACTTCCACTGTCCACCAATATTACAACCGATTGTCCATTAATAATTCCACGAAATTTCAATGTTCTAGGTACCATAGTACCTAACATGGCATGATAACTAATAGACAATGTTGTATAAATCTACTCTTGATCATCATTACTAACTTCTTCAAGAGTATTATACTATTCATCCCCATTATCTTCTTTAGTCAACAAAAGCAAGAATTTATGTTTACATTTGTGATTGCAATGAAATTTTTCATCATAATCATAATAAAGACTCTTCTCTTTTCTTGTAAGCATTTCAACCTCGGAAAGTCGTTTAATGGGTAATTTGGTTGGGTTGGAAGAAATATTAGTGGTAATTGAATTAAGGGTTTGAGCTAGTTTAGAAGATTGTAAGGGTTGAGATGATGAAGTTGTAGTGTTTCTTGAAAAAGAAGGATTGCTTGTTTTTGGCTAAAGAAATATAGTCTCGCAATGTTTTTAATTTATTAACCATGACTTCCTTCTAATATGCATTTTAAGACTCAATAGAAAGCAACTTGCAAGAGAATCATCTAATAGTCCAATTACTTGATTTGAAAGTGTTTCATATTGATGCTAATAATATGTGATTATAGTAACTTAGACTAATTTCAAAAGTTTACCTTGAATATCTTCATACTATGAAGGTTCAAACCGGGCTTCCAATTCTTTAAGAAAATTGGGCCAATTTGTTAAAAAATTATTCTGTTCCATCCATTGAAACTACTGAAGTGCTTCTTCTTCCGTTGCAAAAGAAGCAATTGTAAGTCATCATTTTACCGACACCTTATAAAAGTTGAAAAATGATGAGTCCCTAATTGGATATGTTTTACATGGTGATTTTTGATCATTTTCTCTCAAAATTTAAGTTTATTTTTATATAATAATACTTAATTAAGTAAAATCCTGTTTTTTAGGTTTTGAAATGATCTACATGAGAAAAACAAGAAGATAAAAACTTGTTTTATTCAAAAAGATTTGAAAATCAACACAACCAAATAATATGAATGTGCGCAAATTTAGAGCTTATTTTCAAGTATAACAACCTAGTACAAGACCAAATTACACGATCATGCCCTAAGTCATGTTGTTTTCAGTTTTGAAAGAGAGAGAGAGAGAGAGAGAGAGAGAGAGAGAGAGAGAGAAAGAGAGAGAGAGAAGCGAAACGTGAATCACAATCAAAGACACGACTAAGGGACATAGTCTTGCCCTTGGTCTATCTTTTCCAGTTGACCTATTTTTTTTATCACTTCCTATATAAAAGCCTTATTAGGATTTGTTTAGAAAGAGGACTTTTGGCATAACTTTTTAAGAGTTTTTCAAGTTATAAACACTCAAGAAAGCAAGACATAAAGAAGACTTCAAGATTCAATTTTTCTTAGATTTCATGATTCTTTTATCTATTTTTCTCTACTATTTGATTTTAAATTGTTACTTGATGATGTATAAAGAGTAAATCTTTGGTATCTAGGTCTTGTGGTACCTATATCTACTCATGTGACATGATTTTTTATTAGATTTAATTAATTATTTATTCTTTTCTTGATTCAACTATGTATACTTTATGAATTAGATTGTTATTTCCACGGTAATGATCTATAATTTGATATTTTATAAGAGAATCGAGAGATTTCTTATAAGATTAGATTTAAGCATAATTGATGAGGATTATTGTAATATTAGAGATAATTTACAAGATCTTTTCATAATTTTGAATTATAGTGTAGAGAATTTGTTGTGCAATAATGTAATCTTAGGTTATATTATTAAGAAGAAATTCTAATAAGTGATTTTAGGGGTAGGGTTAATTAACTTGAGAAAGTAATTAGTTTTAGTAAAGAATTCTCTCGATTAAAAAAGATTAAAGAATAAATTAGATTATCTTTAAGGGAAATCATATATTAAATCTAGGGAAAGCAAAAATCTAAATACTGTTTTTGAATCTTGAATTAATTTATATTTTTATTGCTTTCTTGTTTAAGTTCTTTAATATTCATTGATTATTTGTTAATTTAATAGTTGTTGCAAATTAATTTAGATTCTTTAAGTTTCTTAAACTCAAATTCACCAGTTAGATAATAGAGATTTAATGAGTATTAATAGTCAAAGTCTTTGAGGGATCGACCCTTAGACCTAATCTGCTTACTATAAATTCGATAGGTGTGTTTACCCATCATAAAAAAACTTCTCTATTTTAAAGATCCACCCTTTGGGATTATTCTCAGTAAACTTTGGAATCACCAACTCAGTCCCCTTCAACAGACTGTCTTAAGGTGATACAGTCTCCACTCTATTAGATGCTACATGAAGGTACAGTAAAAACCCTAACTCTCTCTCTCTCTCTCGATGAATGTAAATTCTTGAATTAGATCTCTAACTATGGTTATTTGATTTGTGCAAGGTATATGAAAATAGTCCTTTCAAGTAAGACTAAGGCTCTTAATGCACAAAGCACCACAAATTATGCAAAAAAGGTCCCTTCATTATTTTTTCTATTCCGTTTTTATACTCCATGATGATTTCTCTAACAGATCTGAGAGTAGACTGTTAGATCAATTATAGTAGAACCTATTTCTATTGTTTGGTTACAACTACTATAGTTTGTGTACAATTTATATTGTTTACATTTACTATTTTAGATACAACCTATGAATACATGATGTAATCCTTTTGCCAATTTGGTACTTTAATGTTTCTTATACTCGTATGTGTATCAATCACTAAAGATTAAAGCCTACGTTCTCAACCAGTCTTCGATGAAAATGCACAAACAGTAATTACTAAACATAAGAGAACCTTTTCTTTTAATGGAAAAGTGAAATATTTTGTTCTACTTGTACACATGAAATTAGCACCTGACTACCCATGAGTGAAGCTAATCACTTAATCAAATTTCATTAAAAAAAAGTTATATGATCAACAAGGACTTTAGTATACTAGAATGGTGACACGAGTTTAGGATATTCAAGCAACTATCTAAGATTTTCCTATGAATAATTGCATGATTACTTCATTAATTATTGAATCTTAAAGTCCTCTTCTCAATTTCATTTATTTATTTTCTCATGAAAAAATTACATAAGAAAAATCACTGCTTTGGTTATAAGTTTAAATAGTAGATGAGGGGCTTGAATAATGTCAAGACAAAATGAATGTTATTAAAAGTTATGCAAATGTTAGGAAAAAAAATTTGTGCAAATAAAAAATATAAATGTTATTAAGTACCGAAGTGTATGATGTTATAGTGTTCACTACTTTAGTCACCTCTCATGGAATTAGATCAAGACTATATTAATATCATCAATTTACATCAAGTTTGATAATGTCTATCTTCTCTTTATACTATTAAAATATTTTATTTTCTATTTAAACTGATTTTATTGTGTCGTCTCAAGGATCTTATTGGTATAGATTGAAGAGGAATCGAACTTTGCATGAGTAGTAAAGCTTGTAAAAGAGCACATAATGAGAGAACACCAGGGAGTTATCTGGTATGACCACTCTAATGCTTAAGTTAGTTACAAGTATTTAGAGAGCATGAGATCTTGAGAGTAATTAACGGGCTTAAATGCGCAAAGTATCAAGTAATTTACCGTTGTGCGATGGTTTTGTATTGATAAAGGAGTGACGCTGACAGTTGGAAAGTAGTTAGTAAGCAGTACCACTTTCACAAGTATTAGAGAATGGGATCATGATATCCGACGTGATTCAGATAAGTAGAAAGTGGTTGATGACTTAGTCTATTGGCTTTGTCTAGAGTCTTCTAGTTGATGAAGGCTTGCCATAGTATGACAGGCTACATTGCAGGCTTGGGCCGAAGGCAATCTATCATAAGGAGTGAGCTTAAAGGGTTTAAGATGGGCCTAAGGAGCTTATGTTCCAAAAGAGGCTTACCAACACTTGCCTCCCTTCCCCCCCACGCAGTCTCATTGTTGTAGTGAAGGTAAGGAGAGGGGAAAGATAGGCTTCTCAAGCGTGTGGTTAATCTAGTCAAGCCAAAGTTTGAGGCAAAGACATCTAAGCTGGTGTAAAGCTGAGGTAGAGAGGTTCGAGCTAACATGGAGGTTAAGGTGGAGAGGTTCGACATATCCGATCAGACTACCTTTCAAGTAGACGAGAGTGTGACAATTCCAAGGTGGAATACAAAAGGTCTGACCTCTTTGGTTCGAGCAATTGGCCCTCCATTTGATCAAAGAAGAGCATATGTCTACGGGGCTAGAAAGGCAAATCGAAGTGAAGACTTCATAGCTCAAGGTAAGTGCTCTAAGCTGAGGCAAGAACATAATAAGTTTTGTCTCGCTAGAATTGTATGGCAAAGGTGCTAAGTAGATTAGACCAAACTTAGCTCGCCATTGCCTGAGTAGGTGCAATTTATGTAAACCTCGCAATTAGATGTTCGAGGTTTGATCTGTAAAATTTAAGGCGGTTGAGTAAATTGTTCGATTGAACCCAAATTTTACGAGGAAACTAGAATTATTAGTAAAAGTGATTCAATGAGTTTGGATTTAGGAAAATAAGAAATAAAATGATTAATTATTATAATATTGAATTGTATTTATATTACACATTATTTATTAAAAACACTTAAAATAAATTTTAATAATTATCCAATCAATAGAGATAAATTATACGCACACTAAAAAGCATAAAATAACATAAATAATATTTATAAGTATTTATTTATACTATATATGTATTTATGTATAGGTAAAAATATACAAAATTACTTAAAATACCCAAAATATGTTAAAATAACACTAAATAATTGAAGAAAATTCATAAATAATTAAGAAAAAATCAATAAAAGTAAGAAAAAATGTGGAAATTCCTAGAATAGGGGCATGGCATGTTGTGATCTAAAGAAGAAAAATAAACCAATAGTAATAGGCCATTTAGAAAGTGAAAAAGAAAAGTAAAGGGACATCATCACCGATAAAATTAAAGAAAGCCCTAACCACTTCTATAAATTCAAACCAAATCCTCCATAATTCATTTTGGTACGTTTGAAGTGCGTAAAAATTAAAGAGAGAGTAAGAATAAAGGAGATAGTATTTTTGCAAAAATTTAACAAAATAATGTGCATTTAGAGTTAATAAAGGAAACACACACCCAACAACCACTTAGAGAAGGACAACGACGACGACGACCACCTGATAGGAAATCTACTGTCAAGGGCTATCAAAAATGGTGAAGCCATCGCTAATGGTTATAAATTCATCGATTGGTGAGTTTTGATTTCCCTTCCGAATTTGTTTAGTTTAGTAAAAATATCGAATATGCATGGAATATTATGAAATTTGGTTTCCCCAAATATTTTTGTATGTAGAATTATAATATTAAATCATATTTTAAAATTATAATTTTTTATATAGGTTCTTTAAGAATAGGCTTGATTCTAACAAATTTTGTATAAATTTTCAAAAATAGTAAATAATTTTATTTCAAGCTAATTTTTGGTGTACATATTCCTAATATGATATATTTAATTTATATAAAAATAATTTTTGATAAATTATACATTTAGTATTTATTAAAATTAGTTTCATTGAATCTGCCATATTTTTCATATAAAGAAATAATAGGTTATTATTTAAATTCCTTAATAAATATGATTTTTAATGACTTCTAAAGCTTATTTATGATTTTAGGAATATTAAGATTGAATCTTATAATTTTATTTGGTCATTTA
Source organism: Lumnitzera littorea (assembly GCA_024138015.1). Taxonomy (NCBI): domain Eukaryota; kingdom Viridiplantae; phylum Streptophyta; class Magnoliopsida; order Myrtales; family Combretaceae; genus Lumnitzera; species Lumnitzera littorea. The sequence goes on from JAMXBB010000011.1 coordinate 20,095,797, forward strand.
CCTAATTTATGCTAATTTTTAGCAAAATTGGACTTAAAATCAATATTTTCGAAAAATAATATATATTAAACTACCTTAGTACTAATTATTATACTGAGTATAACATATTTTTTGTAGCTTTAATGGAACTAATATACTAATTATTATATATTTACCTAGAGTTTATGTATAATATGTACTAAATATATAGGTAAAGGGGTATATTTAAGTTAAATTTGTGATTTAGGGTTAATTAGGTATAAATTCTAATTTAGAATATAATTAGACATCTTAACATGTTATTGGTAGTGAAAGATAATATATGTAGTGTTATAAGTATTAAATAGGTGATATAAGTGTATAATATATAATAATACATAATATGTGTATATAGGAATTCAATAAGTGAAAAATATTGGATAAAAATGTATGATAATATAATAATAGGAATATGATATAAATCTGATTTGGAATGGGAGTATATGAAATTATATGGAAAATATAGGTTATTCTTACATCGGGAACTAGTTTAGTAGTTAAATTAGGAATTAGGTGTATTGTACGGACTCAAATACTAGTTAGAAGCTACATATGAGATTTAGGATACCTAAGTTTAATGTAATTAATTTCACATAATGGATCGGAATAAGTTCCTAAGGTTCACGTATAAAACCCATAATTAGAAACTAAAAACCTAATTTAAAACCGATTAAAAAACTAAACTAGTGCCTAACATAAATTAAAAATAATTATAAGAGACTTAAAAACCTGAATAATTGGATATAATAAAACCTTAAACTGAAGATAACAATAAGAATTATAGAATAAAACCTATCTATGGTAGTTATGTAGAAACTAAAAAAACATTTGTATTATAGGGATTATTGGCAATGGCTTATGCCAATCGCACCTTGAGTAAACAAGCGAGAAATCCAAGTAAATTGGGACTAGGAGTACTGATTTCTAGTACTTAGAGGCTTGAGATTATACTTGATTATAATTGTTAGATAGTTGACTGTGCGCATGCTTGCATGTGCTTATTTCTGAGTTTGATTATATGATTCTGGTTTATTACTCTAGCTTGTATTTGTCTAATTTGTTTAAAATGATTAAACACTTTAAACCGAATCTAATTAAATATATGACTTGTAATTCTAAATTGAACCTGTATAATAACCCATTAGGGAAAATTTTAAGGTTCTTCGACCAAATACTAACCTCTTCGAAAGGGATAGCGCTGGATAGAATAATGGGTCCCTTCTTTATCCTTAATTGAATTAAGTGACAAGTGAGAAGGTTGTGGCAAGGGTGAAGTTAATGGTTCGAAGGTAGTTGCAGGAGAAGTGGTGTTTCCATTACACAAGCCTAGGTTTGGTCGTAAATTTTTACATAAATATGGAAACTCCTCAACCCGAATTAGAGCGGGTATAATTTCTCTAATTTCACGATGGACCAGTAATATCGTGTAATGTCATTTGCTTGTACATGCATTGCATCTAACTAATTTGGTTGATAATCTATTTATGTTTGATGTATAGTGGTATGAGACAAGTGCACCTATCAATTTTAATATAGTGGATGTGAGTCCGAGTCGATCCCTCAGAGATTTCGAGTACTAATATTAACCTTAGCTTTATTATCTAACCGGAAAATTGTGATAAATTGAATAAATTAAAAATACTGAAATTAACCATCTAAACTAATTATGAGACTTGATTAAGCAAATTAGTAAGCAATAAAACTACGAACGACTTCAAGAAATTAATAACGTATTTAGGAATTATTTCCCCTAGTGTTTAACATGTAATCGCTTAAAATATATTCAATATAGTTTCTATTATTCTTGACCGGAGGGATTCACAATTAAAGCTAATATCTTTCTCAAGCATATTAACCCTAATCCTAAATTATTTATCGGAATCTCTTCACTTAGTAATATAACATAGAATTGCATTAATGTATAATGAATTCCCACACAAATAATTAACTTTCTGAAAGAAACATGTATCTTATCTCTAAGTATACATGTAATTCTCTTCAATTATGCTTAGATCTAATTACACATGCAATTTCTCAATCATCATGCATAATATCATATATTGATACTCTAGAATTATCAATCAACAATTAAACAACATAATTGAATCAAGAAAAGATAGAAACTTTATTGAAATTTATAAATCAACTCAAAAGTCACATGAAACCCTAGATTCCATAATCCTAAATACTCGAATTCTAAGCTATCATAATGAATCTAAAAATGAGTTCCAACAAAAACATAAAATAAAACATGAAACCCCTTTAATTGATGAACAATCTCTCTAATCTTGAAGTTGATGTTGCTCTCCTTTTTCTTCTCTTTCTCCTCAAGTCTCTTCTCTTCTCTCGTGTCTCGTTCGTTTCTCTAATGTCTCTCTCGTGTCTAAACCCTCAAATATCCTTTTATATATGTATTATAAGAATTCTGTTTTCATCACCAGACATGGCTTGGGACATGGCCGTGTCCTCAGGTCGTGTAACTTTCTACACCTAGGCAAATTTTTCTACATAACTTCATAACTTCATAACTTCTTCGTTTGAACTCCGAATTGAGTGAAACTTGATTCCTTTTCTTCGTTTTCGATCCTAAAACGCGTTCAAACCTTGAAATCAAAATTTTACTCAATTAAGTATCAATTTCTTTAAAGAAAACAAAAAATGTAAAGGAAATACTGTAAAATCACCATATGAAATATGTTTAAAATCAGAGTTATCAAATTTCCCTACACTTGAGCATTTGCTTGTCCTCAAGCAAATAAATCAAAACAAAACTTTCGGGATAAGAAACGCTAATCAAAATTTATCACTATTTAGGAAACCGGTGAACGAATACACTTGACCCAAAGAAAGGTAAGAAAATCATTCTCAACTAACTTGCAATAATAAAGTCAACCAATTTCATCTGACCATATTCGAATGCTCCAACAATACTTAATACTAGAATTCACTAGTTAATTTATGAAAATCAAAGTTTATCCGAGCCATTTAACCAAAGATTCTTAAACTAAAAATTAGATTTAACATCTCGCCAACCGAGAAAGAGTCATAAAAATTTTGTCCATTTGACTAAAGTGTATACGATTCTCTTTTCCATCTCACCAAGCATCATAATCTAAAACAAACACATTTTACATCCACTCATCCTCTGATCATCCCCCTAGTTCATGATTTTGTTGAGAGGCCTTTTGAATTTACTTTATTTAAGCACAATTGCGTTGGTAGAGGGAAAGAATCTTGCTCTTCTGACGGACCAAGACCGATCCATACTAACTTATTCCTTATATTGATAGCGGGAAAGAACCTTGCTCTTCTGACGGACCAAGGCCGATCCATATCAATTTTTTCATTAGAATTGGCATTGGGACTTAATCTCGCTCTTCTGACGGACTAAGACGAATCCTTACCAATTTTTTCTATTCATACACTTATTATTACTTTTGACCTCCAATCATTGTGATTTTTCAAGGGTTTCTCAAAAGAAGAATTTTATTTGTTTGTTTGCTAAAAATTATAGGACTCTTAAAATTTCTAAAAGAAAGGTATACATAAAAGTAAATTTTAAAAATAACCATAACTAACTCTCAACTAGTGATGTTGCTCCAATCTCAAGTCTTAAAGTCCTAAGCTAAATAACTCGTAACTTTGCCCTCCACAAATTTGACTAATCAATTCTAGTAAAGTATAATAAGATCAATAATGATCAAGATGACACAGTTGATTTGGCTTAATACCAGTTAATCACCTATTGCAAGTTAACTTAAAAATTAATTGGGTTAAATGTGAATAATTGGTCTCCTAAACAGTAACAAATTCATATATATCCTTTCCCCACACTTGATAATGTACATTGTCCCCAATGTACCATGAAAAATCATAGTAACACGAAAAAGCAGCATAAGGAAAAAGGAAACATATGTACTGAAAAGAAACTAATACTTCCCTGCCAGTCGAAAAGAAGTGCAAAATAAAGAAGCGCAAAATAAAGAAGCATCATCATTATATATATCGGAGTTCACAAGCCTTGATCAACAAAAGACAACACAAAAAATCAGGAACTAAGAAGAGGGATCAGAATCCGTCTCTTCATCCTCCTCATCAGATGGTGCCTCAGCCATCATAACATCATCATCATCATCACTGGCCTCGACATCCTCATCACTTTCTCCAGCCACCTCGTCCGTACCACCCTCATCAGCCGCTTCCTCTTCAGCCTCATCATCCTTTTCCTCATCCTCACTCTCCTCTTCATGGGTAGCCGACTCTTTCATTTTACGAAATTTTTCCATTTTGTCCTGGCGGATATGAAGTTTATCCACACTTTCTCTTATATAATGAACCTCAGACAGCAACAAATCAAATTTATCTTCAAAGCTGGCTGAAGACATCTGGCCCCGAGATGTGCTGCTGCGAGAGTGTCGACCTTGACGTCTTGTTGGTAGGAGGTTCATGAGTCGGAATGAATTGAGGTGCATAGGAGTAACTTAGCTAGTCAAAGTAAGTGAGGGCCAAGCAATAACCTTAGTCCGCATGGCCTACACTAGTAAGGTAATGTAAGGGCCACAGCAAATATGCTCTTTCTTACGAGTAATGGTGGCTTAGTGGCTGAAGAGTTCGGCGATTTTGATGGCGAGATTGATGGGATGTTTATGAATGACACTATAAAGATAGAGGCAATCCTTGTTGGACACTACCCCGGTGCTAAGGCCTCTGCCAGTTAATGTATGTGAAAAGAGCCAGTGAAGAACCCGATATTCAGGCCTGACTAATTGAGAGGCCTTACTCCTAGCTGGATTATAGGCATCGCCAACAGTAATTTCATTCCAAAACGACCCTGCTGTGACGCCACGAGGAAAACGACACGAGAGACGTTGAAATTCTTCCGTCCGTGTATATCTCTCTTCATATAGACTAAGATATCTGCCTAGTTGAGTGATGGACATGTGGAATGGACGGTCACTTAAGGTAAAGTGTAATTTGCGTTTTGTGCCCATGCTAGTAACACTTTCTTTATCAAGTTTATAAGTGCACAAAAACTCCAAGGTCAGCTCTTTATAAATTGGAGCTTCAAAGGATAATAAGTGCTCCCAAATGGTACCATCCAAGAGCTCCTTCATTTATGTTGTGAGCTCTAATTGAGTGAGAATATCCCAATCCAGCCGAAGGGTCTCGCTAAAGGGCTTATTCTGAAGTAATTGATATCGTTGCACTTGGTAGTCTTCCTTAAATTGGAGCATTGGGTGCTCCATCGGGAGAAGAGTAGCTAATGGTTCAACTATTGCTCCTGATTGTGATGAAGAGGACGCTGCAAATTTTGATTTCCGGCGAATAGTAAGCCTAGCTCGATTCGCCATTTGAATACCTGAAAAGAATCAATAATCCAAATCAAACACGCACATCCGTATCGCACATAGTTGAAGAAGGCAAAGGAAAATAAAAGCAATAGTAAAGAATGTGAACAGAATTCTCATTGGAGCATTTAAACAAACATGTGGAGTGCAGCTAGAAAACTAGTTGATGGAAACGAAATAAATGGCAAACGCATCCAACTAAGTCTACTATATTACAATTAACATTGAAACACAAGCGTCCCAACATATATAAAACGCTAAATGACCTAGAATTATTTTCTCCTATTGCTAACCTTAACTAGCATGAATGAATAAGGATGAGCAAATTAGCCAATAACATTCGGAATTGAGAGAGCATAATGAAATTTAACTAGATGAGGCAGCATTATTGCATGTAAGATCAAGAAACTTAAAGCAATGATGCATGGCGTTTATGAATAATCAAAAGAAATTTGCAGGCTAAATGGAAAAACCAGTACACACAAGAGTAAAATTGCAAGTAACCAAACTGCCTAATCGTGAGGAAGAGAGAATAAAATCAATTAGGAACTTACTTGGATCAAAATGTGGAATGCAAGAATTGTGGGGGAAGAGGGAGAATCAGAGAGAATATGAGAGAGATATGTTTGATTGTGAGTGTGTGAAAGGGTGTGTTTAGTTTAAATAAAATGGGCGTGTGCAAAATCGTATAAGTTTGGATCGACACGAGTTGGGACACGACCGTATCCCTTGCCCGTGTAATATTCTATGTAAAGTCTAGATGCACACGGGCTGGGACACAACCGTGTCCCACGCCTGTGTAACTCTCTATTCGCGTGTGGGAATTCTGGGCGCATACGGGCTGGGACACTACCGTGTCCCATGCCCGTGTAACTTTCTATGCCCACATATTAAAAGTGGAATCTAGGCGTACACGGGCTGGGACACAACCGTGTCCCCCGCCCGTGTAACTTTCTGTGGGTGGGTAGTTTAAAGGCGTAGATGGACACGGGCTGGGACACGACCGTATCCCTCGCCCATGTAACCTTTTTCTCCCTTTGTTTTTTTTTTAATTTAATTTAAAGATGAAGGAAACTTAAAGAAATAAAAATAATAAAACTAAAGAGAAAAAGCAAAAATAAAACTAAAAGGGAAAAGACCATGGCGAAAATTGAAAGAAAAAGAAAAGAAGCAAAGCAGAGTTAAATAAAAGGAAAATAAACTGAAATAAACTAAAAGAAGTGAAGAATAAACAAAGTTAGACATAGGTTGCCTCCCAAGAAGCGCTTTAGTTAACGTCGATAGCTCGACGGGATACGTCTTCTCATGTTAGTTCTGTCGAATGGAGGTAAAACTCCTCTTGTCCAACATGCTCCATGTTTCCACTTAAGTATAACTTCAACCGTTGGCCATTTACCTTAAATGTGCCCTTCTCCGGGTGTGTAACTTCAATAGTCTCATACAGGAAAACTCGTATAATTGTAAATGGTCCAAACCACCTGGATTTCAACTTACCTGGGAATAAACGAAGGCAAGAATTATACAAAAGAACATAATCACCTTCTTTAAATTGTCAACCTTGTTTGATTCGCTAATCATGATACTTTTTGGCCCTTTCTTTGTATAATTTGGAGTTCTCATATGCATTCGCTCGCCATTCGCTCGCCATTCCTCTAGCTCGTTCAGTTGAAGTTTCCTGTGAGAACCTATACGATCAAAATCAACATTAGCACTCTTAATTGCCCAATAAGCCTTATGCTCTATCTCTACCGGTAAATGATAAGCCTTGCCATATACAAGTCGATAGGGTGTGGTCTCGAGTGGTGTTTTGTACGCGGTTCTATATGCCCATAGAGCATCATCCAACTTTTCTGACCAATCTTTCCTATGATACTCTACGGTTTTTTCAAGAATTCGCTTAAGGTCGCGATTGGCAACTTCCACTTGGCCACTACTTTGGGGGTGGTACGGGGTAGCTATCCTATGTGTAACACCATAATGTTTCAGTACTTGGTCGAGTTGAGCATTGCAAAAGTGTGTTCCCCTATCACTTATAATTGTCCTAGGGATGCCAAATCGAGAAAATAGGCCTTTCAAGAAATTTTTTACTACCCTAGCATCATTAGTAGGTAAGGCTTTAACTTCCACCCACTTAGAGACATAGTCAATAGCTACTATGATATATTTGTTTCCATTAGAGTTCAGAAAAGGACCCATGAAATCGATCCCCCATACATTAAATACCTTAACCTTGATGATGGGGTTTTGCGGCATTTCATCCCTACGAGATATATTCCCCACTCGTTGGCAACGATCACAACTCTCAACATATCTCTAGGCATCTTTGAATAAGGTAGGCCAATAAAATCCTACCTCTAGGACCTTATGAGCTGTCCTATTGGCACTATGATGCCTACCCGTAGGCCCCGAATGACAGTGGCTCAAAATTCGCCAACCTTCGAGGTGTGGTATACACCTTCGAATGACATGATCTGCACATACTTTAAACAGGTAAGGATCATCCCAAAAATAATATTTCACATCAGAAAAGAATTTCTTCTTTTGTTGGTGTTGAAGTCCCTTCGATATAATCCTAGCAGCTAAAAAATTAGCAATATCTGCGAACCAAGGAATTTCCATATCACTTACCTGGGCGATGGCATAGAGTCGCTCCTTAAGGAATTCATCCTTGATCTCGTTCTCATCGAGCATTTCCAAGTTTGGATTCTCCAATCGGAATAGGTGATCTGCTACTAAATTCTCAGCGCCTTTTTTATCTTTGATTTCCACATCAAACTCTTGTAGCAACAAGATCCACCTAATCAATCTTGGTTTTGCATCCGGTTTTGCTAACAAGTACCTAAGGGCAGAATGATCAGTATAAACAATCACCTTAGATAGAAGCAAGTAAGAGCGAAACTTATCAAAGGCAAAAACAACTGCTAGCAACTCTTTTTCTGTAGTAGTGTAGTTCTCCTAAGCATTCGTAAGAGTTTTGCCAGCATAGTGAATTGGTTGAAAGTGCTTGTCTCGCCTTTGTCCCACCATTGCCCCGACTTCGTGATCACTTGCATCACACATAAGCTCAAAGGGGAGTGTCCAATTAGGTACTACCATGATTGGAGCATTGGTAAGTTTCTCTTTAAGGATATTGAAAGCTTTCAAACACTCCTGAGAGAAAACATAGGCACATCCTTCTCTAATAGCTTAGTTAAAGGGCGGGCAATTTTCGAGAAATCCTTGATAAATCGCCTGTAAAAACTTGCATGTCCTAAAAAGCTTCTTATGGCCTTAACCGAAGTTGGGGATGGGAGTCTTGTAATCGCATCCACTTTAGCAGTATCCACCTCAATTCCTCGATAAGAGATCTTAAGGCCCAGCACAATACCCTCTTGTACCATGAAGTGACACTTCTCCTAATTGAGGACAAGATTGGTCTCTTCACACCCGGTAAGTACCCTGTCCAAATTATCCAAACAAAGGTCAAATGAGTTGCTAAAAACTGAAAAATCATCCATAAATACCTCCATTATGTCCTCAATCAAATCATCAAAAATAGCTAACATGCATCGTTAGAATGTAGCCGGTACATTGCAAAGACCAAAAGGCATTCTGCGATAAGCAAAGGTGCCATAAGGACAAGTGAAAGTGGTCTTCTCTTGATCTTCCGGTACAATAGATATCTGAAAATAACCAAATAAGCCATCCAGAAAACAATAAAGCATATGTCCAGCTAATCGTTCTATCATTTGATTAATAAAAGGTAAGAGGAAATGGTCCTTACGTGTAGCATCGTTTAACTTTCGATAATCGATACATACACGCCAACCTGTTACCATTCTCATTGAGATCAATTCATTCTTTTCATTAGGGACTACTGTCATCCCACTTTTTTTTGGAACTACTTGTACTGGACTCACCCATGAACTATCAGAGATAGGATATATCATACCTGTATCAAGGAGTTTAATAACTTCCTTTTTGATTACCTCTTTCATGTTTAGATTCAAGTGTCTCTGGGGCTGCACAACCGGCTTGTGGTTTTCTTCCATTAAAATCTTATGAGTACAAAAGGAGGGATTGATACCTCGAATATCGGATATTTTCCAAGCAATGGCCCTCTTATGCTCCTTGAGTACTTTCAGCAACCTTTCTCTCTGTTCTTTTTCCAAATTGGATGTTATAATTACCGGTAATTTGGAGTCTTTCTCTAAAAAGGCATATTCCAAGTAGTCAGGTAATTGCTTTGGCTCCAATACTGGTGGCTCCTCAATCGAAGGTTTTAACCGTGCTTCCTTCCTTTTTTCAAACTCTTCAAACCCTTTCTCAATAGAGATAGGTTTATTTGCCTCCAGTTGAGCTACCATCTCGGATTTGATAGGATCTTCTAAAGCTTCCTCTATGCCTGATTGCAAGCAACTCTCCAACGGATCCTTAAGAAGAACTTCTTGCATATAACTTGAAACAAAAGTGTCAGTAACATCCAAAAGGTAGCAAGTATCATCCTGATCGACAGACTTTTTCATAGCCTCCGAAATTTTAAACATGATCTCTTCATCTCCTACTCGAAGAATGAGCTTGCCACCACTAACATCAATGATAGCCTTAGCAGTAGCTAAGAATGGTCTACCTAGGATAAGAGGTAACTCAAAATCTTCATCCATATCCAATATCACAAAATCAACTGGAAAAATGAATTCATCCACTCGGACTAATACATCCTCAAATATACCTCTAGGATACGTTACAGATCTATCAGCTAATTGTAAACTCATGCATGTGGGCTTAGGTTCTCCTAATCCTAGTTTCTTAAAAAATTTATAAGGCATTAAATTGATGCTAGCATCCAAATCAACTAAAGCTTTGTCAATTAACGGATTACCAATGTGACAAGGAATTGTAAAACTTCCTGGGTCTTTTAGCTTCTTAGGCAACTTATTTTGCACGATCGCTGAACAATTTTCATCCAAGATGACTGTAGAAAGTTCCTCAAGCTTCCTCTTGTTGGATAACAAATCTTTCAAGAACTTAGCGTACTTCGGCATCTGTGACAGGGCATCAACAAGAGGTAAGTTAATATGCAGTTGTTTAAAGAGGTCAAGGAACTTACTGAATTGTTGGTCATTGCGATCTTTCTTAAGTCTTTGGGGATATGGGATAGGTGGTTGATATTCCTTCACCTTTGATGACTCTACATCTTCCGTTGAGTTCGTCCCCTCCTTACTCTTGCTAGTCTCCTCACTAACCTTCCTCTCAGCATGCAACTCCTTCCCATTTTGAAGTGTCACTGCCTTAACATGTTCCTTTGGATTTGGTTTTGTATTTCCCGGTAGCGTTCCCTGCGGTCTTTCAGAGATTAGCTTCGCAAGTTGACCAATTTGGTTCTCAAGGTTGCGATTTGAAGCCTCTTGATTCCTCAGCAAGGATTCAATGTTGGATAAGTGAGCCTCATTGCCTTGAATATATTTTGTAAGAATTTCTTCCACACTGGACTTCTTTTCTTGAGGGAGAGGAGGTGGGAATGGTCTTTGAAATCCAGGTAGGCCAAAGTTGGTCTTCTACTGGCCTTGGTTTTGGTTTCCCCATGAGAAATTAGGGTGATTCCTCCATCCTAGATTGTAAGTGTTGCTGTAGGGGTTATTTTATTGCTTAGGTAGATTTCCTAGATAATCTACCTATTCCAGTTGTTCTTGTGCTCCATACCCCTGCATACCAAAATCACTTACATCCGATTGCACTTGTTGAGGGCCAACTGAGAGTGCATCAATCTTCTTACTCAATAAGTCCACCTTGGCTGCCAAAGCAGTGGCCAAGTCCACCTCATAAATTCCCATGGCCTTTTGCTTGGCTCTAGTAGTTTCCCACTGATAATTGTTCATCGCTATTCCTTCAATCAGGTTTTGTGCTTGCTCAGGTGTCTTTGTGTTCAAAGTACCTCTTGCAGATGCATCAATCATCTGCCTTGTAAATAAATTGAGACCATTGTAAAAGGTTTGAATCTGCATCCATAGTAGGAGGCCATGATGTGAGCACCTCCTGAGCAAGTCCTTAAACCGCTCCCAAGTGTCATATAGCGTCTCCGCTTCCAATTGAGCAAAACAAGAAATATCATTCCGAAGTTTAGCGGTCTTTGCAGGTGGGAAATACTTCTCCAAAAATTTCTCTACCAATTCATTCTAAGTTGTGATTGAATTTCTTGGTAAGGAGTTCAACCACTGTTTTGCTCTACCCCTCAAGGAGAAAGGAAATAGCCACAGTCGAATGGCATCATCTGTGGCTTCGTTGATTTTAAATGTATCACAAATCTCTAGAAAACTAGAGATGTGGGCATTAGGATCTTCATCTTGGAGACCATCAAACTGAACATATTGTTGAACCATTTGTATGATGTTAGGTGCAATTTGGAAGTTATTAGCCGTGACGATTAGCCTTGCGATACTAGAGTTAGCTCCAATAAGTGTAGGCCTTGAATAATCGAACATGATCCGATTTGCTTCATTTTCGTTGTTAGCCATGTGTGGTGGATCTTCCTGCTCGATGAATTGAGTGTTGGCCTCTTCACCTTCTTCCTTGATTTCAACGATTGACTCATCGTCTATGGTCGCCACAATTTTTTTAAGCCGCGATCTCAAATTTTAAAGGGCACTTCTCTCAATTTCAGGATCAAGTTCTACCAAATCTTCCGAGTTGCTTCGGGTCATGCACTACAAGGGCAAGAAATATAAAATCAATTGTAGTTCTAGGTAATAAAAATAAACAATGAAAACAAAAGAAAATAAAGAAAAAATGGTCAAAGTAATAAAGCAACTAGCGTTCTCAACATCGAAAATCCCCGGCAACGGCGCCAAAAACTTGTTATGAGGTAAATACACTTATCAATTTTAATATAGCGGATGTGAGTCCGAGTCGATCTCTCAGAGATTTCGAGTACTAATATTAACCTTAGCTCTATTATTTAACAGGAAAATTGTGATAAATTGAATGAATTAAAAATATTGAAATTAACCATCTAAACTAATTATGAAACTTGTTTAAGCAAATTAGAAAGCAATAAAACTACGAACGACTTCAAGAAATTAATAACGTATTTAGGAATTATTTTCCCTAGTGTTTAACATATGATCGCTTAAAATATATTCAATACAGTTTCTATTATTCTTAACCGGGGGGATTCACAATTAAAGCTAATATCTTTCTAAGCATATTAACCCTAATCCTAAATTATTTACCAGAATCTCTTCACTTAGTAATATAACTTAGAATTGCATTAATGTATAATGAATTCCTACACAAATAATTAACTTTCCGGAAGAAACATGTATCTTATCTCTAAGTATAGTATACATGTAATTCTCTTCAATTATGTTTAGATCTAATTACACATGCAATTTCTCAATCAGCATGCATAATATCATATATTGATACTCTAGAATTATCAATCAACAATTAAACAACATAATTGAATCAAAAAAAGATAGAAACTTTATTGAAATTTATAAATCAACCCAGAAGTCACATGAAACCGTAGGTTCCATAATCTTAAATACACGAATTTTAAACTATCATAATGAATCTAAAAACAAGTTCCATCAAAAATATAAAATAAAACATGGAAAACCCCTTTAATTGATGAACAATCTCTCTAATCTTGAAGTCCGTGTTGCTCTTGCCTTTTTCTTCTCTTTCTCCTCAAGTCTCTTCTCCTCTCTCGTATCTCTTTCGTTTCTCTAATGTCTCCTCTTGTGTCTAAACCCTTAGATATCCTTTTATATATGTATTATAAGGATTCTGTTTTTGTCACCAGACATGGCCTGGGACATGACCGTATCCCTAGGTTGTGTAACTTTCTGCACCTGGCAAATTTTTCTGGATGGACACAGCCTAGGGATATGGTCATGTCCTAGATTATGTAACTTCAAAACTTCTTCATTTGAACTCCGAATTGAGTGAAACTTGATTCATTTTCTTCGTTTTCGATCCTAGAACGCGTTCAAACCTTGAAATTAAAATTTTACTCAATTAAGTATCAATTTCTTTAAAGAAAACAAAAAATGTAAGGAAAATACTATAAAATCACCATGTGAAATATGTTTAAAATCAGAGTTATCAGTGCGAAAGTAGAGGAGGCGATCATCAGGGTTACCTGTACTATCGTATTGGTTTAGGGTCGAAAGCTTGCTATTAGGAGGTAACACTTTGTTCTGGAAACCTTAGTAAAGGGGATTTTGTTGGCAACCAACCTAGTGTTTCCAGCTGCCTTGCTCTCCTACTACTCGAAGAGCTTCCTCACGTTCACATGAAGCTCATTGAGGTTAGAATCATCAACTAGATGAACTTGACGTACTACAGAGTGCACACCGATATTCCCTAAGAGTTAACCACTTGCTCATTTCTTACTAGGGCTCCATCGCAAGTGGCCACAAACTAGGTTAGCTGCTGCTACATCGGGAGATCGGGTTGTTAATCCCTGCCATTCAATTATCATTAATGGTGGTCGTTATGCCCAATACAAGCATCAAAAGCTTCGGTTAAGTGAGTCTGTGTGCTACGCCTCTCGACTTCTTCGAGGTGAGCGCGGAGCAGCCTATTCTAGGTAACATATTCATCTGCCAGATGCTCTTCCAACGTTTCCATTAGAAAGGGCCAATTCCTAACGAGTTGGTTATTTATCAATTGGCGGTTTTTGGGGTCGTTAATACAAGACATGGTGTTTCAGGGAAAGTGTTTAGTGTGTTTAGGTAGGAAATAGGATCAAAATTCCCACAAATGGCACCAAATGTCATCTTAAGGATCTTTCCAATATTGATTAAAGAGGAATTAGACTTTGCACGAGTGGTGAGGTTTGCAAAAGAGAGCACAATGAAGGAATGTTAAGGGATAGTTTAGTATGACCACTCTAATACTTAAGTTAATTATAAGTATTTAGAGAGTAAGAGAACATGAGAGCAATTAGTAGGCTTAAGTGCGTAAAGTGTCAAGTAGTTACCATTGAACGATGATCTTGTAGTTATAAAGGAGTGATGCTGGTAGTTGAAGAGCAGTTAATGAGCAGAGCCATTTCCGTAGGTATTGGAGAGTGGGATCATGGTGTCCAACATGGTAAGGATAAGCAGGAAGTGATTACTGACTTAGTCTATTGACTTTATCCGGAATCTTCTAACAGTTGAAGGCTTGCCATAATATAATAGGCTGCGTTCCAGGCCTGGATCGAAGGTGGTTTGTTATAAAGAGTGAGCTTAAAGAGTTCAACATAAGTCTAAGGAGCTCATATCCCAAAAGGCTCTATCAACACATTAGTACGAGAAAATCACTTAATCTTGACTAACATCAAGGGCGTATATGTTTAACCTAAAGGGCCATAATTGTATTTGGGAAAATTATCTTGGGTGCAATAAGTAGGAGAATAGACATTTTCTTGTTTAAGTTATATTTGTATATTCAGCTAAATGGGCTCAGTTTAATTTTTATGGGTATTTAAAATACATCCTTATACCTTTAGCAAGTTTTTGGACTTAAAAAAATGCATTAAATGATTACTTTCTTTTAATTATATTTAGTGAGTGCTAACTGTTTTGCCTATAATTTATTATTATTATTATTATTATTATTATAATAAAACTTAACGTGGATAATTGGGCATACTCAACATTTACACCAAATACCATTGCTATAACCCCCGTTTTCTCCACTCACGCACTAAATATTATGGAAAACTAGATCCTCGCATTACGATGTCAATTCCCATTGGTGAATCAAGTTCACATCTCATTTTGTAGGGAAGTAGATGGAGGGTGCTTCTCAACTAGAGTTAGGGGTAGGATGTTGGTTATTATGGATACGTTACGTTAAGTACGTGTATCAATAAAATTTTAATATATAAAAATATAAATAAGAGTTTTTTAAAATTTATATATTATCCTTAATACTTATAAGCTATTCATTTAGACGCATGAGATATTAACATCATTAAATTTTTTTCGGATCAATTGGGGGTGTCAAAATTGAAAGCATTGAGATTAAATAGAGATCATCATAAATAATTAGCTTATATCATAATCATGTTTATATACATCCTAATCGTATTTTCTATCATGTATCGCATAAATCCCTCATTTTATCTCTATAATCATCCTTCTACTTGTATCATATTCATGTTTATATTATCGTATCATGTAAAATAATCACAAGTTCTATTTTATATAGATAATATCCCGTGTTACTTTTGAACTATTTAAGAGGGGAAAATATATTTTATCAATTATATGTGTCACTTTTTTTTTTCCCTTTATTGTAAACTAGAAATAAAGCGAGTAATGAAAATTTGAAGGTCGTAGCTTCTCAAGATATTGTCGTAAGAAATATGCTGATAAGATTCTCCATCTCGTTCGTTTGTTCTACACCGCTAAACTTGCAGTTCTTCTTTAAACCACTTTATCTAAACCTCCACTATACTCCACACATGCTTTATAAATGTTTCACCCTGCATAATGTTTCTTTCTTAGGATGCGTATATACTACCTTAAAATTCGCAAGAAAATTCGTACGTGAGTAACATGTAATATATAATACTTAATAGTAAGTAAGATCTAACTGGTAAAATATCAATAGTTTACACATTGTACTAGGATAACTACTATGAACAATTATAAATACCTATATATATATATACAATTTTCATTTATTTTTACCCATTACATTGTAATCCATGTGGTATATATTTAGAAACGGACACAAAAGCATGCAATCGAAGGGAAGGAAAGTATAGATTTATATAGAGGTTGGTTGTAAGGATTAGACTGGATAAAATAAGTATTAAGAGGATTTAACAGTATAAACTTATTTTACCATGTTTGATTTACATAGTACTAGATATAAAATTTATATTAAAAAATTAATTATTTATATTATAAAATAAATAATTTTTTGTTATATTTAATAAAAATAATATTTATTAATTTAATATTATAACATGAAGGGATATTTTTGAAAATACAAAATATTTTTTATTTTTATTCAGTAAACTTCATTTTTATACTATGGTGCAAATGTGACAAAATTTAATCATTTTGTTCAGTTCATCAGCCGAATTTTTATTTAGTCACCAAGCAAATTGATAAATCAAATATAAGAGAAAATTATTTATCTAGTTCAATATTATGAAAATTGCACAATCAACCGCTACGTTAGATTCATATTGAGATTTATTTTATAATATATATATATATATAATATTTTCCGAGCCTGGAAGCGGAGCCCTTTTCGGCCCTAATTAAGTATGTCTGTGCATACGTCTTTGGTAAATAACAATTAAAAAAAAAAAAGGAAAAAAGGATTAGTTCAGACATATATTCCAAATGTTGGCAATAGGGTCAATATCAAACTTATGAGACGTGGAATAACGTTCTTGTGATTAAGAGAATGGTTTCATATTTATATTCCATGGCATGAAAGGAGGGTTACTTGCGTATTTAGGTCGTGGATGTACCTAATTTAAATATTATAATAATAATAATAATATGCAACCACGCATCTAGGGAATGGATAGACCCTCAGAATCTTATCGACATGAATTGATTATTCTAGCATCCTAAGGGAAGGAATGGTCAATGAAGTGTTAGGAGGTTCATTTGAAAATTATTTTCTTATATAATGAATAATAGGAGAGAACGGTTCCACCAAAAGTCCCGAATTTATCTATATTATTAAGTTAAAAAATGTTATGGGATTTTACACTCATCATTATACGATTTTCAATGCCAGTATGTAGAGAATGTGAATGAATTAGTGGGAATAGTAGGTATTTATTTTATAACCTTATTATAAAATATATTAAGAAACAATATCAAAATCAACATCTAAATTCAGCTGTTTTCACGATTTCTCAACTAAAATTTGAAATTGATAAATGTTATATCCAATCAAAATTATCTTGTCAAATTTAGTACCTTACTTGTGATTATACATTTATACTCATTGACCAATAATTATTTGTCAAATCATCTATCTAAACATAATAGATGAAGTAAATTCAATAGTAAAAGTTTAATTAAGTATAACATTTAGCAATCTCAAACTTGAAGTATAAAATTTTGTAAATAAAAGCTTGATTAGATATGATAGTAATTTCAAACTTTAATTATAAAATTGAAAACCACGCAAACATAATTATTGTGACATTATTTTATATATTAAAGTTACATGTAATCACATTATTTGCCGCCAAATTATATAAGCAATTCATATCTAACGTTAAATAGCTTGGATTTCCACTTTGAAAATTCATATTCTCTCTCCCTCCTCTAGGATTTTCCCCCAACTCAACCGATGCAACCGCTATTTGCAGCGTGACTGTTACAATAGGACAACGCCTTATTCCAATCCAAAGGTTTGCAATTGTTCTCCATCTATAACAAAAAGTCACATTAGAATTATATTCTTAGATATAGGTTATTTCTTTTCTCAATTGCTTTGCATTATATTTTGTTTGCAATCGCATGGCGATCTTTCTCAACTAGAATCCTGGATTTTATTCCGTTATTGTGCGAAGAATTTTTCCAGGTCAATGCCACCTGTTTATATATGCAAAAAATGTATCTACTTTCAGATTGGATCTTATCCCCCATTTCTCTTTATGTATTTTGTTAGTACTACATGTGTATTTTGATGTATTTTAATGAATGAGATTCAGCTTTTCTTAAAATAAAAAGGAAAGAAAAAGATTTATGTACTTCGATATACAAATCTCTCTAATGGTAAAAGTTTATATATATCTATATATATATATAACCCCTTCTCAAGCTGATCGAGTGGACATATTGACAGATTGGTGTCAATAGAAATGAAAAATGGGAATGGCAGCTGCACCATATATCGAACTACAAAATAAAGATTGATTTTTACGTGCTTGGCTATGTTCATCTAACACAAAATTATTGACCGCAATACTAGTAGCTACCGTACATTCCTGAAATGTTAAAAAAATAAAAGAGAAAATAAAAACAATGACAACGTTAACCATCTTACAAAACAACCATGATTTGTGGTAACACGCATAAGTGGATATTCTCTTAACAATATATAAACCTAGCGAGAGGTAAATGGATAAATTGAGAAACCAAAATAACAACAAAAACGATGTTGGGTTTTCGTCACTATGGCTATAGGAAACTGTGATAAAAGATAGAACTGAAAATTCTCTTAAAGGTATGAGATGATCCACAGTAAGGGACTGTTTGTTTTATATAAATTAATATCCTGAAGTCCTTTCCCATTAATTTTCTTGTTTATTTAGGGAAAAACCGTGCATTTAAGTAGAAAACTAATTTTTCGATGAAAGAAAAATTGTATTCTCGTTAAATAGAAAATCACGCGTATCTTGGAGAAAACAACGTTCCGTTTTATAAACCGCAAGTCAATTTCTTTTTGGTCGAAAAACCGTAAGTCAATTTCCGTAAGCCAATTACATTTACATATATAAAGCTAACGCGACTGACATCATGATAATTACTTTTACTATTTTCAAAGCAATTCTTTTTTTTTCTCTCTCTAAAGAGTAGTTTTCCGAAAAAGGAATGGGACCTAAGTTTGCTAATGGGAATCCGATTAATAGAACTCTCCGGGACATAATTAACTCTAGAAATGTAATTTGATATACTCTACACTACACTTAAAAAGGCAGAAGAAAGTACATAAATGGGGAAAAATCATGATAAAAATACATTGAGTAAAAGAACATCTACTTAATTTTGAGCAAGCCATTGCAACACATCAAATAAATCAAAGTATCTTCTCATTCAAACAAATAGATTTAACTACTTGTTTTGGCTTAAAAGGTAAAATTCAAAAACTACATCGTTCTGTAGATATGCACTTTGTTTGAATGTATCACATTCAAGTGAAATATAGCTTTTCAAATTTATTTTGAACTCTAGAATGCAATTGGTTCAAATGAATTCACTTGCAAGCCATGAATTTTTTAAATCTATTCCTGTTATGTTGACTCGAAATAAAATCGCTTTACTCATTTATTCTATATTTAGAAGTATTTTTAGAAGGTGAAATCATAATTCTTAGAATCGGTAATTCCTTAGCTTCAACAAAGAAATCGATTATGTCCTTAAGAAGATAAAATTGTGATTCTATTCCACCTTCAATAATTATTATGGATAAAACTTACTTATTTAACCTCTAACCTAATTATAGCATTCAATAATTAAGGGCATTTTTAATAAATACTCTTAAATACACATTTCATTTTATAGACATTTCCAATACACATCCATTTCATTACATTTCAATATATTCCATTTTATTTCAGAAATTCATACATATTAAACATAACATCAAAACATAGAGTTAAGGGTTTATTGAAATGAGGCAAACCATTTCAAATGAAGCCTTTATGTCCTACATCACTATAATTTTTGTCTAATTGACTATGATTTTATAAGATCCCATAGTTAAGTATTTGACATGAATGGTGAAAAGTTATGATATTAATTTATAAGGCTATAGTTACAAACATTCTATCAACACAACTTAAAACTTTTGGACTAAATAATTAAAATATGTCAATTAGTGTTTGTTGGTTTGTCTATTCACTATTTTTAACTTGAGATTTTACAAATGATATCAGAAAATCTCTAGGTAGTAGGTAAATAATTCGAGTCTGACTCCAATTTAAAGAAGAGGTTCGAGGAAAGTAGGAAGTATCATCAGAGTATGACTCCTTGCATGCTTCCAAGATGACCTATAAGTAATGAGGATCAAATTATGCAACAAAAATAAAGGAAGATTTGGGCCCAATTGTAAAATCTCGCGATTAGAACATCAAGTGTTTAAAGGGGGAAGAGATTGTAAAACCCTATAATTAAGTATCCTACATAGATTATAGAAGTTGTGGTATTAATTTATAATGCCATGGTTATGAATATTTTATCAACACAAATTTAAAACGTTGAGTAGGTGTTACAATTTTCTAAACTTAATACAAGCTAAATGTATTAATGTTCGTTTTGCTAGTTTCTTGAACATTTTAAACTTAATAGACTCATTAATTAGCAACATATATAACAAATATAATTTATTCACATGGAGATAAAATAGTTCTAGAAGCAAGAGAAGTGCACAAAAACTTCTAGTTTGAAGTGAAATTTGTGGAGTATATAACAAAATATTTGTGTTTAGAAAGGAGGGAAAAAAAAGAAAATTTGTCATGAACCGATCGAAGGACGTATAGGAAGACAAGTAATAATTGCAAGGTGATATCTATGAGAAAAGTTTTAATTATATCAATAGATTGTGGTTCAATTAGCAACACATACGTAACAATAAAATTTTAGCACATGAAAATATAAACGATGTAATTTTTCAAAAACTACATATTATTATTGAGATTTACACATTATTCATCCATTTGTATGAAGTATTAATACTATTTAACCTTTTTTTATCCATATATAAAGAAAACTCAACAACTAAAATGTTAATTAGAGAGATATGTAGCATACCTTGATTTCGTCATGGTCTAGGTATGAATAGCGAACTAGCCCACCAATTTACCAAACTATACCAACAGTCTCAAACTACCCATAGATCCATTGGTCCACATGTGGCTCATGGGAAAAAATTATTTTGGAAATTAGAAAGGTACAAAATAATTTAATAATATTGAAAATTCAAAATTTTACCTATTTCAATGTGAATTAGAAAAAATTATTTTCCACCCACAACATTAATAAATGTACTTTTAAAGTATGTTTAATTTGGTCTATATAAATTCTTCAACTAAAAAGGGAAAAATAAAGAAGTTCTCATTCCTTAATAATGCTTGACTAAGACTAATTAACTTTTGTTTATTGATATTCTTTCTAAGTTTTTGTCTTACACTAATAATATTTAAACTCAATTTTGGTGTGGTTATTTAAGAAATGTGTTAATAACTCCAATGTTTTTTGTCTCAAAGCCTTTTTTTCTTTTTTTTTTTCATTTTAAGTTCAAAACTCAATTTAAAATAATTAAATTTGTTTAAGTCGATTCATGGGTCTAATACTCATAAACCGAAACTGAAGAACCAAACAATCTTGTACCCATACTAAAATTGGCCATGGTTAATCCAATCTTAGTTGATTATTTTGGCAAATCGAAAATTGTTGGTTTTAGTTAGTTTAGGCCATAATTGTTGAACTTACGATTCTACAACTTTATGATTTTAGGAGATTCTTCCAAATTAATTCAAGTGTTAGATCATTTTTCTATAGAAACTTATATTTTTAACTAAATTTATCGATTATACGTATATAAATTGAATGGGTTAAAAAATAGAAAAATATAACTAAACTTTTACAAATCATCAGCTACTAAGACATAAATTTTCTATCTTATCTTCCCTTTTTTCTCCTTTTTCTCTCTCTCTTAGTCTTTTATTTTACGTTTATGACTTTTATCTAAGTTTTAGCTCTAATAGTAAAGTTTAAAAGGAAAACTATATATTTTAATTTATATCATTAATAACTTTAAATGAGTTAAAATGTTGGGCTTTCTTTAATTAATTGTCTTTTTTTAAAAAAAAAAAAGGAAAAAAGTTTAGTTTTGACTATATTTATTCTTTTTCTATACAAGTTAGGTTATATATTAAGAATTTTTTTATGAAAAAAGTATCTAATTTTTTCATTTTTTTTATTCCATAATATATTTTGAGTTTTGAATAACTATTATAAGTATATCCATAGCTTTCTCAAATTATTTTATATAAGTCGTAGATTTTTATGTTTCCATATTTCAATTTTACGTTTCAATTCTATAAACTCTTTAACTACTCTAGGTAGAATTGTGAGTTTGACAACTTTAGTTTAAACAAAGTTAGAGCCCTTAGTTGAGACGAACTTGAAATTAATGAATTCACCAACTCTTACTCAAATATTTCCTTAGTACAAATGGGGGATGTAATAGGGGTGAGCATGGAACGGGACTTAAAGATCGAAACTTGCCCATAAAGTTCAACATCTTTGAAAACTCTATAAAAATCCTATAATATATTTCCTCCTATTGTCTAAACTTGCCCTTCGGGGATTTAGTGTCACAAATGTTCAATAAAAACCTTATAAGATTTTTCTTCCTATTACTGAAACCTAGCCATATAAGGTTACTACAGACCCGATATCAAACACGCCCCATTTCCATTATATAAAATATTTTATTTTATTTTTAATATTTTTGTAAGAATATTCTTAAAAGGATTTAAAAGAAAAAATCAATGTATTTGTTAATCTTCTCAATAAAAATATTTATAATAAAGTAAATAAAATGATAACATTGTCAACTACCAAAAAAAAAGAAAAAGAAAGAAAAAAATAAGGCTCAATATGCATATTTTTGAGTTAGGGTTTGCAAAGGTAAGAGTAAATACCACTAAGTTATTATTTTTTGTCGGATTAAGTTTTTAATCGATTTTTTCTAGTCAAGAATTCCGACCCTAATTCTTATAGGGTTTTGATAAGAATGTTATATAATGATACCCTATATGACTTTCATAAGTTTGGACAAGTTTGGTACTATGACGATTCACCTAATTGCATCCTTGAATGCAAATCACAGCCATTTTTTGAATAGGTAGTGAAACGTAAAGCATAAGAGACTAAATGCAATTAGAAGGGTTGGTGCTAGAACATACAGTAGAGAATTTGTATTGTGATATTTTGTATTGTTGAGAGACGAAATCAATTTGAAGCAACATATTTGAAGCTAAGAGTTTGTATACCTATATTATATCGTATTTGGTATGCAAAAAATGTTCCAACATGAATCGAAACTAAGAAAGTAGTAGTAAGAGTTTGTATACCCATGTCACGATTAGGAAAACTAGTTAGGAAGTACTTCATATCCATACATACGTGCCATTTACGTTATAAATTAAGGCTTTGTAGATACAAACCCGTCCAAACACAAAAACGAGATATGGCACAGTAATACGAATCAACAACTCTACTTGAGTCATCAATCAAAGTATGGATAACTCGATTAAATTTTGGTATAAATATGGAAGATTTAAATTATCCAAATAATCTATTATATGCCATTAAATTTAAACATAACTGAAAAGGTATCACTTTATATCTATTGCAATGTCTCTATAATCCTCTGGCAAGCTTACCTAGTAAGATACTCCTTAGATGATCCCACATTAAATAAAACCCAAATGCCAATGGTTTATACCATGAAGTTTCTTTCACTCACTCTGTCTCTCTCAAAAGAAATGGTCCCCTAAAGACCCCATAAGTCAAGAATCAATTGGGAAATTAGAATAGTTTGATCCTTCGTTGATCCCAAAATCCAATTTCGGCATCAATCTCCATTGCTCTCAATGGTCCATGACCACCTTGCTTCTTCTATTTCGTTTGTCTTTTAAGTTGACAAAAATGTTATTACTTTTCTAAGATTATTGAAAAATTACATGAGAGAATGAAAGTATATCTTCATGTTTAAATGGTGGATGAAAAGTTTTGGTAGTATAGAAAAAAATTCGGCATCCTTAAACGTGGTGCCAATAAAAGATATCTATTATATTTTACTGATATAGTAAATTGGTGCAACAGTGAATGCTCATGTGGCGCATATTACATCAGTGATATTTAACAAAGTTATATTAGCTAATGTTCTTCTTTTCTTTTCTTTTCTTTTTTTTTTCAATACTAATAAAATTTTTCTTCGTCTATTTCAATTTAAACCTAAACAAAGTTCTAACGTGTAATTTTTCATCTATGGTTACGATGGCCTGCTTAGCTTAGTTGGATAATTGTGCACGGTAATTTCCTTTTGGAAGTACAGATTGGTGGCTGTAATAAAATAAAATATTATCAAATATATTTACTCATGAACTATACGGGATTGTAAAAATCCATTGTGAATATGACTAAACATGTCATACGAAATAGATTGGAAATTCATGACATAATGTTTGATTTGCGGACAGAAAATATACAGGATGTGGACGTTATACTTATAAATTTGGCCAAATCGCAATACAATACACCTTTAAAAATTATTGGTTAAAGGTGGATAAACATCCTAAATTCCTATTGTATGCTCTTATTTTCGTAGAATTTAATATAATTATAACGTCTAGGAAACCGTCACTAACGTCTAAAAATAGTTTTTATGATCCCTATGACAATGACAACTTTTCATTTTATCAGTTACTTGAGAGGTATAAGCATATTTTTAAAGGAAAAATCAAACTTCATAAATTAGAAAGTTCATTGTATCTCATTAATTTACAATTATCCAGTTAAATTTAATCAAAGATACTTATTTTGTTTACCTCTATGGAAAGTAATATTGTGAGATTTGGATTGATTTGGTCGATCCAACTTATTTTGACCCGATAACTATAAAACAGTTCAAAATCGTTATTTTGATCTATATTGGTAATGATCCAAAAGGATTTGGTTGACTGCATTGATCCAATCCGGTTAGTGTATCTATGTAATTTAGCTATGTTTTCTCAAATGAAATGCATGATTTTCTTTTAACTCTTTTATTAAAAAATGCACTAATTTACTAAAAGGTAAACCTATATCCAAGAAAAATATAAAGTAAAATATCAAAAACTCTCAACTTTTAAACTTTAAGAAAGTATGTAATTTTATTTATTTATAAATAAATATAGACTATATTTTAACATTGATAGAGAGTAATAAGCTATTCAAACTTCAATAAAATAAAACATGCTTGTACCTAGAAAATATTCAAAATAATGATGTGTAAATAATTATAGAGGAAGAGTGAAAATACAATTCCATTTTTAATTGTTTAATTGTTTAATTCATCTTGATTGTACCAATGAATGTTGGCGAAATCTACAATGACAAAAGCATGAAGCTGTACCAATTAATTGTTGGTTGAAAATGTTTACTAGTACTGGAAGAAAATGGCAATATGGATATAATAATAAATGATGGATAAGCCTAAAATGTGACTGGGCATAGTTGTTTAACACCAAGTCAATGCGTACAATTATAACCTACAATCAGATAAGCCACAACTAGATATTAGAAGATAAGGAATCTGACGATAGAGATGGGCCTCCTACCTAGCATCACCGGTAGCTGAAGTTCCTCGGAAAGGACAATTGAATAGCTCAGCGGAAGACAACAAAAGATGCTTTTATCGCGTGCTGAGACATTTGTTAAGACATCAATTAGCTTTTTATATAATTTTTTTTTTCAACAATATAATTATTAGTAAAAAATGTAACCTTTTTTTTTTAAATATTAAGTATTCGAGGAAAACTCGTTAATTGGAAGTTTTATTATTTTTTATTTTTGCGGTAAAGAAAACGTGTAGAGACTGAGCTCTTCCATAACATGTCATGGTAATGTAAGCATAATTTAAATTTGATGGAAAATGAAGGTTATCTAAATGAGTTACTGATTATGTGTTTCCAGTAAGCAAAATAAGGGGTATTTACGTTATTTTATTTATATCGTACCGCCTCAATAACCAAAAGTATGATTGTAGTAATGTTTATTTTAGCTTCAAAATTTTAAATATGTAATTTAGTTACGAATTCTTTTGAAGGCATCTAATATGCTCTAAAATACATTATATAGAGAGAAAAAGAAAGAGAAAAGGACAAGTGTTGAAAAACCCTGTTGGTAAAGACTAAAAAGAGATAAATGAAGATTTATCAGCAATTTGGAGTGAATTAAGTGTTATACTAAAATAACAAGTATGGTATTAACAACTGTCTTAGAGAATTTATTAAGAGCTTTAAAAATAAAATTTTTTATGCTTTTTCTCGATAACTAAATTTTTTATGCTCTGCAACACCGATCACATGATTTACAAAAGGTATGACAAAAGATATATATATATATATATATATTCATTCGAGTTCTGGATAAGCATTTACGGTGCACTCTGTTTTCGAATACCACTTGGTTTAGTATAAAAATTTATAAATATAATATGGAAAATGCTAATGATTACTCTATAATAGGAATGTTATAAAATCAAATTTACTCACAAATTATTCGAGTTTTCATATTTATAAAAGTTAGATTTCATAGTAGATAAGT
The DNA here is from genome assembly GCA_024138015.1 of Lumnitzera littorea. NCBI lineage: Eukaryota > Viridiplantae > Streptophyta > Magnoliopsida > Myrtales > Combretaceae > Lumnitzera > Lumnitzera littorea. The sequence continues at coordinate 20,122,219 of JAMXBB010000011.1, forward strand.
TGAGCTCAAGGTAATTGAATCAAGTTTGAATTTCATAATATTTACTTGACCAACTGGTAAGCACAATCAAATTCAATTCAAGTCTAGTTGTTAATAGAGTTCAACTCTGGTTTGGAGACTATTATCGTTACTACTCTAATTATAAGGAACTTTCAATAGAAATTATGTCTTAAAGAGTTTAATTGTGTCAAACTCGAGTTTAAGCTTGACAACATCATCCTAAGCTTGATTGAATTCGAGTTCTAAAATTTTGAGTTTGAAATCAATACTAAGAGGTATATTTAAGTTGAGTTAAACTAGTACCATATTGAGCTTGAATTTGAGTTTAACTTAAAAACTTAAAGTTTAAATTCAATTTGAGTTCAACCAAACTTTAAATTTTAAGCTTAAATTCGACTCGAAAATATATATGACAAGCCTGAATTTGGTTTGATTGGTCAAATAAGCTCAAATTATTTATAAATTTTCTTTAAATAACCTTAGACTTACTTATACTTAAAAAAAATACAAATAAATTAAAATTTATATCATGTTCAATTAAACTCAATTAAATTCGTAAGCCTAACGAGTTTAATATTCTAAAACTCGAGCTCAACTTAATTTGCTACTTAAATAACTTGAGTTCAAGTATAAATATAACTTGAGCTTAAGCTTAAGCTCAAACTCGACTTTATTAATACTAAATCAAACTCGAACAAAATTTAAATCGAACTCTAATAATGTACCAATTTATCAAAACTGTTTTATTTTGACTAAATTCGCCTGTAACTCTATCATGAACGATCGATATTAAAGTGAAATTTTTTTCATTCTCCCTTTTACCAATACCACCCAGTTGACAAATAGCCATAGCATTTAATTTTACTCACGCATGCATGGACCACAGGAGTCGAATCACTCATCTTTGGATATAATTAGAATTTTCTAGTGGGGGGCCTTGACTGTTGTACACCAACAAAACTAAAATCGATGGCAAAGCAAAAAGCATCTAATCTGAGATTTGGCACCAAAGAATCCAAGAAATAAAATGAAAGGAATCACTATGTACCTTAATCTACGGACTATAATTATTTGTTTTCTTTTTCTTTTTCAACACAAGCAATGACAGCTTTGGGCATGCATGAAGGACAACTGGCTGTATACCATTCCTTACGTGACATGTGCTTCAATTGTTAATTGAACCTTCTGGAGTGTGGGCTATTATCTTTAGACAGGGAATAAAAGAACTCTCTACAGCTTTTCTTTTGTCTCTACACGTTTTAAACCTTATTATATCAATCATGTCATACATCCACAATCTTATCTCCCAGGCTACATGGTTTAGGATTCTCAGACTATTCATCAATTCGCAACTTTATTACGAGATAATTCTCCTCCCATCACTAAGAATTAGGCTCCGACGATTTCCGATACCACATAATAATGCAAACACGAATTCAATATGGCTATAAATATGATTGTAGAAATAAAATATAAATCTAAACTTAAAATGTAATTTAAAAGATATGATTATGATAGGAATAATCATGATTTTAATGCAAATTAATGGTTTGTTATTTATATATATATATATGTATATGTATATATATTTTTTTACTGTAACAAGAACTTGATATATGCAAAATAAAACATGAGTTCAATCTACGAATTCAAAATTTCGCCTTATACCATGTGAAATGTTATGTTTACTATGAGAATACATTATTCGATTGATCGTGTCACATGAGGGGAGCAGACTCACCTTATTCAAATTAATTTTAGAATTTTGGGTTAAAAAACTCTATTTACTATTATAATTTCAAAGTTGCTTATATAAACAAAAGAATTTTATAAAAAAGTGCACTCCACAATACAATTTAATATTAAATAAAAAAAATCTAAATCTTTTTACAAATTGATTATTGGCACCCTACTTACTTTATAAATAGTTAGAAGAATAACTTTCTATTTTTTCTTTATGGAATATCTATCAACTAAAATAAAATTGTCGATTTATAAAAAAAATAAAATCAAAACATAAAATTCATATAAATTTTGTTATTAAGAAAAATGAATTGTAGGAAGTATTTTACAAAAAAAATTACAAGTATAACAAAAAGGACAACATTATATAACGAATAGTATTCAATAATTTTTTGTAATGACTTTATCAAAAGACTTGTAAAATTGTCAATGTAATTATTATTTATAGTAGAGTTACTAGTGAATAAAGAATGTTTAACGAAAATTTATTTAATTAACTATCATTTTTCTATTAGTGGAATTTAATTTTATTAGTTATTGGAAAAAGAAATAAAAAAGCAAAAAGATACCAAAAACTATTTATGATAGGCAATAAATGTAACTTGAAAAAGTAAAAAACTACTGTGACTTTATGGATGTAAAAATAAAAACTTACCTACTCAACCATGTTTAATTATATAATAATGCTTACATTCTAAAATATAAATATAATACATGTTTTTTACTTTTAAAATGATTTTAGATAATTAATTTTTTCCTAAATTTGAGAGAGCAAAGGCGCCACCACACCCATTATTGCCACCACACCCCCCCGGGGGTAAACTTTGAAAGAAAGGCATAGAGAGATAACATGGAGAGAAATGTGGAAAGGAAAAATAGATAAACAAAGGAACAACTTGAGTTGAATGCACAAGTAAGGGAGCTTCTAGCATGATTCGCTGAACTTGAGTAGTTAAATGAGGACGAGATCATGAGTATTTGTTCAATTTGACCATCTAAAAAGTCGGTGTTTGATGGCCTACCTGAGTCCTCTACTTAATTGATGCTTTTGTGGCTTCTTTTCTTTGCATGCATGAGCTATGCAAGAAAGATTGAAAACAAATGGATCATTTTGAAAATGAATGGACCAGTTTGAAGGTTTATGTTCCAGGCCCAGCATATTACATCTTCCTTAGTCATTCCATGTTGTAAACCTAACTTTTAGGTCCTTTCATTAGCCCTAAGAAATCAAGCTCAAGTTGTTAGACTTAAAATCTAAACTCTTATAGATTGATTTTAGCTCTTATAGAGAGCTAAAAATTGTTATATTAGTTATTAAAATAAACCCATTATTTATGTAGGCTTGACTCCTTAGGCCAAGTGATAACATTTAAGGACTCTAGTCCATATTTGGAATGATTCAAAAAGATTTAACTTAGTAGGCTCGGAATAAGGATCGTCGGATTGATCCGTTTACCTCCAACCATTTCAAGCAAGCTCATGCACTTTTAAAGAAGGCTATTAGCATTAAGTTCATTAGCTAGCTTATTCTGAATAACCATGAATTAAGCGAGCTCTATTTGATTTGTTGATCACCTAGATAATCTAACGGATGCCATTATGCCCCAAAGCCTATAAATACTCAGATTTCCTCATCATTTAGAACTCTTAGAGAGATTAGAAAAATGATGTTCCACTGTGAAAACTCTGCTCTTTAAGATCAAATAACGTTCAGGTAAAAAATTAATCTCATTCGCTCAAGCTACAAAGCAAACACCTGAATCCCTTAAGACTACCTTATTTGTCACTTATGCATTTAAGACATTAAGATTTATTATTCCTCCTCCCTGCGTTATTCTCATCTAATCATCCCTTTAGGTAACAATCTTGCTTCACTTCTTTGAAGTCATGTGTAGCGCGTTACTTACGTGGCATGTATGTGACTACTCCAATTAAACCCCTACATTTACATTTTGGCAACTTCACTAGGAAAGAGTGATTGTAAAGACATGACACCTCTCAAGAGGAGCACAACTGATACGTTTGATACCACATCCCAAGAACTTGACACTAATGTTAAGCTTATTAAGCAGAATCCACTCTTACTGCATAAGAATACTTACTAGGACTATTTGGTGCCCGAGGCTCATCTAGATCCCATACATACAATGTAGGAAGCTACGAAGGCTTTAAATTAGTTTATGGCTATATTCCAACCCATCCTTACCGAGATGGCTGCCATGCTGCTGTGCAATAAGGTGTAGCTTTACCAAATCCTATGATTGTTGCATAGCTAAGCGCTACTACCTCAGTTTAACCAATTATAGGTGCTTGCTCCTTTATCCAATCCTACCATCTCAATCTTGGGACGATCTACTTCTCATCTTAATCTTGCGTCTACTCCACCACTTGTGTCCACAACTTCTGCTCTAAAGACTTCTTTTATAAAAAAGGAAGATTTGGACGTTTATATGAGAGAAATACAAGCTAAGTTGTCTATTGGGGTACCAAAGTTGAAACTCCTATATCACTAACGCATCGCAATAAAGCCATATCTTAAGGACTATGTAAGTCTTAAATTCATGCTGTTCAATGGTAAAAAGGGAAGTGCGAAGGAGTACCTACTAAAATTTATTGAAACCCTAAAGCTTTATAAACTTGATAATGACTTGAAGCTTGGAGAATTCTCCAAATCATTGATAGAGAAGGCATACACCCAGTATGTAAACCTCCCTTTAGGATCAGTTGATTCATGAGGAATTATGTACAAGCTTTTCTTAGAAAAATTCTTCTCCACTTGGGAATACGTTATGATTATAGATATGGGATAAACACGCCAAAACTCGAAGGAAGACTTGATGAATAACATAGAGCACTTCAGAGAGCACACCCTAGACATCCAAGATGTGTGTGACGAGAAGGAATCAGGGAAGATTTGCATTTAAGGGATATTTACTAAGTACGTCGTCCATTTAGAAAACCTTAATTTATGTTCTTTCTCCGCTCTTGTCAAGACTACGAGAAGAACTAATAATTCTGTTGCACAACAACGGACAAAAGGTGGGAGATTCAAGAAACGAGCAACATCTGTTAGTTTAACCAAATAAGAAAATCCTAGAGACAACAAGAAGCTAAGGAATGATAGTTCACGAGGCTCTACATGTAACGATCCGGTCGGAACTCTTACTACCGAGGTATTGTCCGCTTTGGCATGAAACGCCGCACGGTTTTGTCCCTTGGTGCAACTGCTTCCTAGGAGGTCACCCATCCTGGGATTGCTCCAGCATGAGCACGCTTAACTCTAGAGTTTCGACGTACTCCGAGCCGCTATACCAAAAGGCGCCTCGATGATTAGAGTTCCTTTCTCCAAGCATGTAAGGGGTATTATAATCCACCCCCCTTATAGAACTGACACCCTCGTCAGTTTCGTTACACAGGTCCAAGACAACCATCAGGTAGGGCCACGCCCTTCCGGCTGGTCGCCCTACCTGGTGGAATGCTCTGATACCGTTCTTTAACGATCCGACCGGAACTCCTTCCACCGAGGTATTGTCCGCTTTGGCATGAAACGCCGCACGGTTTTGTCCCTTGGTACAAGGGCTTCCCAATAGGTCACCCATCTTGGGATTGCTCCAGCATGAGCACGCTTAACTCTGGAGTTTCGACGTACTCCGAGCCGCTACACCAAAAAGCGCCTCGATGATTAGAGTTCCTTTCTCCAAGCATGTAAGGGGTATTACACTACATCGGTTATATCATTCCCATACTCAATAGGTAAGGTACATGCCATACTTGACCAATGGTTACGACATGGGAACATAAAGCTCCCAAGGGTAGAGCGTTTACCGATTACAAACAAGAAGAATAAACCTAAGTTCTGTAGATATCATAGAATTATGGGTTATTCAATTAAAGAATGTTACATATTGAAGAAGATATTTAATGACAAGGTCTATAATAGAGAACTTGTCATAGAGAATAATGGTGTATGCAACAATCTGGTCCCGACATACAACACCTAACATAGTGCTACAAACGCTGTTAGTCATGATTCGAGACAAGAGAAAGGAGATGTGCCATAAGTTGAGGTACATGAAGAGAAAGAAATAGTAATAGAAACTAACTAAGGTGCACACCCATCAGTAGCTGCTACCTTAATGAAGACCTCTAACTTTAGGAGGTTCGTTGATTTGCTAAGATTCAATGAAGATGCACATCTTACAATAATGACTGCATTTACCTAGATTTCTGAGAGACAATATGGGGAGTACGGTCCAACGTAATTGGTACAAAGTATGGCCAACACACATGAGAATGTGATACTCTTTACTAATGTAAACATGTATGTCAAGAACCTTAATCACAACTGTCCTCTTTATGTAAGGAGTACGCTCAACGAACATCCCATTAAGAGGACATTCATAGACAATAGCTCTTCCATAAACATTATGCCTATGTCTACATTCAAGGCCACAAGGATAGACAACCAACGCTTAGTAAAGTAATCTATTGCAATAAATAGCTTTATCAGAACAACTCTAGATGTAATAGGGTATGTTAATGTAGACTTTAAAGTTGAACCCGTATAAGGATCTACACGATTCCACGTAATTGACACACCCGTATCTTACCATCTTCTAGTTAGGAGGAAGTGGTTGCACGATCACAACCTTATACCTTCAACATGGCACTAGTGCATTAAAGCCCATTGAAAGGGTAAAGATGTCTTTATTCTGGCTACAAAAAACTCATTTGAACATAACGAGTCTTATCTAACTAACACAAGATTCTTTGATAAGTATATTGAAGATAGAGAGACTACCATTACCCACATGGGAAGAGACCCAGGATAAACAAAAGAAGAAGAGGAAAATGTGAGGCTTTCATAGGGCCAAGAAGAAGCAAAGAAAAGATGAAGCAATAAAAAGTTTTGTCAAGGAAGATGGGCAAAAGGTATATTGCTTATGACGGTCTTTAGGATCCAAGGAGGCTTTTTTATCTTCTTAAGATCCCATATTAATGCAAAAAACCTAGCCTGCCCCTCCTTAAATGCAAGACCAAAAGAAACCCCAAGCTAAAGAGAATGAGGAATTAGACCTAGTAAGATTATGGGAGTCCCCATGACCTATCTTTATTTTTATTAGCAAAAATTTGTTACAAGAAATTAAGGTCTACTTAGTAGAGTTGTTTAAGGAATACAAGGACGTATTTGCTTGGACATATGATGAAATGCCAGAGTTAGACCCCAATTTAGTGGTGCATAGATTAAACAACGTGCTTGGGGTTAAGCCAGTAAAGCAGGGATAGCAAATTTTTCGTCCTGAAATTGAAGTACAAATAAAAGAAGAGATTGAAAAGTTGCTCCGTACCGGCTTCATTAAGCCATTTGAACATCCTACTTAGTTGGCCAATGTTATGCTAGTTAAAAAGAAGAATAGACAGATATACATTTGCATGGACTTTCGCGATCTTAACAAGGCTTACTTAAAGGATGATTTCCATACTGCCAAATGTTGACGCATTAGTAGACGCCACAACTAGACATAAATTATTCTCATTCATGGATGGCTTCAGTAGCTATAACCAAATAAAGATGGCTGTCGAAAATGCTGAATGCACTACTTTTAGAACATTAGTGGAAAACTTCCATTATATAGTCATGCCATTTGGACTTAAGAATACAGGAGTTACCTACCAACCGTTATGTAAATGCCTTAGTAACATTAGCTTCCAAAGTTCCCATTAAAACTACACAGAATAATTTAAACATCCAAGTTATTAAGAAATCCATCCCATAAAAAGCTCTACAATTAGTAGACAAAGATGAAGAAGTACAAGACAACTGATATAGTCCCATCAAGGTACAGTTAGCGCATCTAAATGCAACTTCTATGACAACCTTGAAGAGCTTCATTTATATTAATGGTGTCTTGTATTTTAAGGGACCAGAAAGTATCTTGTCTCGGTGTATTTGCGCAAAACAAGCTCATTTGAAGTTAGATAAATACCATAAGATCTAGTGTGGAGAAGCAGGGTCACCCTTGTATTGTCACATTTAATGCGCAGTGTATTACTAGCCAACAATATCTAAATATGCATCCCAATTATAAATGAGTTGCCTAGAGTTTGCTGAACTCCCCGACCAAGGAGAGTGCAACTTTGTAGTAAGTGTAAGCGATTGGAGGCACCTTTACATCAATTACTTGAAAAATAATGTTTTGCTTACAAACAACATAGATGCCCGATTGGTGAAGCATAAAGCAAGAAAGTATCTTACACATGAAGGCGAGTTATATAAGGTATCGTTCATAAGAAAGCCTCTCTGATGTATAGTACCTCTTGAAACAGAAACTATATTATCTGAAGTGCACTCTAAAGATGGCGGAGAACATTAAGGGGGAAGGAAGTTGTACCACCACCTGCTTCATAAGGGATACTATTGGCTTACCATAGAAAATGATACATTCAATTTTGCTAGGATGTTTATCGCATGCCAACAACATGTTGATGCGATCCATGCTCCTACGGTTACATTATATGGCTTGACTACTCCATAGCCATTCCATGCTAAGGCATTTGACTTAATTGGTCGATACACCCACCATCCAGAGAGTACATGTGGATCCTCGTTATAACTGAATGTTTCACTAAGTAGGTTGAAGTGATTCCTCTCAACAATGCAGTAAGATATGCTGTAGCAAATTTCGTGAAGGAGCATATTATTTGTCGTTTTGGGATCCCAAAGGGTATCCTTTTAGATAATGACACCCCTTTCACCAACTCACATGTATGACAGCTGTTAGCTTCATACAATATCAATCATATGAAATCCACATCATATTATCCAAAGGGAAACAGCCAAGCAGAGACAACAAACAAGACTCTCCTGAAGGTCCTCAATCGGATGGTTCACAAAAATCATAAAGAATGGAATGAAAAACTGCCATTGGCACTATGGCCTTACAGAACTTCCAAGCGAGGTCCTACTCAAGCAACACCTTTCTCTTTGGTATATGGTTCTGAAGCAGTGATGCTTATTGAAATCTTAGTTCCTTCTATACTCTTGGCCCTTAATGCTGAATTAGAACCAGATAATCTACGTATGCTAGATCTTGAAGCCTTAGAAGAAAGGTGAGACACTGCCAAGCGCAACCTTGCAACCTTACTAGTTACTAGAGACAACTTAGTACTACCTATGATCACCTGGTCAAGAAAAGATCTTTCTAGCAAGGCGATGTTGTACTTCACGTAGTAGAGCAAGTGTGACGAGGTATTCTAGTGCCAAAGTTTACATCAAAGTAGGAAGGCCCTTTTATAATTCATGAGGTCCATAATAGCGGTTACTGTAAGCTCCTTAATCCAAAAATTGATGCAATAACCCCACCTATTAACTTTCAATACATTAAAAAGTTTCATTTGTAAATCTGACAATGTATTTGCAATTCACATGAATCAGACATTGAACTTCCATTACTCTATTTCTTTATGTTCTTTTACTTTCTTTTGCCTTGTTGTTGCTGCAAAGTTAAAGATTTATCTCCTTAGCATACAATTTTAATTACATATTCCATTCTTATCTCCTTATTGCTACAAAGTTAAAGATATGTCTCCTTAGCGCATAAGGCTAATACATGAATAAGTAAAGAGAAAGCGATACAAGGTTAAGTATTGGGAAATACCCTCTTGACCATTGATAATACGCTTGGCACATGTTACTATCGTTGCTTAAGCATGATCAATTATTTTATCTTATGTGCTCAACTTATTGTTGCTAGCAAGTAAGAGCCTCCCTCAAGTGCACAATGCTATGCTCTAAGCTTCATAAGCCATAAGGAGAAAATCCTACTATCATAGCATTTCTTTCACAATGTTGCCCATAAGCGAGGCACTACCTCGTAAAGCACACAATGACCCTTATAGGTTTCAGTAGCATAAGCCACCTCTATGCTAAGAAGCCTTGTTATTTGATACAACTAAATAATTGAAATAAATAAAGAATAGAAGGATAGGAGGAAAGAAATCAAATTCATTCAATTAGCAAGTTCTATTTGAAAGTGTTGAAAAATAACTTGAATACTGAAAAAAGAGGGGGAGGGGGGGAAGAATGAATCTCAGCAAAACAAATGAATATAGCCAAACTCCATTAAGGGTGGCAATCTAAACTTACTATAGACTCAAAGTTTGTATCGCCCATTAAATCTTTTGCTTCGCAATCTATCTCTACAATGGCACCTTGCAAGGCTTGATAACTCAGTAATCTCTTAACTTTGGTAGCAATGGGCTCTAAGCTACTAACCTTGAATTTTAAAAGATGAGCTCCTTTAAAACAACTAATCAGTTGCTATAGTTTATCATTTTATAGAGACCTCCAAAACTTCTTAAGTAGTGATGCAACTTCCTTTAACATTTTCACCATAGTATTGTCTAACTCGATCCCCAACATAGGAGACTTACTCCAAAAATCTTGGTCCATAGCGTAAAGTCTTTCCAATGGTTCCAGTAGACAAGTAGAAATGTCAAATCCATGAAAGGATATTGTCTCCTCTGAGATGACTTCTAAAGTCACTACTATGTCTCCACAAGACAAGTTAGCAACTGGGGGTGGAGAGACATCAATAGATGTTACATATACTTCACCTCCATGAGTCCCTAAGCATACCAATACATCTGCATAAGTATCGCCATCACCTGCCTCATTAACTAACAAAGTAATGTCCTGTGCTTTAAGGGAATCATTCAACTTGTCAATTCCATTATCATCATCAACATCCTTGTGTTGGACTGGAGATCACCATAATCTACCAAGTCCTCATCATCATTATCTGAAGCTACCACTAGTGTAGCAGGATCATCTGGATGAACCCTAAAGCTCAAGATAGCAGCATTATCCTTCTCATGAACTACAATAGGAAAGCCTGTCTCAACCTGCAAGAGCAAAGAAATAAAGTTAGAAAAAAATATATATACATATAAAATAGCATGATGCATTTAATACAGTTACCTCTTGAATAAATGCTTGCTTGGTTTGTCTCAAATCCACTAGTAGAGGTGTGAGGTGGTTATTCTTAGGCTTTAAAGAAGGGTTCATCCCTATTGTCCCACTACGACATTCCAATTGTTTAGAAATAGCCACTTGTGCATCTCCACTATCTTGAGACTTAGGCCTTAGGAGCTTAAAGCAGAATTTGTAACGATATACAATAGGTGCATGAAGTGTATCACCTATTTATGCAAAGGCATAAGCCTAGAACGCATCCAGGCAATTCGTCCAATGTATTAGCCATCCAGGGGAAGCAACTCCAAAGCGATTGGTCAAAGGAAAGAATAACTGTCGCTTTCTAGGGTGAATCTTCCTAAAGTCGTTTAGGCATAGTGATTAGGAACAAAATTCAAAACTCTTAATCGTGGCAATCAGGTGAGGCATTCCTTGATTAAAACTAAGTTAACACGTAACCCGATGGGGAGAGTACACCACAACTCTTCGCTTTAAAAAGCAACTAACTGAGTCTTTATTATTAAGAAGGGAAGGTAAGCTCCTTGGAATATACCATAAGAGGAACTTAGTTTAAGAATCGAGGATATTTTCTTAATTTTCCACTAAGGTAACTTCACCGTCTGAGCCAAGAGGATAAAGTCCATTACTGTCTTCGTTTCCCACAAATTGTTCGACATAAGGACGAAATGTGAATTCACCCTCGATGTCAATGAGCTACAAGAGTGACTAATCAATCAATCCCTTAACCTAGGCCCATACTCTCGGAAGAGCAGGACCAGTTGCTCTTGTACAACCGGAGGAGAAAAATATCTTCAAAACTGCTTACAAAAGAAAAGTTGAAGAAACACTAGGTCAACATGTGAAATGATCACATATTGACTTTTCAAACGTATGGAAGCATGGTAATATAGGTCCAAGCATTGGTAAAGTGAACCTAAGTAGAAGGAACGTAAAGAGAATTGCTCACCTTGGGCAATGTGTATGGCCAAGAGGAAGAGTCGTAGACTAACACCTTCCTCAGGGCCTCCAGGGAATACGAACAAGGAAAGAAAGAATACAATGAAAGCGAAAAGTTCATACCTACAAAGACAGGACAAAGAACGTATGAGATGAAGAGACAACTACAACACCCGAATTAAAGAGAGAGAGAGAGAGAGAGAGGATATGAAGGTACTAACTCTTTCCCGCGACCGAGGCCTAGAACATGAGGCTTGTCCTTCCTTTACTCCTCAAAGAAGCAAATGAGCTAAGAAGCAAAACATGGCTTCTTCTTCTTAGTGCAGGTAGTTTGCAAAGCATCCATTAATGATGTTTGAAAGCTATGCTCTTTATAAGAGATTGTCATGGCAACAAGGTCAACTTGTCCAAAGCTATGAAGATTCAATAGTACAATTATGTCTTCTAATGTTAGAGTTATCTCCCCCTACAAAGTAATAAACTTGTGGGTCTGAACACTTCAACGTGATATGATTGCCCACCATACTTCCATTCTACTCGTTTGTAGGAACCACAACTGAGTATAAGTGGCAATTGCATGGAGGACTTTAGGCTTCTTCAATAAATTCATGTATTCCGACTTCTTTGTAATGTATGCTACCCAATCATCCCATCCAGAGGGTGGCTCTTTTAGGAATGTAAATTGGGTATTAGAAAGAGGTAGTTTTCTCCTCTTGTTTTTGAAGCGCAACACCGAATCTCCCCCGATGGTATCTCTAGAATCAACATGAGACTCGTGCTCAATAAACTAGAGACCACCATCAATGCGAAGTATTGTGTGGGCTTCTCTATGCTTGGCTTTGTCCCAAAACATGTCTTCGGAGATAGTCTCATCTCACCACTTACCCTAAGGACACGAGATAGGTGGTAGACATTTATCCTGATGTATCAATAAGTCCTTTATCTTCATTACTTCTATGGTTTAACTTAGATTGGACTTCATCTCTTTTCCTGCGAAAGCACAAAATCAATATATTCAATATATGAAGGAAGGAAAGCATTACTGAAGCAATTATTGTCATTACCCCTCTCATGCATGAAAGAAGTATGCAAATTGAAAGGTAACCACCTAGCATAACTTTTGGAAGGTTTGCTAACAAGAGCACGATTTGAATAGTCAAATATGGGCAAATGTCTCACTGTGCTTTGTTGTAGTTCTAACTTTTGACAAATCGAATCTGCAAAAAGGGCAAGAACCATAAGTTTTAAATAAATAAACTCCTTAGCATGCTACTTGTCCAAGGAATTATGCTGTCGACCTCAATTCAATGTAGCATGTACGAAGATTAAGGAGGTAAACACATGTGTACATAAGAACAATAAAAAGTAATGAAGAAATTGAATCTTTGATCACCTGGCCACTCGTTGAAAAGACTTAAAATAAGAGTGTGATAATCAAGATTTGAATGCGCATCCTTTTCATACTAATTTGTCAACCAAGAATAAAACTGAAGAAATAGGAAACAAAATTGGTAACAACACACTAGATAAGAGTCATACTTCAAACCATAAAAAATTATGGTTATATAAGCAATGGGGTATCTCAATAGATAATGAGCAAAAGAAATTATATAAAGTAAAGTAGCCAAAAAGTAATTTATTAAAGCATGTGATGAAAGTGGTTACAATTTATTGAGCAAAAGAAATTATATTGAAGACATGAGATACAACTATCAATAAAAGAAAAAGAAAAAAAAACGTATATGGAAAGGAAACATGACGAAAGAAGTTGACCTATTGCTGTTAATTAATCCACTTGCTTACTCATGTCGCTTGGTGATGCCACAACTAAGATTAGCCTTGTCTAAAGTTGCTATGCACTATTGTTACTCCTATACACATGATAATGACGTTGGAGTAAGTTTATAATATAACTACGATGGAATAATGAGGAAAAGATCAAATCTTGAATATTAGCAAACCTAATTAGTTATCACTTTTCTACCAAGAGCACAATTTAGGTAGAGTATGTGATGGTACTAAGAACTCGGCGGTGTTTTGTCATGGTTCAGAGTGGCAATGAATTGGATCTGTAAAAAGGACAAGAGAAAAGTTTTAAAAAATTGCATTTAAAGAAAAAAATAATTGAAAAGAAAGAGCGTTGTTATCGCAGTCATTACTTCAAGAATTAAAGCCTGTATACTCTATTGTTGTTGTATGCATGGAAAATGAAATTGGTAGACAACGAGTTCGATGTTGTCCGTTATTGCTGCCCTTGTCAATGCTTGTTAACTATCGTCATTGCTAGTATCTCTTTCTCAATGAGTTATTGTCTTGAGTCCCTTAAGTGAGCAAATGCTACAAGAAGGACTCAAGTGTATTTATAAACTTCAGAGTTACTTTTCAGATGCGCCAAAAGAAATAATTCCCATGAGATTCATGAGCATCACTTATATGATTTGTTTAAGATTTGGTTAGATCTAATAGTAGAAAAATAAGGGAGAATAAATAAATAAATATATATATACATAATAAAAGAAAGAATCTGTTTTGATGAAGAAAGAAGATAAGTGTTGTAGTTTGAGGTTGAGATCTAATTTGGTTAGATATTGTTGTTAATTATTTAGTGAAGGGAAATAATGAGATATTGCTTGTGACATTTTGTTGTAGAAAAAGATTTAACAAAAGTATTGAAGATTTAATCTATCATAGATAAGATATTATAATATATTACTTGCTACTAGGGGAAGATTTATTTTATTATGCAGTCATGTAAATAATAATAATAAAATTAAAAAAAATACCTTATCGTACCGCAAGGGCGTTGCCCACGCACCCCCATGCTATCTCTACATAGCAACATAACTCTTACAATCTTTACAAGGGGACAAATGCTGTCATTTCATTTCGCAACACTTTAAAGCTCCACTCTACTTCACGACAACACTACCTTATTAATAGTATGAATGAGACATACATATACACATACACACACATACATATATATATGCATATAACATGGCTAGATGGGATGTTATGAAAGCTTTAAATTCCTACGAATACTTCAATGGTTTTATCATTATTATTTTTTTTTTACACTAATGATCACAAAATGAGAAAGAAATATCGAGAAGAGACACCACACATACATTATTTGGCGAATCAATGTTATGAGAGTAATAAGTCAATAGTGTGATATAAAAGCATAACGAAATATGCGTTCTATGGTAACAAAATGAATACTAGCATATCATGCTTAGCTTTCCAGTAATCTAAAAAAAGCATTAATTCTATAGATATTGGAAGTAATCAAGCAAATAAAGTCAACATTTAGTGCGTCTATATAACAGTTAAAGAAACAACTTCTAGAAATGCCCAAAACCCCCTTGAATGTGTCTAAAGGACTTTTGGCCAAGGGACAAAATGTAGAGGGTTAAAAATTGTTATATTAGTTATTGAGATAAACTCATTATTTATTTAGGCATGACTTCTTGGACCAAGTGATAGGGCTAAGAAATCCAATCCATATTTAGGATAATTCAAGGAGATTTGAGTTGATAAGCTCAGAATAAGGATTGTTAGATCAGTCTGTCCACCTTCAACCTTTTTTCAGGAAGGCTTATGCACTTATAAGGAAGGCTACTGACTTTGGGCTCATTAGCTAACTCATTCTGAATAATCATGAATTAAATAAACTCCATCTCATCCATTGATCACCTAAATAATCTGACGGATGCCATCATACCAAAGAGCCTATAAATACTCAACATTTCCTCATCATTTAAAACTCTTAGGGAGATCGGAGAAATAGTACTTCACTATGAAAACTTTACTCTTTGAGATCAAATAACGTTCAGACAAAGAATTGATTTCATTTATTCAAACTACAAGGTGAACGCTTGAGGTTTCCTAAAGTTACCTTGTTCATTACTTGTGCGTTTGAGTTACTGAGCTTGTCTGTTCTTTCTTTCTACATTATTCTTACCTAATTATCTTTTCAGCTGATAGTCTCGATTCACTTCTTTGAAGTCACGTATAGCACGTTATTCACACAGCACCCATGTGACCACTCCAATCGGATCCCTATATCTACAGCTTTCTATATAAGGATGAGCCTAGTAGATTGGAATAAGGCATAAATGTTATTGTTATTGTACTAATTTAATGTTAGTAATTTGGTATCTGCAATAATTAATTTATCATCATATAAATAATGCAAAGCTAAAAAGGAAAATGAAGGACATGTTTGCGAGCCGATTATCATCAGATTGCTCCGTTACACGTATTACTGTGCTCCCCTTGTTTTCATGATATTTCATTTTCCGAAATAAAGAATCTCGACTAGACAAAGAAGCTTAATCAGTTAGGAAATCCCTCTTTTCAAGGCTGTTATAGTAAATTTGAGGAGTCCATTATTATTATCAATCACCTTAAGATGTATATCAATAACAATATCTTCTTAATAAAGTATTAGCATTCTACTGTTAACGGCGCTAATCTGTAAGTATACTTGTTAAGTTCGAACAACAAAGATTTTTTTTTGGGTCAGCAAACAACAACGATTTTTAAATTTGATATTTACAAAGGCTTTTTCAAATAGAACATCTCTAAGCTAATTGTTGAGTTGAAAGCCAAAGGAGAATGATAATGAAAAATACTTAGACCTAATTCATTAATATCTATCCTGTAATGAGCGGTTATATCTAACACTGCTGGATAAGAAAAAATTTATTAAATATCACATACTATATATTATATATATATATAATGTGTAAATAAAAATAAATTTTTAACATATACGCTATGTCAAAATACTAATGGTAACTATTTTAAAAATTATTCATTCCACTACCACCTGTTTGAAAATACTATTAGTAGTTACATAGCATGTAGTGTATAATATCCGGTAAATATTTCTTTGTGATAGCAATGGCTAGACTGTTATCATATAGTTATGTATGTTAGTGTATATCACTCAATGCCACATAATGGACATTGTTTACTAGGTATTTGTTGGCTGCGATCCACGTAAAATTTTGGGGGAACAGACAGCACTAGCAGCCTCGAGTTTTCAACACCATTGAACCACGCGCAAGTAATTAAGACAAGTCCATGATTGATGACTAGGTAGAGTCCTATGGTGTCACGGAGGGGTAAGCATTTTAACACTTCTGGTACCATAAAAATTAAATAAAAGGATTGGATTCCTTTTTCTTTTTCTTTTTCTTTTTTTTGTTTTTTCCCCTCACATTACTTTGAAAATGATAGCACAGCTTCTAGCATTAATTCAAAAATTACCGTGTTCACTAGTAGTGCTAAATTTCAATTTAGAAATGATTGATTACATTAAGCTAATTTTTATCATTTTGATACTATGTTAACAATTGTTGATGATTTATTTGGTAATAGGTTTGGCACAAGTATACGTTATGGATTGGTAATTTTGGGGGTAATAATAGGGTCTTGGGGATTGGGCTTATATATTAGGGATGCTTCAAGGAGTTTCGGATTTGTTGGATTGGAACAAGGATCATCAAATCTTTCCATTTACTCCTGGTCCTTTTTAGTAAGTTTGCACATTCAGCAATCTTAACTACATGCTTGAGTTATAAGAAGCCCAAAAAGGAATTACACATATATTAAATCCTAATGAGTATTTACGTATGCCAATAAATGTCATAGTAGGCCCATCTCATCTATTGAATCCAGAGTAACTCCCGAACTCAACGAAAGAAAGCACTATACCCACTCATAGAAGACGAGAGGACGAGAATTGTACTGATTAAGTAGGAAAACCGATCTGTTTCATTAAAGGAATAATTAGATTAGCAAGTAGGAAAAGATCAATAAAATAAAAAAAAAAAAGGCCAAAAAGCAAAAGCAATCCATTGATTGCTTGTGAAATGAATGCTGGGTGGGTTATATACTCTTATGAACCTTTCTTCTTTAAACCTTTTGGCATGCATTCCAAACCCCCTACCACCGCCACAACCCCCCCCGCCCCCCCCCCCCCCCCAAAAAAAAAAAAAAGATCAAATGCACTAAACGATAAAGTCATGCGACAATGGGAGAAAAGATCCAATTTCTATAAATAGATGTTTCCTTCTCCACATTTGACACATTTAGCAAATTATGACAAATGACATTACATTGTTGAGACTCTAGTTTAGAGGATCAAATGTTTGATCCAAATATGAATGCTTGGCTTTTTGCACAAGAACATTCATCCATTACATACGCTAGCAAGTTACTAGAATCATCTATTTCTCTTTCCATGCCTTTCTATAATTGTCCCTCCATGTTTCATTGAATCAAGACTTTTTTAGGGTCATCAAAGTGTAGTGTAATTAATTAATGTATTATAAAATTGATTAAATTGATATGTTTTAGTAATTTGATGTATTATGAAATTGACTAAGTTACGGGTTATGTAGTGTGAAGTCATATAAAAGACTTCCTACTATCCTAACAGGCATCACAAAATCATTGTTGAGTCAAAATATTGCTAGTTGAAATAAATTAAAACTCATGTATTTCACTATCTCAAAGCCATCAAGGAGCTCTTTGAAGCTTAAAACATCAATAAAAACTTAAAAAGATTGTTTCTATATCCACATGAGAAGAAATTATTAAAACTTTGAATCATCAATCTACATGTGCAAATTAATGCCCCAAGGGTAACAAGATTAGTATAAGAGCAAAGTGAAGCATATAAAGAGATGAATTTCATTTAACATGCAAATGCAAGTATATTCTAATGTAACTCGGGGGGCGGAGTGGTGGTGGTGCTGGGGTGGGTAGGTGGGTGGGTGGGGGGATAGTGTGGAGGAAATGGACATTGGTTCCATGAATACAAGAAATAATCAAGCAACAAGTTCAGCATCTCAATAGATGCCCCATAACAACACAAGGAAGTTGATTACGTGAAATACCCAAAATCCCTTAGACTTTGCTAGAGGAGCTTTTGGTTTGGGAATGTTGAAGGTCACTTTAGTAATTGGGTTTGTGACCTATTTAATGTTGTAGACCTATTTGTTGGACTAGTAGCTAGGTTCAAGGAACTAAGCATACTTACAGGGATGATTTCGGGAAATTTAACTTGTAGGCTTGGAACATAAATTGTTAGACCAATTCGTGTACTTAGGGCCAACTCATTTTTCTTGTACGTGAATAATAAGCTTGAAAGAGACAGTTTTGAACTCCATTAAACTTCTTATAGGCCTCGAGAAGGTTTAACAAACCTCAGACTTATTCTTTTAAAGAGTTAGGCTATTTTTTGTATTGAAACTAAGCCTAGTATATCAACTTGTGATTAGACAAGTCCATTACATTGTATAAGGAGAAGAAGGCTTTAGTCTTATCCATTGGTTCATTAGAAGTGATCTAACAGACATCTTTTATTATTGATCTCATCTATCCATCTTACATTTATCCAACAATCAAGATTAGACACCAAATTGTATAAATAAGAGGCTCCTCTTTCTCATTCAACACTTGTAGAGCTTTTACTAATTTAAGAATGTGAAAACTCTATTGAAATGCCTCCACAAAGGGTGAAAGTAACAAATTCATCAAGAATAGTCCAAGAATGATTAAAAGCATTGAGTCTAATTGACACACACACATTTGAGGAGCTGAGTTAGTTTCTTTCTCCTATCTTGCCTTCTCCTAATAATGCCCTTCAATGAGTTATCAACTCAAGACTTCAAAATCAACTAGTACACTTATGACACGTAATTGACCGATCATAGCAACCTCTTATACAACTTTTAAAACATGTATTCCTCCTTATCCCGTGAAACAATCCCTAATTTTGAATTTTATAACTAAATTAAACTTTTACAATTACAATTATACAAGCATGATTCGATCAATAAATATGTTTGGGCATGAAATCATGGTTTTTATAAAAAAAAAAATTGAAAATTGGGGGAATACAACATATATTGAATATTTAATTAACGAGGTTTATAAGATGCAAAACATAATGGAAAAACTTTACGGTTTCAGCACAAAGAAGGACAATACAAATAATGCATGTAAAATGAAAAAAATAACACATACTATAAAAAGTTAAAAAGAAAAGCATTGAAACGGAAGTTGTTTTAGTATAATTTACCTTCTCTATTATAATTAGAATATAATGTGCAAAAGTTGGAGAATTGTCATATATCATATGAATAAAACAAAGGATGTTTAGAAGGTATCCTAAGAATACCTCCAACAAAACCCATATGTGAAAAGCATCAAGTGGCTGAATCTGCATCTAATTTCCACAAAAAAAAGAAGACAACAAGAGCAGTGGAACGTGTCATTCTCTCTTTTCTGTCACTTTCTAGGGAAAACTACAAAAACAACTTGACTGAATCCAAAGTAGAGAAGATATATCAATTACCGTGAGTGGAAAGGGCCTTGAATTTCTTATGCATGAACGATCCTTATCGTCTTTGGAGCATCTTTCACGTGATGACAAGTGCCATGTTCATGGCATTTCTATGTGACCTTCTCACGAGGGAATCTTTTGAAATTATTGACATAGCGCACACAAAGTTTTCGTGCACACGAAAGAGTCTGGCTTAGTGGTCGAAAAATTAACATGTGTGGCTTATGTATTCTAGATTTTATTTTAATGGAAAGCAAGATAAAAAGAATAAGATAAAGAAAATCCCTCCGCGTATAGAATTTCAGGGGGGACGTAAACTCACTGACACCTATTTGGATAAGTAGAAAAGAAAAGATTTTGGACGCATCTAAGTTCTATGTGCATCGCGAGGCTGTGCTTGTCTGGTGTGTTTTGGCCCATTTGTCCTTGTCTTTGTTCACTTCCCCTGTTGAGAGGTCCTACTGTACGTGCACTGCTTTTACATGAATATTAATATCGTATTGAATAACAATGTTTTCGATTTAAAATGGACAGGTCTTTGGATTCGATCCGGTTCCTGTCTCGATCGGTACATAAGAAACTTTTAGGTTTTTTTTTTTTTAATGATTGTTTGCACTCCATTTCACCTCCGCTTGCAATTGGTTTTTTCATGGAAGAGTACAGAGAGTCAAAGGAAGGCTTTGTTTCGTAGTGAAGGGCAATGGTAGCCAAGGATAGCTGACTGTAGCAGTTAATCAACGTAGAAAATATTATTACCAAAATATTTGTATTTATACGATAGAGCATTGTTCTTCTGAAATGATACAACATGCTGGATTTCTCCATTAAAAAAAGAAAAAAAAAAAGTTGTAAATTGCCGAACTTCATTTTTAACTTATAAGGTTGGATAGATGTACAGTGAATAAGATATAAGATCCTACCATATCCTATTTATAGGTATTAAATTCTAAATTTTAAAATTAGAACTTACTATGTGTACTATAAACCATCTTAGAACTTATTCTCTATAAAACCTATACAATACCACATAGAATTTATAAAATATAAAAGAAACACATATGTGAAACTTAAAGTTTACTCTTGAAGTGAATTAAAATCCAAAAGTAAATAAAAGTTTCGATTTCTATGAGAAATTAGTGTACATGTACTTTCTTTAGTGGCAAAGAAATTAATAGTGAAAATATTTTAGACAAAATGGGAAAAAAATAACTATAAAAGTAGGTTAGTAATCAAGAAGGAATTGGATAAAAGAGATAGAAAATAAAAACACACAATGGAGAAGAGAGAGATAGAAAATCAAATACTTTAAGGTTTTTTATAAATGAGTTGAACTATATTCTAGTGTATATATTTATGTCTTCTTTAATTTTTTTTTTTTTTTTTTTTTACACTTTAAACACATATAAGGTAAAAATATCATATTACTTTTGCTTTCATTATCACTATTTAATAATTTCTATAGGAGGATATAGTCATATAAGTTATCCTAAAATATACGCCATGTATACCTAATATTATAAGTTTCATATAAATATAGAGTATGGAGATGTCCTATCTATATCCCATACTATCAGAGAAAATTCTCGAGCATTGAATACCTAAACTTATCTTTCAATATTCAATACCCATTCAGAGCCTATAAATTGAGCAAATTATTGTAAAGTATAAAGTACAATACATTACTTGCTCATTTTCATAATCTACAATGGATTGCAAAGGAGGAAATATCACAAAGTACATATTCATTAAATTTCCAATCTTTTATGTGCATGCATTGTAGTTTTGATTCTTTCAATGAAAAAACAAACAGTACATCTAATTTCTGAAATGGGTTATTCGTTATGAATGATTATTATTTGGAATAGGCTAAAAATATCAATTCTGACATTTATCTTGTATAATTTTTTATTGTAGGAAATAATTATTCTAGTATTTCTATCAATTCATTAGTTACAATATTATCTTAGGAATATAACCAAAAATACAAACATGTCCCTACCTAATGTAGACACCTAATTTTTGTCCCTTTATAGTCTTAATTTTTATTTTTACAAAAAGGGTCCTAATTCAAAAATAAAAATAATAAAAAATAATAACAAAAATTTTAATAAAAGATAAAAATAATAAAAATTAACAAATAATGAAAATACCAAAAAAATAAGAAAATAAAAAAAATTATTATTATAAAAAAGTTTCATAGATTTTAAGAAATAACTTATATTAGGAACAAATAGTTTTAGTTTTAGTTTTTAGCTTAGTACAAATAATTATTTTAGAAAATCGGATGTTTTAAGTACAATTTAGTTATATTAAAAATCAAAGTACAGCCTAATGGCCTAACAGTTAAGTACTGAAGTATCGGATTGGATTTAATTTGAGATTTTAAGTTCGAGTCTCACCAGGCACCTATGTCTTTCATTTTTCTATATTTTACAAGAGCGAGAGAAAAAAATGCGATTCATATCTAATTAAAAACATGTGAATCTAATTTAATTTTATTAAATCGGATTTGAATTAATTTAGATCTAGTTTAATTATTATCAAATTAGATACAATAGATACGATTCGATACAATAGATACAATATGGTTTAAGTTATATAAATAGACACACTCGTAAAAAGAAAAGATCTACTTTTTCATCTATTGTCCCTCATCAACACAAACGTCCGGCTAGTCCTTGCTACGCTCAACACACTATACTACTGCCACAGTAGAACACAAGCTGCACCACACTTCACAGAACACTGACCGATAGCAACTGTAGAGATCAACACCACTCACACGGCCTACGCTAATAACAAGCATTGCTACGCCACAATCTGAAAATAGCGCACAACTTATTTGCCTAGGCACACTTCTCCATGCCCAGCAACAATCCCTTGACGCCATCCAATTTCACAAAGACACAAGCCTGATGCCAGTAGCACTTTAGACAGCTCACCTACACGCCAACCCAACACTTGACCAAAGCCCTTGGATCAGCCTTGACTAAAACAAACATCACATAGCCGACAATACAAAGCTAAAAGCTAACAGCAGCCACTACATCTCCTTTAACACCTAACTAAACGCCCCTATTACGCCCTCAATTCACAACAGCTGAATAAAACAATTCCATTGACACAATGCTTATACGACAAAAATCAAAACACACCACGGTCCACTGATCACTACACGGCACACGACGCAACAGGCAACACAACTCCGACAACAAATTCTACATAAATCGAATCCATAACGGTAAGCCAAATCAGGTTCGGATTGTTTATATTTTATTTTATTGTATTTTATTTTATTCTTTAATTTTCTTATAATATTATATTATATCATATCATGTTGTGATTTTATTAAAACCTTAAGTAATCTAGTATAATCTATATAATAGTTTATATACAATAAGGATACTTCCGTTAGCATTAGTTTTAATATAGGTTAGATTGATTTATGTTAATAAGTAATAATATAAATATAGGGATATATAGATACTAGATGAGGGAATGTTAAGATTGTTTTTTTTATTATATATATATATCTAGTTATATTATCTGTTAGTGATATAATATATGAATATATATTAGTTTAGGAGATTTATTAGTGTTGATTTCTATATATGATATCACTAATTTATTTAGGTAGATACTTGTTAGTAGTAATAATGTGTATATAAACATATGTATCTATTAGTCTAGAAATTTTTTTTAGGAATTCTCATATAGAAAAATTATTTTTTTTAGAAATAAAAATTGACAAAAAAAAGAAATTTTTACAAAAAAGTTATAGTATCTTATAGAGTTTTTTTAAAATCACTCACAAGTTAGGACCCTTTAGAATTTTTTAAAACCAAATCAACTAAAACGTAAACTCGACCGGTTTTCAAAAATTAAAATCAATCAACACACTAAGATTTTCTAAAAGAACTACGATCATCTAATCCTGGCTAACAAGTACGTAAGCACTTTCGCGGTGATGATAAAATATGTAGAAACTTAGGTTTTTTTTTCTCTTGATTTATTTATTTTTAAATATTATAATTAGAAGAATAATCCTAATTTTGGTAAATAGATAGTGATACCCATTAGGGTTTAATAGGTTAGCCCCCAAACTCGGAACCCTTTAGTTCTTCATTCAAATCTAAATTAAAGACCGATAACCAAATCGTAATCAATCCACCCAATTGATTACATTTTTTTTTTCCCAACTTCGGTTGGGTGGCGACTCCAAAAATTATTTTCAATAAAAAACCGGAATTTCTCAATTTCTTTAGTCGATGATTAATATTAAATGGGTTAGGGTTTAGTATTAATCAGGAAATAAGAAAATTAATTTTAAATAAAAGAAATCGAAAAATCAGGCTCGATGCCTAATAATTTTAGAAAATAATTACAAGTTAATTAACTTTTTCTGGTTAATTAAAGACATAAGTGTCCATCACTTAAACTTTTTAGTCTTATGGCTATAAAGAGGGAATAAAAAAGCCAACAAGAATAAAAAATTTTAAACCAAGTTCCATGTAAACAAAGTAATAGGAAATATTCCCAGAATCATAGTTGTTAAAATTGCGAGTTAAAAATATAACTCTACAAATTTATGATTTTATAATATTTTTCTCAATTAAAATCAATATAAAATCATTTATATATATATTTTTAGTAAAATTATAAACTTTCATGTACGATTTTATAAGTTTACTATTTTACAAGTTCTGTATGATTTTTTATGATTCTATGTATTAAAATAAACAGTAAAATCGCAATTTTGAAAATCATGCCAAGAATAACTATGATGTTCTTTCTCTATTACCTCCAAGTAAATGACTATAAAAGTTGTAGGATGATTATATTTTTATGCTTTACAAATTTTTCGCATGACTTTTGTTATAAATGTATCCCAAATTATGGATTTAAATCCTTTAAAGTTCTTTAGTACCTAAAGTTCTTAAAGTTACAAATCAGTGATTGTTATTGTATAAATTTTTTTAAAAAATATGATGTAATAGTGATATCATATGTTGATAACCATTAATTTATAATTTTAGAAAACTTTAAGAACTAAGAAACTTTGAGCATCCTTCTTTCTACTTTAGAATGTTGTAGCCTCTACGTATATTTTGCTTTTTAGGGAAAGTATTTTAGTTCTAAATCTTTTCATCAATTTTTAATTTAATATTAGACTTTTGGAAAATTCCAAAACTATATCCTTTTAAGAAATCTAAAGGCAATTCATTTCATACATATTGGTTTTCTAAACACTAATTGTAGGGTTTCCCAAAAAAGAGAGAGAAGGATTTTATGGATTCGACTTAAAAAGTGTCATGTAATAACAAGTACCTCGCATACCAATTAATAAGAGAAAAATGGAAATAAAAATTTAGCAAGTATTGCACCCATGCCATAAGTGCTAAAAATATATAAATAATTAAGTGAATAAATTGCATATGATATTGCTTAAGAAATGCAATTTTTTTGAAAAATAGTAGTTATTATTAATTAAAGAATAGTAGACAAAATTTTTTAATAAAGGTTAATGTCATAAATAGTATCTAAACTTTACCAAGATGTGTAATTTACTACATGTATTATGAAAAGACTAATTCGTTACTTAATTGAAGTTTTCATGGTTGTTTTACTATGTGAACTAACTCTGTTAAATTCATTTATTGACATGGACATAAAGACAAATCGAGAATTAAACGTTCCAACAACCTTAAGACTAAGGGTGGTCATAAATTATAATTTTCAGCATCCTTCTTTCTACTTTAGAATGTTGTAGCCTCCACATACAATTTACTTTTTGGGAAAAGCATTTTGGTTCTAAATCTTTTCATCAATTTTTAATTTAATATTACACTTTTGGAAAATTCTAAAACTATATCCTTTTAAGAAATCTAAAGGCAATTCATTTTATACATATTGGTTTTCTAAACAATTATAGTTATAAAATTAGGCTTTTGTTACAATTAGAAGAGATAGACAGCGAAGAGAACCCAGATGGCACAAGGACTATATTATGGCATAGTCGAACTTAACCAACAAAATATAGGTTCACAAAATGTAAACCAATAGATCTAATAGATTACATATAATAAACATATTAGGCATATCTCAATTGTAATCTACAAATATAGTAAGATGTAATAGAAAATAGGTAGGAAATAACTATAAAAGCGTATCAAACACTATACTAAATAAACACCGTATAAATAGAAAGTATGAGTAAAAGGGAAAAAACTTTTACACCCCTTTAAGAAAACTTGGTGTCTCTTCTTCCTTTTCCCTTTCTCAAAGTCTAGCCAACTCAAATTGGCTACCATAGTATACCTCACAAGAAACAATAAAGAGGGTGTTAGCTCTAAACAATAGATAAAACAAACATAAGAGCTTATTGAAGAGATCTAGGTTAGATCTCACAAGAAGACCAAAACCCTAGATCAAAATAGAGAAGAAAAGAAATAGAGAGCTTATAGTAATTAGGAATAGTTGAGAATAAAGGAGAGAGAGAAGAGAAGTAAATATTTTGTTATTTAGAGTTGGGCCTCATTTGGTGCACCTAACATTTTAGTGATCTCCTCCATCACAGGAGGTGGCAAGAACACTAGTCAAGCTTTAGATATGGAGAAACTTTAAGCTTTAGTCTCATCCTTAGCTAACACAATGCATGCGATGCAATCTCAAATGCAAGAATACTAAAAAAAAAAATGCATCTCAAATTCAAGAATCGACCCATGAGTTACATTCTAAGTTAGACATTGTAAGTATAAATCAGACCCTTCCTTTGATCCTAATGATCATAATACTACCCAAGGATCATCATTTTCTAGTCTAACTAGTCATGGTACCTCAAATTCCCTTTTGAAGGGCATTAAATTGGAAATTCCTAAGTTTTCAAGAGAAGATGCTTTAGGTTGGATTTTCAAAGTGGAAATGCTCTTTACTTTTCATAATACTCCAAAGGAGCAATGTTTGATTATAACTTCTTTTACTATGGAGGATGCAACTCTTACATGGTATCAATGGATGCAAAGAAATAATTAGATAAGTACTTAGCATGCTTTTCTCAAAGACTTGGAGGAGCTTTTTGGCCCTTCCATTTTTGAGGATGTCTAAGGTAAACTTGCTAAACCGGTTCAAGTGTGAGCTGTTGGTGATTATCAGGCGGCCTTTGAAGCTCTTTCTAGCTAAGTGATTAGCCTTTCTAAAAGCTTTCTAGTCAGTTGTTTTCTCTCCAATCTGAAAACACATATTAGAAAAGATGTTTAGATAGCTCAACTAACTTCCATGATGCATGCAATTTAACTTGCTAAGATGTATGAAGTTAAGTACACTAATAACTCTTTTTTCTCAAATACCCTCTCTTACTTCTTTTGTTGCACCCAAACCTCCTTCTTTACAATTTTCCAAACTACCATTTTCTATTAATCCTACCAGTTCTACTTCTACTTTAGCCTCTTCTAAACCTACTTTACCAATTAAACAACTCACTGCTTCATAAATGCTTGCTTAAGGAGAGTTAGGTCTTTGTTACAATTGTGATAACATATATCATCGTGGTCATAAGTGTAAACCTAAATTTTTGTTGCTTATTCATGATGAAGATGATTGCGTAGATGTTAAGGATGGTGCTAAGGATGCTACATTGCATATTTCAAAAGATCGTGTTGAAACAGAGTGTAACACTCAATTCTTAGATTTGTGTACTATTAACTATCATGTATTGTCTGGCCACTCTACTCCTCAAACATTAAGATTTTAAGGTCTTATCAATAATCATGCAATTATGGTGCTTATTGACTCGAGCAACGCCCATAATTTTGTGCAAACTTGTTTGGTCGAGCTTTTAAGATTATCAGTACATATTGTCCCACGTTTTCATGTGATGATTGGCAATGGCAATACCATGGCATGCGATAGTCAGTGCCAAGGTGTCCCTCTTTAAATTTAGGGTTTGTATTTTGAAGAGGATTTTAATATCCTTCCTATTCTTGGGGCTAACATTGTATTGGGGGTACAATGGCTTCAAAATTTTGGAGCCATCACTATTCATTACAACTCTTTGACTATGGAATTTTCTTACAATGGTGTTCTTGTTTCCCTATGTGGTGAACCTCTCCCTACTGTTTCTTCCATTTCCACTAATTAGCTCAAGCACCTCATTTAGACCAATATAGTTATTTCTTTTTTCCATTTAGTGGTTCAACCGGTTTATTTTCATCCATTGGAGACTAACACCTACGGTGGTTCTATTAAGGACTTATTAGGCATATTCTCTCCTATTTTTGAGACACCTTCATCCTTACCACCACTTAGAGATGTCCAACATCATATTCATCTTACTTTAGCTACATCTCATGTAAATGTTAAGCCATATTGCTATCTACATTTTTAGAAAGGAGAGATAGAGAAATAAGTAAGGGATATGCCAGACTAAGGCATTATTCAGCATAGTACTAGTGCATTTTCCTCACCAGTGTTATCTGTCAAGCCCCAAAGCAGTAGAGTTATAACAGTCCCAATGTACAAACCATTCTATAATAAAAGCTAACCTTACAGCCGCTATCTTAAACCTGATTTACACAAGACAATCACGACTAACCCATTTTGAAGTATACAATTCATAAATTAAACATGTTATTTACCTTTGAAATCATAAAAAATATATATATATACACTGAAATAATCCAAGTATATTTACAAGATTTAATAGCCTAATCATAATCTACTTGAGTAATACATAAATTAGTACTAAAAGCTTTAAAGATAAAAAAAAAAAAAAAAACATAAATTGATCCTCAGGTTTATATCCTTATTCTCTAAGATCCAGCAGTTGCTAACTTTAGGATAGTTATATAGCTGCCTCTTAGTTAACACCTACAACAACATTTATAAGAATGTGAGCAACCAACCACTCAATAAGTTGGGACAAAAACTTAAAACTTAAAACTTAAAACTATGCATCAAACACAAACAAGATTATCAACCAAATTAATTAGATGCAATGCATACACAAACAAACGCCACCGCACGATGTTATCCTTTCCGTCATGAGATTAGAGAAATTTCACCTGTTCTAATCCGGGTTGAGAAGTTTAGCACACATATCAATAACTTACAACTAAACCTAAGCTTGTACAATGGAAACACCGTTCCTCTCGCAATTAACTTCGAACTATTGACTTCACCCTTACTACAACCTCTTCTCCTGTCACTTAATTCAACTAAGAGTGAAAAAGGGACCTATCGTGCTATCCAGTGCTATCCCTTTCGAAGGAGTTGGTATTTGGCTGAAGAACCCTAAACGTTTCCCCTATTAGATTGCTAAGCAAGTCGATTTTAGAGTTATAAATCATATATTTAGTTAAGTCTGGTTTAAAGTGTTCAATCATTTCAAACAAATCACACGAATATAAGCTAAAACAGTAAACTAAAACCATATCATCAAAGTCATAAATAAGCACATAGCATGCATAAAGTCAACTATATAATAAACACAACCAAATATAATCTTAAGCCTCCAAGTACTATAAAATAGTACTCCAAATACAATAACGTAATGATCCCAACTTATCTAAACTGTCCACTTACTCACTCAAGATACGACTTGCATAAGTCATCGTCGATAATCCCTATAATACAAATATTATTTTAGTTTCCACATAACTGCCATAGATAAGTTTTGTTCTGAAATTCTTACTATTATCTTCAATTTAGGGTTTTATTATACCTAATTATTTATGTTTTTAATTCTCTTACAATTATTTTTAATTTAGCTTAAGTTCTAGTTTAGTTTTCGAATTAGTTTCTAAATTAAATTCTAATTTAATTTAGAATTTAATGGGTTTTGTACACGAACCCTAGGAACTCGTTTCGAATCATTATGCAAAGTTAATCACATTACACCTAGGTATCTTAAATCATGTATTTAGCCTCTAACTAATTTTTGAATTCGTATGATACACTATATTCCTAGTTTAACTACCAAATTAACTCTCGATGTAGGAATAACCTACATTTTTTATATAATTTCATAAATTCACCTTCCAAATCAAATTTATATTATATTCCTAATATTATAATACCATTAATTTTTATCTAATATTTTCCACTTATTTAATTCTTATATACACATATTATGTATTATTACATATTACACACTTATATCACCTACCTAACACTTCAAACACTACATATATCATTCTTATCACCTAATAATATATCAAAATATCTAATTATATCCTAAATCAAAATTTATACCTAATTACCTTAAAACATACCATTTTACCTATTATACGTATACTACATAATACACCTAATAATTACATCTAACACCTTAAATGTTACAAACATCATATTACGTCAAATATTAACATCTTAAAATGCCTAATTGTATACTAAATTAGTAATTATCCATTTAATTACTAAATTAACCCAAAATCACCCATTTTATATGTCATTCTAAGGCCCAAAAATTATCTTAAAATTTTGAAAATAGATTTCTGAAAAATATTATCATAGCACTATTTTAAATGCTCCAAACAGTCTACACAAAAATTTTGAGCTCTAAAATATATTATTAAGATCATTTATTTCAATATTAAAAACTAGTTCAAGTTTTATTTTTTCTTAAGAGCAGTATATCTCGAGCCCTAATTTTATCAAATTGATATTTTTTCCTAAATTTAGATACAAAAATATTCTAAAATATCAAATTTCATAATTTTTCATGCATATTTGGTATTTTTACTAAATTAAACAAATTCAAAATTAAAATCTAAAGTCATTGTTCGATTGGCTTCTAGCCACCAATGGTGGCTCTACCCTTGTCGGCAGCTCCAAACATGGGTTTCATTGTTTAGAGGTGGTGGCTGTTCCTCTTCAGCTGGTCGTGAAATGTGGGTTCCCTTTATAAGTCTTAATTGCTCATGATTTTTTCTATTTGTTTTAATTAATTGTCTCTTCTCTTTCTGGTCTCTCTCAATTTTTCCTTATTCATTAAGGGTCCAAACTGAATTTTAGAATAGGTTTAGGTATTTATAGAAGTGGTTAGGGTTTCTTTTGATTTCTAAAAAGCCAAGTGTCCCTTATTCTGTTCCATTTCCACTTTCTAATTGTCTTAATTCAATTGGTTGTTATTTTTTCTTTAATTCCTAGCATGTTACGACTCATTTCTGGAGTTCTCTTCACTTTTTCATATTTTTCTTTAACTATTTATGAATTTTATTTAATTATATAGTATTATTTTAATATATTTCAAGTATTTTAAGTAATTTCATAGATTTTTGCCTACACGTAAATACATATATGATACAAATAAATATTCCTAAATATTATTTAAGTTATCTTATGATTTTTAATGTGCTTATAATTTATTTCTATTAATTCATTAGTTACTGAAACTTATTTTACGCATTTCCAATAAATAATGGGTAATAAACATTTAATTCAATATTATAATAATTAATTATTTTCTTATTTATTTTTTCTAAATCTAAACTTAGAGAATCATTTTTACTAATATTTCTAGTTTTTTCGTAAAATTTGGACTTAATCGAATAGCTTAAATTTAGACTTGATTAAATAACTTACTCGATTGCCCTAAATTTTATAAACCAAACCTCGAATACCTGATTGTAAGGCTTACATTATTAATAAAAAAGAAAGATGGGACATGGCGTTTTTGCATCGATTATCGTGCTCTTAATCAAGTGACTATCAAAGATGAACTTCCTATCCCAACAATTAATGAACTTTTGGATGAATTACATAGCACTTCTATTTTTTCTAAATTAGACTTGAGATCTAGGTACTATCAAATTAGGATGCATCTTGAAGACATTCACAAGACCACTTTTTGCACACATGAGGGATACGAGTTCCCTATCATGTCATTTAGATTAAGTACTACTCCAGCTACATTTCAATCCATTACGAAGAGGCTTTTTTAACCTTACTTACATAAATTTGTCATTGTTTTTTTTTTTTTTTAATGATATCTTAGTCTACAACAAGTCTATTGAGGATTATCTTTGTCATTTATCTTTGGTTCTACAGATTTTACTTAGTCATCAATTTTTTCTCAAAGAAAGCAAGTGTCCCTTTAGGAAGGATTCAATTGAACATTTAAGCCATATTGTATCTACTAAGAAGGTTAGTTCGAAGCCTACTAAGTTGGATGCCGTTAAACAATGGTACGTACCATAGAACATCAAACAACTTCAAGCTTTTTTGGGTCTCTTAGGCTATTATAGACACTTTGTTAAAGGTTATGCGTCTATAGCAAGCCCTTTTAACTAATATGTTACAAAAGGACAAGTTTGACTAGACACCCTTAGCCCATCAAACTTTTGACACTTTGAAGAATGCTTTAATGCGAGATCTTATTTTGGCTCATCAGATTTTACTAAATAGTTCATCGTTAAAACTGATGCCTTGGGTCATGGAATAGGGGCTATTCTTTTACAAAATGAACATCCTATTGCTTATTTCAGCAAGAAGACACTTGTTCATTTAAGGAAGGTATCTGTCTATGTTTGAGTTGTATGCTACAGTGGAGGCAATACGCAAATGGCGCCAATACCTACTTAGTTCACATTTTCTCATTTGTACTAATCATCGAAGTTTGAAAGAAATCTTAAATGAGGCAATTCAAACACTAGAGCAACAGAAGTATCTTTCTAAACTACTTAGTTATGACTATACCATTGTGTATAAAGTGGGCAAGGACAACATGGTGGCAAACTCTTTGTAAAGGCAATTTGATGGGATATTTTTTTATTTAGGGATTTCTGCACCTTGTTTCAAGTTTCTTGACACATTGAAACAAAAGTACACTTCCCTTGTTTTAAGAAACTCATTGATGACTTGACTCAAGGAATTCATATCAAATGGCCTCTTGTATGGAAAAATGATCTATTATACTATGATAATATATTGTTCTTGGTGTTTCAATCATCTTTAACTCCCTCTCTTTTATTATAATACCATTCTACTCCTTATTCGGGTCATTTTGGGTTCTTGAAAACTCATAAAAGGCTTAGTGAAAATTTCTATTGGGAGGGCATGCGCAAACAAGTAGAGCAAATTGTTAGGGAGTGCTAAGTTTGTTAGTAACTTAAATATACTACTAGATCACCTATTAGACTTCTTTCTCCCCTCCCTATCTTTGCTAGCTATATTGTAGCTAAAGTAGTTGCTCTATTCTTACACATGGTCATCAAATTACATAGATTCCTATAGATCATTGTGAGTGATCGAAATAATATTTTCATGAGCAAGTTTTAGAAGGAATTATTCACTTTGAGTGGTACCACTCTATCCATGTCCAGCGCCTATCACCCTCAAAGTGATGGACAAACTGAGGTACTTAATAGGACAATTCAACAGTACTTATGAAGTTTAGTCATAGATTATTGCTGAGCCTGATTTTTTGATTTTCTATTTTTTAAAATTGATTTCTCCATATCCGATTAATACTAAACCATAACTCATTTAATATTAATCTTCTACTAAAAAAATTGAGAAATTCTAGTTTTTCATTGAAAATAATTTTTGGAGTCGCCACCTAACCGAAGTCGGGAAAAGAAAAAGAAGTCGTAACCAATTGGGTAGATTGATTACGATTTGGCTACCGATCTTTGATTTCAATTTGAATGAAAAACTAGAGGGTTCCAAGTTCAAGAGCTAACCTATTAAATCCTAACGGGTACCATTATTTATTTACTAAAATTAGGATTATTTTTCTAATTATAATATTTAAAATAAATAGATAAATAAACAAAAAAAATCAAAAGAAAAAGAACCTAAGTTTAACATATTTTATCATCACCCCGAATGTGCCTACGTACCCGCTAACCGGGATCAGACGATCGTAGTTTATTCGGTTTATTTTTAAAAAAATCTAAAGGGGTCCTAACTTTTGAGTGTTGTTGTTTTAAAAAAAAAAATGCTCTAACAATCCTATTTTTTAAAAGGGCCTTTTATTAATTTTTATTTAAAAAAAAACAACTTTCTATGTGATAAATCCTTAAGTAAAGCCAAATTTAAAAAGATAACTAATTCTAACAACCACTAAACTAATATATATAACTATCTACCAAAATAAAATAATTCCATATAATACACTTTATATAAGAACTAATACTAAAACTCCTAAAGTCATATTATATATTATGTTAACTAAAAAAATATAATAATGTGTATATATATAATAAAAAAATAATCTTAACGACCCCTAAACTAATACATATATACATTTATACTCATATAACTATTATTAAATAACCATTCACTTAAATCATTATCTAATCTATATAATAGAGAAAACTAATGCTAAAAGAAATGCCCTAAACTAACATATACACATACACACACACAAATATATATAATGTTAAATAACTAAGGACATAATAAAATACTAATATAATATAATATAATAATAAAAAAAAATCTAAAGAAACCGAACCTGAACTTGTTCGGTGAAAGCAGTAGCGTGCGAGGATTGGAGCTTGGTTCGGCCGTGAGTGGATAGTTCAACATCGGAGATGGCGTATTGCTTAGCCAAGTTGGTGTTGTGATCCGCATTGTGGAACGTGGATGGAGGACGGCCATCTTCAGCGAATTGCAGTGTGCAGCAATGATGTGTGTAGGGTGTAGACGTTGATTAGAGTTTAGCATGGACTTGCTTCAGCATGTTAGGGATTGGTGTCAGGCTTGTAATCAAGGTGAGGATTTATGCTTCAGGTTTGCTGTTGTGGGTGGATGTCTAGAGATCATGCGTGGAAGGCCGAATTATTGCTGCTTCCCCGATGGATTTCAGCCCCCTGCTGTTTTTTGTTCTTCTTTTTCTGACTGCTGGAGCTAACACTGTTTTTTTTTTTTCTTTTGTTCCTCTTTTTTCGACTGCTGGAGTTGGGGATGTGCAGCGTGGGACTGGGACGGTGCTACAATGATTTGCTATTTGTATTTAGTGTTATACATGTTTGGGGTTGACAGAGGGTCGAGTTTACAAGTGAAGCGTGAGGCGTGCAATCGTAAAGTCAGGCGAATGTGGGCTCCCCCAATGATTCCAGTGTGTATGTTTATATAGTCTAAACCATATCATATCTTATCATATCTAATTATATCTGATTCGGTAATTAAACTAGATTCAAATAAATTCAAAAATTTGATTTAACTAAATTCATATGATTTAATTAGATATGACTCATTTTCATCTCGCTTCTGTAGAGATAGAAAAATAAAAATATAGGTATTTGCTGAGACTTGAACCCAAGACCTCAATCTAAATCCACCCCAAATACTCTGATACTTATCCATTAAGTCGTCGGCCTGTGCCTTAACATTCAGTACAATTAAATTATACTTAAACTATCTGGTTCCTTAAAATAATTTTTTTTTAACTAAATTAAAACTAAAAATATTTGTTCCTAATATAAGTTACTTCCTAAAAATCTACAAAAATCTTTTTAAATATTCTTTTCTTATTTTTTTGGTATTTTTATCTTTTATTAATTTTTTTGTTATTTTTATTTTTGAATTAGGACCCTTTTTTGTAAAAATAAAAAATCAAAATTACAGAGGGGCAAAAATTAGATGTCTATAATTATCGTTCTATGTGAGTCAAGTTTCTTCCTTAGGCGAAGTTTGCTTATAACACTTCTTTTCATAAAGGAGCTCATCCTACTGCTTTTGATATTATTTATAGGGCATCCTCCCCCTTCTATTCCCTCTTATAATAGAGGTGCTTCTAAAATAGAAGCTATAGACTTAGATTTGGTTTCAAGAGATAAGGTTTTGCATATACTATGCAACAAGTTGCCTCAAGCTCAAGCATGCATGAAGCATTTTTATGACCAATATAAGATAGAGGTGTTTGTTAAGCCCGGTGACTTAGTTTTTGCTAAGCTCCAATCTTACAAACAACTGTCTCTCCAACAACATAGGGGCCATAAGCTTTTTAAACGATACTATGGTCCTTATTCTATGTTATAGAGAACAGGCTCTTATGCCTATGAGATTACTCTTACTCCCTATTCTTTGCTGAATAACGTTTTTCGCACTTAACTCTTAAGCGTACCTATAGGTCATCTATACCCGCCCTAGACCTACCTCCTGACTCTTCACAATTTCCTAGTACTCAAACCTTTGGGCATATTCAATAAGCAGACCATTTTTCGTAGGAATTCACCTATTCAACAAGTTTTGGTATAGCGGCAAGGGTTAAGCCCTGAGGACATTAGTTGGGAGGATTTGGATATTTTCCAGACTACTTATCCTAGCATCAACCTTGAGGACAAGGTTGTTTCTCAAGAAGGGAAGGCATTTGTTACAATTAAAAGAGATAGACAATGAAGAGAACCTAAATGGCACAAGGACTATATCATGGCATAGTCAAACTTAACCAACAAAATATAGGTTTACAAACTGTAAACCAACAAATCTAAAAAATTACATGTTGTAATAAACAGATTAGGTATAGATCTCAATTGTAATCCTCAAATACAACATGATGTAACAGAAAATAGGCAACAAGTAACTATAAGGCATATTAAACACTATACTGAACAAATACAGTATAAATAGAAAGTATGAGTAAAGGGGAAAACACTTTTACACCCCTTTGAGAAAATTTGGTGTCTCTTCTTCCTTTTCCCTTTCCCGAAGTCTAGCAAACTCAAATAGGCTACCATAATATACCTTGTAAGAAACAACAAAGAGGGTGTTGACTCTAAACAACAAATAAAACAAACACAAGAGCATAGTAAGGAGATATGGGTTGGATTTCACAAGGAGACCAAACCCTTATTTGAAACAAACAAGAAAAGAGAAGGAGAGCTTATAATAATTAGGAATAGTCAAGAATAAAGTAGAGAGAGAAGAGAAGTAGATATTTTGTTATTTAGAGCCTTATTGCTTTTAAGGGCTGAGCTGCATTCGATAGGCCTAACAGGTTTCTAAAAATAAAAAAGAAAGAATTTTATGGATTCAACTTAAAAAGTGTCATGTAATAACAAGTACCTTGCATACTAATTAATAAGGGGAAAATTGACATAAAAATTTTGCAAGCATTGCATCCATGCCATAAGTGCTAAATTTACATTTTTAGGAAAAGCATTTTAGTTCTTCTAGCCACTACTTAAGGCAAAGTTGCTTGACCTTCACTAGGTAGTCACCGACTACTCGATAGCCTTAGGTTAGCCGAACCACTTAAGGTAAAGTGGGTAGTGATCCACTTCAAAAAGTGAGTCATGTAGGTCATTCAACTCACTGGTGTCCACAAGTCAATTCTTAGTTTGTCTTTATATTTACGTCACTAAATAGATTTAATAGAGTTAGTTCAAATATCAAAAATGATCATGAAAACTTTAATTAGGTAACAAATTGATCTTTTCAAAATAAATGTTGTAAATTGCACAAGCTAAATTTAGGTACTATTTGTGATATTGACCTTTTTTTTTTATAATCATACCAAATAATTTTTCTTTGCTATGCTTTTCTTTACATAACTAAATTGTATAATCGTTACTAAGTTAGATAAACGTAAGACAATAAGATATCATTTTATTGCTATATTTTTTTACGACACGTAGCCAAAATTATTAGATAAAAAGGCCTTTAGGTATTGGATTAAAGTAAAAGAAATTTGACATATATGATGATAGAAAATTTTTATTTCATAGTATAAAATAAATATATTCTTTTTTGGTAAAACCTTATATTACTATTAAAAAAGGACTACAAATAAATATATCTCTGAAATTAAAAAAAAAAATGTTACATTTAGTTCCTAAATGACATATTAAATTTTATTATAATTTATAATATAAATAATCAATTTTTTTTTTTTGTATTTTGCATCATAAATATTTTTTTCCAATATTGTATACACTAAATGCAATACAAGATAATGGTACCATCTTATTTTCCTTGTAAAATATCATTCGGTTTTTTTATATTATCTGATCCTACTAACCAAGCATTGCCTAAGACCAACTCAAACACTTTAGCAGTATAGATTAATTGCATGAAAAATATATATTTCTTTTTATTTTGATTGCTGATGAGTGCTTTGGGACTCGCCTATTTAATGGACCGATTGAAAGTCGATTAAAACACATTTATTTATCTTTCATTGGGACATCTGAAGTTTATTGGATTTTTTTTTTAGTTGCATGGACGGCAGAACTTAGCAAGTACTATATTTCTAGTGACTATACAATCAAATACATTGATTATCAAATGATGGATTAAAACTTCAACTAAACAGGGAAAAATGATATATGTATTGGAAGTGAGATGACTAGGTTGGATTTTTAAAAAGAAAAAAAGAGAGAAAGCACTTCTCATTTATTATGTTAATATAAAATTACGTCGATTAGTTATAAATATTTTGTTGTATTAGATTTTATTTATTTTTACGTATTACGTAATAGTACGGGAAACAAGGATAGACGGTGCACATTGCAGTTGCCACGCTTCCACAATGCGTGTGGCGTGGAAATGTATGGAATCGGTTCGCCGCATATGAAGCCAGCGGCGTTGATTTCCACTTCCCCCACAAGTATAGATGGGTCCCACTAAAAACTACAAAAGATTCTTTTCCTTTTTTTTTTTTAATAGTGACCATTGTTCTTTTTTAGCTTACTCCAATCGGTCCATTTCCATATTTATTCAACTTCCTTCAGTTGCTGTTAATTTTTCATCACCATCTATTATCTACAGCCCACTCCACTCATTTTGTCAAACACACATTACCCCCAGACTTAAAAGCGCACCATTTAAGTGGTCATATTTTCTCCATCACCTAAGTATCCCTCAGATGAAGTTTCATTTTCATCGTTTTATGTCCCACTATTAATATGCCATCCGCTACCATATATAATAGGATTGGTAATTAGTATTAACGTACTATATGTTATATCTAGATTTAAATGGGATTGTATTTAAAATACCTTAACCTATAATGTGATCTATTGATCAATCATGTTTAAAACTCTAAATCAGTAATCCTACTTGTTTAATAAACATATTCTATATCCAATTGAACTCATTTATCAATTGAAAGATTTAAAAGAAATCTTGCCTAGTTATATTATCCGTTAAAATAATAATTGGAAAAAAAAATCTTCATAAAGTTAAAGTCTCAAGAATAAATTAATTAAACTTTTAGAAATAATAAATTATAATGCATCATATAAAAATCTTAAGCAAAGTAAGTCTAATCAAACATAACAAAATAAATTATTCACTTATTTCCTATATTACATCAATTTGTTAGTTAAGCCATGATATCATCCGATATTAGTGTCAATATTTGAATCAACAACATCCTTTGTTAGCTCTTCAGAATATATTGGAATAAAAAAAAAAACGAAAAGTTATGAATATAATGCCCAAAATAAGGACAATCCATCATCTTCTCAGTTTTCTCAAATATTTCTATAACATCGAAACCAAATAGGTGTACTAAAATCCAAAAGACGCATTAAGATCATATAAGTTTATTTATATACTAAGTAAAGGTACGTATATTTATATAATAGAAATTTGAATAGCTCAAACACTATAACTTTTTTAATGT
Organism: Lumnitzera littorea; assembly: GCA_024138015.1. Classification (NCBI taxonomy): domain Eukaryota; kingdom Viridiplantae; phylum Streptophyta; class Magnoliopsida; order Myrtales; family Combretaceae; genus Lumnitzera; species Lumnitzera littorea. The sequence continues at coordinate 20,161,828 of JAMXBB010000011.1, forward strand.
GGAGCAAAACAAAATCCTACTATGTAAACAAGTTAAGAAAAATATGCTTAACATCTAAAAAAGATAAGACCACCTCTAACAATGAGTATCAAAGATCTAAGCCATCACAAAATAGATTTACATATTATATCAAAGACGAAATCGAAACTGAAGCTTACAACATATTAAAAATTAATCATTATACACTATAAGATTGTACATATAAGTAAATTTCCTATCATAAGCAAAACTATTAAAATACTTGAATTTTTAAAACAAAGATATAAAGTAAGATATCAAATTACTAGCTACACAAGATTTTTATTAGATTTGAGTTAGAATTTGGGCTAATAACCAAGAAATAAATGTTAACAACTTTAGTTTTAAATGAGTTGGTGGGTTCGTAAATAGGATTAAATGAATCTAGATACATGTATAAATGAGTTGAGATGGATGTTATCCATTTATTAATAGTATTGAGTTTTTTAAACGCAAACGTATCATAATTATGTCATGCTTTGTTCAGAACTGGGGTTTATGCTAAATTGTCAACCGTAATAATAACTAAGTAGTTGATTAATTAACATGAGCCATCATTTTAGTAGAATAGTATATATGCATTACCTTATGCATAAATCGTGAAGTATACATGTATACATATAACCATTGATGTCATGCACCAAATAAAAAGGTTAACAATTTTGTGTTTATACTTGTCGTTTAAAAGAACGCATAAAGTTTAGAAATCCTACACTTTCAAATTCTTCTTGTACAAGTCTCGTTATATTTAAAATGTGTAACAATCTAACCGAAATTTCTTATACTAAGGTACTGTCTACTTTAACATGATACATCGTATTGTTTTGTTCCCTAGTACAATTACTTCCTAAGAAGTCACCTATCCTAGCAATATTCTTCCTTAAGTACGATTAACTTTGAAGTTCTAACAAACTACTACACCGAAAAATACCTCGATAATTAAAGTTCTGCCACTCTCTATTTAAGGGCTATTACAATCTACCTCCTAATAAAACTAACATTTTATGAGGTACTCCCTTACAGGCTCAAAAGGTATCGCCACCTTATAGCACTTTGTCGTGCATGGCACTTAGCTTCTCTACTTTGGTTGGTAGATTACTATAATGCCGCCTTTAATGATTTGATAGGAACTCCCCCAACCAAGGTATTGTTTTCTTTAGCATAGTACACTACAAAACAACTACTTCCTAGGTGGTCATCCATATAAGGAGTGCTCCCCCTCTATTCTTAACTTTAAAGTAAGGATACAACTAGATGAGTCATTACAGGGTATCCAATTCTCCCAACTTGATAAAAACTTATAAGGTAATACCTTAAAGGATTTGGAATCAAGTCTTAGAATAAGATTCAAAACCTTATAAGGTTTAGAGTTGAGTTTTTGGACTAAAAAAAATTGAAGGAAAACTGAACCCGGTTTAGTAAAAATACTTACTTACATCTATGCACCATGCATGCCTTACATTAATTCTATATTGTAAAATAGATTTAGTTTTTAAATTTTATTTGTGTGTACATTAGTAATTGCAACCATAATCCTATCTAACTATTTTTCACTCTACTCTCTTTCATCTCATTTGAAACATATAAAACTCATCCTTGTAAGGTCATCTTAAATCTATAAAACTTGCCCCTATAAGGTTTAGACCTTACCCTTATAAGGTTTAGACCCTACCCTTATAAAGTCCTAAACCCTATAAGTTCCTAAACACTATGGGGGGTGAGTCTTGGTAATAGGAGGTAAAACACTTTGAAGCTATATAGGGTTCTAAGAGACATCAAACCCTATAAGACTGAGTTTAAGTTTTATAAGACCTGTACTAAATTTTCCTCGATTGTATCCCTACTTTGGAGTTCCAACAAACTCCAAGCCACTACAATAAAAAGCGTATAAATAATTAGAGTTCAATCACCTTCTAAGGGATATTATAGAATACCTTTAAAGTTAAGTAAAAAAATGTGTAAGCTATAAAGCCCAATAAGTAGCTATATTACCAAAGACATTGAATGTCAAATAGTGTACATTTACATAATTAATCTAAATGCAACAAAAAAATTGAACAAAAAACATAATATTAGTTATCAATTACTTAAGTAAGCACTACAAGCACGGTTAAGCCCAGCATCTTGGTCCGCAAGAGTTAAATTGGATCCAAGATCTTAATAGTCCATAAATTGAAAAAAAAAAATCATCTCTTACTGAAATCAACGCCAATAATGGCCATCAATAGTCTAGTCTACTATTCTTATCAATCGTAATGTCACATATTACAATGACATGTCAACAAGTTCACTTAAAATTTCCCAACTCATATAAGCTACAATTCTACTATATCAACAACCACTTATCCCAAATGGTTACTAGCCTTAATGCCTAACTAAAACACAATTCATCCATATCGCATTAGGTAACAAGCTTTTACTCTATGACTTGCTAATGATTGACTTCATACATGCAAAAAAAACACATACATCATTAAACAATTTGAGACCGTATATAATTAAGTTGTTTATCTAAACCTAATGTTAACAGTTAACCCAGCAAGTTAGAATAACCACTCACCTGTACTTGTTTTTGCATACGATGAACACTTATAATCCTATCTTCCAACATTATACATGAATTTAAAAATATTCATTTAAATTTTTGAAAACTTAACCATCATTTAGTTTTATAGTAAATCTAACATTTAAGATATAGTGTAAGGTCAAAAGCTAAAGTAAGAAAAGACTTAGCACAAGCTTAGTCGAAGAAGAGTAAATTAGGCTCAACCTATGGGAGTAGTCAATTAGCGATAAATATGATTGACCACCTACCTAACGTAATTGACCACATTGATTAAGTGGTCAACCATATGCTCAACTTGGCATATTTAGTATCAAATTTTCTGCTTTTTACTCTGTGTTATTACCTACATTAGGTGTAAGGTCTCCATTATGACATAATAACCTATTTGGAGATTTTTTGGGCTTTTAAACTATTCAAAGACTAAGTTTTTAGAATCGGATGTTCTGATCTCTCCATCTATTATGAATTAAGGTTTTGGGTTAGTTTAATCAAAGCTTAAATTTTAATCTAAAGTATCTCTTATTCTCATTGCTTAGATTTAGTTTATGCGTTTTCTTAATAGTTTGTTTATTTAACCAAGATTGTCAAACTAACTATCTACTTAGAATTAGAATGCATAGAATTGATAGATTCATATGGAACTAGTTAAATGATAAACTTGTAGAATCATAAACTTAAACTTATAATTCTATTAGGAGTCTACACTTAAGTAATTTTGCATCCATTTTTACTAGGATAAGTCTCATAAAATCAACAAATTATAAAATTGTATGAGTTAACTCACGATTTTAATAACCATCTATTTAACTATTAATTAACCTATTGAAATTACATTCTAGATTTGTTACTCTTAAATTTTAAGGTGGGATTAAGGTTAAGGATCTGCTCTACCTTAAGGGTTGATTCTAGGGCTTATATCTTTAGAATTTTGCCACGTTCTTAAATTTTAGCGTAGGTAAGTTTAAGGTTTAGGGTTTGCTTCCACCTTTAGGGTTGATTTTAGGGTTTACATCTTTAGAATTTTGTCATTTATACAAATATCAAAGTAGAAAGTTAAAAAAATGATTTTAATCTAATGATTCACCTTTGCAATCCATATTTTAACCCTTCTTTTATATCGACTAAATTTCATTATCACTCTTCTTAATCTTAATCATAAGTTAGACTTCCTCTAATCTTAATTTATTAACATGATCTACTTCATTAACTAAATCAACCACTAATTTCTCTTCTTCATTTTTTTTCCTATCTTAAATAGGTTTTTTAGGTTAGTTTAACCTAAGCAGCGATTAATTATCAAAGACATTAATCAGAAAGGAAAGGGCTCACATGATTACTAACCTCAAGGTAGTGGTTTTCCACTTCGTATTCTCCTATTAGGTCACAATAAAATGATTGAGCAAAAGCTAAAAATGGAAAAGTTGATTTATTGATGATGGTGTTTCACTTAGTGTTTGCTTCATTGGATTTCAAAGGGCAAAATCAATTTGCTCTTAATTTTGACAACAAGTGACTTGGTAGCCTTTAGTAAAGGGTAGCTACTTCTAGGGTTGCTACTTCTAGGGTTTTCCAAGCTAAGTTTTTTCTTTTAGTTTTTCTTGCATGAGAGAAAAGAGGGAAGAAGAAGGGATATGTCGAGTACCTTCAAAGAACATGTATAGTTAACATTAAAATATATATATTGTCCCATGCAATGTCATTTTATAATAACAAATTTGAGTGCGTCCAATTTTCAAAGGACTAAGGGAGATTACTAAAGATGTAAACACCTACATGTATAAGAATATAAAGTCATATACATTATTTAAAAGGCATTCAGACATAAGTTTTTTCATCCCTTTGTCTTTTCGTTGGGCACTTTTGTCACACACATGCTATCAAGTTTACATTACCTTCACCAAAGGAATATTGGTCATATTCTATATGCCCACTTGTTACATTCTCATTATAAATAATGATAATAAATTAAAAAGTTATAGAAATTCTACCTTATAAAAAGCTTACACCATGGACCTAAAAAAAATTCACTAATGGTAGACTATTAAGAGTAGTAAAAAGGGTTACATTAATGAATATTTCAACATGATTTTCAATAATTTTACTTTAAAAATCATTTTTCTAATACTAATTACATACTTCATAAATAGATAACTATAGAGGGAAATTTTGGTATTTGAGCTATTGACCCAATTTGTGCCATTGGCTAGTTTCTTAGGCTACTGACATATTCCAATTAACTATCAAGGATATTGTTCTAAGGAGATTTGGCTTAATAAGCTTGAAAGAAGAATCATTGGACTAATTTTTTCACCCTTAACCTTACTCAATTTTCTTATATCTAAAAAGCAGACTCAGAAAAGATTTTTTCAAGCTCATTTAAGCTTCGTTTCACTTTAATAAGCCAAAAGAAGGCCTAAATAAGCCTTACACCTATTCATAATGAAAATGAACTTCTTTTAATTCCTACAAGCCTTTAGCCTTATCTAAGCCCATGAAGACTAAAGGAGAAAAGTAGGCTTCAAATAATTATTAGATCCTCAATAATAATCCAACAGTCCATTGCAACACTTGATCTCACTCATCCATCTAAAAGTCAATTTTTACTAACTTGAGAAAAATATCAAAACTCTATTGAAACACTTCTATAGAAGATCAAATGGCCAATTTACTACAAAACAATCCAATAATGATCAAGATTACCAAATTTAATAAACTATCACATGCTCCACTCAAGATATTAAGTTTGCCTATTCTTTCTACCTTACCTCTTTCTAATGACATCCCTCCCCATGTCATAAACTCAATACATCTTCTAAGTCGGCCAAACACCTATGGAACATGATCATCCAACTATAATAACCCCACCATGCAATAACTATAATTGAAAAATAAAAAGCTACATCCGTTTAACCATTAACATATAGCGTGCCCATTAACATTTCCCTATAAAAGCAGTGTTTAGTAATGGAGACAATTTCATTTACATATATATTGTTTATATTAAGTACCTTTTTTATGCCAACTATTCAGCATGATAGGGATATGGGTTACGGATAATTCTAGGATATTCAAATTTAAAAAAAAAAAAAAAAAAAGGTGAGAGTACTTGTTTCTCGATTCATTATTCATTTTGGCGATATTCGAGTTCGTGATTACTTTTTAATTTTTAGCAAGTTAGGCCCATGGTTGTATAAATGTTCGATTCTGATGAGAAACATATAAAGCAAGCCGAGTTTCTGTTTAATAAGTGTTATTTAGTTTGGGAAAATTACACACAATAAATCTAAAAAAGTAGATTGAAAAATGAACTTTACACATCTCTCTCTCTCTCTCTATATATAGACGTATACATATATATATAGTTGTATAATATATATGTATATGTGTGTATAATATGTATATATGTATGTATGCATGTACATATAGAGAGAGAGTTATGCTTTGGTGCAATGAAACCGCAAAAAAAAAAAAAAAAGAAAAGAAAAGAAAAAGACTAGAGTAACTTTACGTTTTAGAAATTCTTAACTCTACGTGCACATCAAGTGTAGTCTATGTTTGTCATAACAATCATCCTATCTTGCTAAGGTGGGAGATAAAATTACAAGGGCGAGTAGGTACTGGCAAACACGTGTTTTAAGTAATAAATCTAGGGTGATAGAATGGATTTCGGATTAGAGAAAAAGATTGGGAAAATGAGGTTGTGAAATGAAATTAGGGCCTCAAGTGCGGAGAAAAAACGACACCAGAGGCAAACGGAAATGTGAACTTAAAACGTGCAATGCATCCATGATTAATGGCATTATCATGAAGTCATGGTGGGATCATTTACTTAAATCATTTAATATAATGCTGAAATTCTGTTTTAATTATTTAAAAAGTTTAATTATTTATTTGGACTTAAAGCTCAAATGTTTTCTTCTCCTTTTTTTTTTTTTTTTTTTGGATAACTCATTTATGATTTTCTTAGACATTGCATATATTAACTTAAGCTCAAATGTTTGATTATTGATTTGTAATTTTCCCTATTTAGTTTATGAGAATGGGAAGTTCTTTCTTACGGAGCTATTCCCTATTTCACCTATAGCTACTGCCAAGAAAGCTGGGAATATAAGCAAAGGCAAATCCACTCATGCAATGAGCTTTCCATTAATCACCCCTTGACTAGATCCATTAATTATACGGACCTACGACCGATTGGCATCAAAGCTAACTATCACAGGCAACTAGTCAATAGTTAAGGAAATTCAAGGATGAATTTTACGCTTTTATCAGGCAAACTATAGAAAATCAAGCTTGACTTCAAGTAGCGAAAGAAAAGATCAACTTGAAAAAGAAAACAAAAGAGAGGAGCTGAAACCCCAGTTGTCTTAGTGGAGGATTTAGCCCGTTAAGTTGGACAACTAAGGAAAGCCTGGAATTCACATCTCTTGGGTGATAATCCTAACCGTGGCTGCAGCGCGAATGAAACAAGCCCTATGGAGGTGGCATCCATCGTAGCAGGCGCAAGAGCACAAATCTTAAGATCGTAGATAGAAGAGAACATCAGTGATGGTTTTTTTTTTTTTTTTTTTTTTTTTTTTGTGCACACATTAGGTGTTGACTTAGGGTTTTTCAGGATTGGCAGCACATTAGAGTTATTGGACAAGTGCAAGCAGCAAGAGATCTGCATTAGGGTTCTATGCATTGGGCAAACGGATATTCATCAAACTTCGAACTGAACTACAGTAAACTGCAAAATACGGTTCTTTTTTTGTGTTTCAATTTGATCAAGGATCAATTTAGAGAGGACTAGAATGGTTCACGATTTGATTCGAGAGATTGAATCAAAACAAATTATTTAAATACAAACCGAATTGCTTATTATAATAAGAAAACATTTTTTTAGTTTTAAATTCTATATTTCAATCTAACCAAAAGTGCATGTGCCACCCATGTGGACATGGTAGATAGTAGAAAAAAGGGATTATATTTTAACTACGATAAGCCATTTTCGACAGGATAACATTTAAGAAGACGTTTTGGGCGGAGGCATGGTGCATGAAAATGGAGGTGGTAAAACCTCCTCTCTCCATCTCCCAGAGTTTCTTAATGATAAAGCATCAAATACTATATTTAGCAATACTTCACATAGTATCTTACTCAAAGAGCATACTGTCTTCCTCTTCTTGTTATACCGAAAAGGGTTAATCTTACTTCGTTGCAAAAATGACAGCAATAGATTTCCGTTGACCAGGATTGTCAAAACTCATCTGCAGGTCAGCTTTACGTTCCCATGAGACCTACAAAACTCAGATTGGCTAGAGCTCAACACTAAGGAAACCATGTAGGGCCGAAAGATAGTGGAAAAGAAATAAAACAAGTGAACTGCGGCAGAACTTATCAAGTCATTTGAACTTACTCAGCAACTTGCAGCTCAAGGAAGATGGTGCCACGCTCAACAAACAAAAACTTGTCAACTCTGTTGACATAAAAGAGGATTCAGCATATAGCACATAGCAGAACCATTATACATATATAAATAATAATTAGAAGAAGAAGAAGAAGAACCTTAAGCATGATATTGTTGCAGCAAGAAAAGTTTGAGATCAACAGCAAAAATAGATCGATCAGCCTTGAGATATAAAGGTATGCTCCACTCTATCAATGGTGATGAAAGGAAACAGATACAACCACGGACCACCATATCCTGGAATGCAGTGCCTCAGATAAATAAACCTGACATCAACGATGATGGCGTGGAAGGAACAAGAAAAAACCTCCTCCTATTCACGTACCAATGTTTCAGAGCACACCTGCTTCTGCTAGGAAGGAAAATATCATAACTTTCTAGTTAGGTAAAATTCTTCCCTAATAGACTTCTTAGAAATGCGCATTGCAACTTGTGATTTTCTGGCTGCACCTCTTGGGGCATTATATACATCAAAAATGTATTCGTCTGTAACCACAATAACCTAATTGTGAAGTGTAGAATAAATAGTCTACCCTAATATGGATAATAAGGTCCGGACAGTATCAGCAGTATGAAAAAAATTTCCACCAGCTATCAAATGCCACCAAACTTCTGCATCCGGGGAAGAAAGCAGCATACAAGCTTTGGTACAACATGATCCACAAAGAGATTAATTTTTCCATGCAACAAAATGCTATACAAAACAAATGTATTAAATCAGCAACAAAATGAGACAAATTACGAAAGGAAATGTGGCAACGAGAAAAACAAGACTTTCCTCACAAGTTGCAATATATGCAGCCTACACATCCACAAACAGACTTCTTAGTTCAGATAATTTTTTTTCACTAATTTTTTTCCACTTATGCAAATTTGTAAATTGGGCACATTCAGTGATAATAAAATAAAAAACTAATATATATATATATATATATAAGAGCAACATTACTCCAGCTAAGGTTCAGGACAAGCAAATGGATAAAAATTTTATGCCCAAGAACAGATCACCCATATTCTCAAAAGCCATTTTCCCAGATTCATCAGAGTATCTAAGTATCAACTAACCACTATGAGGATACCTTGACCTTCAGAAGCAGGAGATAGATCCAACACCTATCTCTTCTAAGATCCACACAGGCAACAAGAGCAATGAAGAAATGGAGATGGGATGATTAGCAGCTTCCTTTTTATTGACATGTTGCTCAAGGAAGATACAAGGAGTAAAGATGTATATAAAAACTTGATAATTATCAACAAAAATTCCAGGATGAATTGGATGAAAATTCTGACATCTCTGTCCATGGATGTGTAGACAAGTTGAGGTAAGTTGCTCCCACATTCTTAGTGCCGCACTTTTTAGATGGTGAAAGTTTGCTTCATCAGTTGCCCCTCCGAGTATAATCATCACACGAGAGAATCAAGCCTGGTTTTTTGAAACATCCACCTTGTGGAATGCTCACAAATCATTCTCTAGTATCACACAGAAATTCCTCCTGGTACACCAAAATTGTTTTGCTCATTAAAAATGAGAATTTTCCAATAAATTATTGATTTATCCTAAGATTATATACATCATTGCCTATCTGTGCTTTAATTCAGTACATGCCAAGATCTCAGGACATTCCTAACAAAAGCAAGGATCACTATCAAGAGCACATTCAGAATCCATGGGACAGAGGAACATTTAACCACAAATATCCTTAAAGAAAAAGACACCAAATGGTAGCAAAGTATCCTCCAAAAATGATATTGAATGACAATTTCCAAATACAAACATTCGTATTACCGCAAATGAGATCTGCTTAAATGTCAAGAAGTACTTACAGAGGTCATATAGACCCCCTTCTAGACTTGAACTTAAACGGACAACAACCATAGCTTAGCAAATCAGCTTGCTAAACATAAACCACAAATATCTTCAAAGACAACAACAATAGCTAAGCAAATGAAGAGGCAACCACAAATCTCTTTAAAGCAAAGACATTCAACGGTAGCAATGTATCCTCCAAACATAACCCTGTTGGTTTGCATGCCAAGCTATCAATTTAACATATTTTAAATAACATATATATCATATTTACTTAGCAGCACTAGCAATAACGCAAATTATTTCTAGTAAATCATATTTTCATCTTAGGTGCATATTCAACTTCAAAATTATCCCAATGCATGGAACCTCTTACCTTTTGCCTAAAATCCTGCTATCAAAACTACGAGATCAGTTTTATGAGGCAAAGATCAATGACTTCTTCCTCAAATACACCACCCCCCAAGTAAAGAAATACCCAAAACACCAAAAAAGGGAGGGATAAGAAAGGGAGGAAAAAAGAAAAAACAGCAAAAGGCCCAACAATATTCATCTTACAAATGATTTCTTTATATCACTGAACTGCAGCAGCTACTAAAATATTCCATCCAGTATTTTTTCTTTTCCAGAGGTGAGTAATAGTTTTGATTCAAATTCTTAGTATGTATCAATTGGTATTCCCCTAAAGATATATCTTAGGAAAGGATGTCAAAGTAAAAGTTCATAAGCATATGTCTTATCATGCCAACAATATGGATTCACATCTCTAACCCACTAGTGTAAATTCAACTGATGCTTTAATCTTTTGTAGGGAGACTTATAGGGATGTGAGTGTCATTCCTCTCCCTCCAAATACAGTAAAGAGTCACAAAGTATCCAAGCCTCCTCTGGCCATCAGTTGATCAGTGCCCCCCAAAAGGCTTTGTAAAGCCATCCTGATAATCTTGATAATCTGGGGCCACTGCATGTAGCTGGACAATACACACCAGATTGCAGTGGCAAATTCACAAGTAAAGAAGACATTGTAATTGGCATGCTTTGAGTTTTTTAAAGTGGACCTCTTTCCTTCATTAAACTGCGACATGCTCAACCTCCATGGCATTAAGTGCATATTTATTAGAGAACTCATTATGCCTCCACAATAGCCACAAAGGAATGTCCATCCTACCAATGCTAGGCAAGTTTTTGCCCCGGTGTTCTCCTTTATGGTTCCCATAGAGCCTCATGCAGTGCCATTCCCAACTACCCTAATCAACAATGCAGCAAAGATAAGCATCATTATTGTGGCCTGAATTATAAATAGATTGCTCACTAGCCAAGAAGCTAGAGGTCCCTTATCGTGCCAATTATCATACCACAATGAGATCAAGTTCCCATCCCCCGCCTCCCAACCAATCCACTCTTTCACAGCTACTCTCAAGTGCAGGATTTTATGCCATCCATTATGAGCCCACTAAGCAGTTTCACAGATCAGAAACTACTCCCATGCAATAATTATGTTTTGTCCCAGTCTGGCCACAGATTCCCACTATCATCCTTGCATAAGTCTATATATGATTTATCTAGCAACCTTATTCTACTCCAATATGCCAATGATTCCTAGCCCCCCTTTATCTTTTGGCTTACAGATTTAGCCCTGAGGGACTAGCTTGAGCTATGTCCTGCTGTTTCGATTCCAGAGGAATTAATCATTGTAGCATCAAACAGAAAACCATTACACCTGAATTGCAACGCATGACATAAACTTGGACATCCAATGATTTCTACTCCAATTGACAGGTTTCTCCAGATCTTCACATCTCTCTTCATGTAGTTTTGTGGTAACCAGCTGAATCCCAAATACTTCATAGGCAATTCACCTCTCAGGAAAGGCAATTCAGCTACAGTGTCTTATGCAATTTCTAAGGCTGCTTATGAGCACATAACTTCTATACGGATTTACTCTACATATCATAGCATTAAATAAAACTATCATTAGAAGAACCTTGACAGTTTGCTGAGAGCACAACTTTTCATAATTACTTATTAGCAGCTGTGTTGCTGCCAATATACATCATGAACATTCCTACTAATTCATCAAGCTTATAGGGAGTAAAGCACCTTACTAGATCATAGAAAGAAACTATGAGGTGAAAGCAAAGTTTCTCACAAAATCCAACTCCAATTTATTGACACACATAATCTAGCTGTAATTCTGTAAAAGCTAGTTGCAAAATATGAGACAAATAAATAGATATTAAGTTTACCTTCTCCAAAGGATTCTGACCTCATAATGACAACAAACCTGATAACCTCAAAATTAGCAAAAGAGTGTGCATTGGCGGTGACCAGGGGTAAATAACATTGATAGGCAGCATCTCTTCAGACAACAATGCAAGAACTTCTACAATAATGTTGAGGGTTGACATTTTTTTTGAAACTTTTTTTGGGTGAAATCATCCTTTATTCTTTTCTTTTCTTTTTTTTTTTGCAACTTTTTACACTGTGGGCACAAAATTTAACTAGATTTAATTTAACATGCAAAACCCAAAGGGGATAGAAGGAAGCATAAATATTCGTGAGTAGTAGGATGCCAATGCAAAGAAATTGCAAAAGATTCTTAAAAAAATGACACAGAAACATGTTGTGGCTGGGCTCAAAGTCACGGATTGGTGATTGATTTGCATTTGTTAGCATTCTAGATTTTCTTACTAGCTTAAAATTAAGGCATGAAGACTCATTGAAAGAGAACCTTCTTTTATCATAAATTAGTACACTCCCAAAAACTTTGAACATTGCACGAGTCTCCAACTTTTTCAAAAGTTAACATCTACCACCTAAAAAGCTTATGTTGCAATTTTCTAAAGTTTTTAGGGGTAGTCTGTAGAATTTACTCGATGTATTAAACTAACTTACTAGCTAATAAATAAATAACTACTAGAAAATGAAATTTGAAAAGAAAAAAAAGAAAAACAAAAAGGAAAGGAAAAAGAAAAAGAAAAAGAAAATCCCAAGAAAAAAAAATCACATGAAAATTGGAAAAGATAAAAAAAGAAAAAGAAAACCCAATATGTCGTTTTTAGCCACCCCCTACCTTTAGATAGTCAACAATAGCCACAAATATATAGCAGGTCACAACCCACTTAAATAAATGGGTTGTAGTTAGTTCTGCACCCATTCATAGTGGTAAATAACCACCCCTAAAACTTAAAAAAAAAAATAATAATAATAAGATAGTTTAAAATCCAATCAAGTTGCATGGCCTAATTACAACTAACTATAAGCGATTTTTTCTTTTTTTATCGTTTTTTCAATTTTGAGGTTGATGAGCAGTTGCTCACCATTATAAATGAGTTGCACAACCCACTTAAAATAGTAGATCACAATAACCAAAAAATAGTTGTTAGCAACATCAACAAAGGGTTTTCCTTTTCTTTTTTCTATTTTCCTCTGATTTTTTTTTTATTTTTTGTCATTTTTTTTTAATTTTCCACCTTTTTAGTACTTTTCCATCATTTAACTAAATATATTTGTTCAATCACCACATCAGCAGAAATTTACACATAAAACACCATGTCAACTTTTCAGGGGAAGTGTAATAGGTGCCAACTTTTGAAAAAGATAGGATCCATACAATTTCTAAAGTTTTCTGGGATAATATAGTACGTATTATTGACCCAAATTTATACTACTCTTACAACTATTTTAGACTAATTTTAGCATAGCTTTCTTACTAGTTTACCAATGTTGTACAACCACTTATTCATAGAGACTTGTCCTTACCTTGTATAGTGTGAAAATAAGCATAAATCGAACAACATCACCTAAAATGCCTAAATCATGAAATAACAAGGATGAATATCTATTTTTCTATCACAAAGATATTCCCAACACAACACCATTGAGCAGGTCTGGCAAAGAATTGACAATGGAGATGGAATGAAAAGGCTCAATATAAAAGCCTTCCACCATCCATGATAAGGTGCGAATCTTCATGATTGAAGAAAATTTTTTTTTTTCCACTTTTCAAACTAACTGAAACTATTTATTTTGTTCAATGTTATTCCCTAATCATTAAGCTATAAAATTATGTATCTAAGATCTACAGAATGATCTGTTGTCATTTCCTAGAACTCCTTGAAAAGTAGATGGAGTTCTTTGTTTTTTTCCTGAGTGGTGGGCTTTAAAAGCACTATTAAGGCTTTGCAGACACTAAATAGATAGCTCATGTATTATGGAGGCAAGGGAAACCAAAAAAAGAAAAAGAATTGGAGGGAACAACTAAACATGATAAGACATAATTTAAGTATGCTTGAAAATGTGGTTTGCAGCAAAACCATAATAGCGTAACAGGATCCATATAGCCAATCTCACCCAACAGGAATAAGGCTAGGGGGAATAAAGGCATCATCAGCTAGCTAAACCAGCATTTTCTTAACATGTATCTACATTCAACAACTATCCCACCAACAGCTGATATAGATGCTAATAATTTTCATCTGGATCAGATAAAGAAAATAACTTAAATGGATGCTCCCTATGATGCAGCTTTTTTTTTTTTTTTTTTTTTTTTTTTAACTTGGAAAAACCATTGATAGCCAACACCAGCATAACATATTAATCCTATAAATAGACTTGCCTCCCAATAGACAGGCAAAGGAAACAAGTATCAAGGACAAGGAAAATTAGCTGCTGCAACTCCAAAGAGAAGGCTAATGCCGATAAAGCATTGACCATTTGTACATTTAACCTTACATATGTTGACAAAATTGATGATATGGAATCAGTATGTTAAAGAGTTTTCACCAATATATGAATGTACTCACCACTGACTTTGTATCCTGAGCTACCCAGCTTTCTTAAGACAGCATGGGGCTTCATGCCCAACTGTACATAACAATTGGAATTTTTCAATTACAGCAGCCTACTCAAAATCTCTTCATCCACACAAATCCAATAACAAAGCCCCACATTACGGCCTATCATCATCACTATAGCCCAAAGCTTCATCTGTATCAGAACCACTATCAAAGTTTATAAGTGGACTGCTGGAAGATCCACCATCCAGGCCTTCTTTATCCACCCTTGGATACTCTTTCAACTGATCTAGTATGTAAGTTTCTATTAATTTCCAAAACCATGTAGCATCGTTTTGTAGGAAGCCTAACCAGAAGACCTTTCCCTTCCTCTTCACCTTGCAATTTAAGGATTTCATTTTGAGTGCCTTGACTACCCTCTCTACATTTTCTCGACTTCCTTTCAGCTTCAAGACAATGTCTCCAGAGGGCAATCTGTGACCTCCATACATGTACCAATAAGCAAGCACAAAAGGCGATAACCACCGATGGATTAGCTTCGGAATAGTGTATCGACCTTGGGGCCAAAACTGGTCAGCATAGAAACCAAAATATGAGTGAGAGATAGTGGAGAATCGGTAAGGCATGTCATTAGGGGCTTCGCTCAGCTTGAAAGAGGGATGAATCCATTCATGGTACTGCTCAAAGATATGATTCTTCAAAACAAAGTGCATTCTGTTTTTCTCATTGAACTCAAAAGTGAGCATGTGATTCTTCCTCTCCTCATCTGACTTTATTTGCAATCCGCCTAGCAGAAGACCAACTAAAATTTCTCTCTGCTCCTTGCTCAGCTTAAGGCTAATGGGTTTCTTTACAGATTTCCTACACAAACTCAGGATACGGTCAATCTTTTCCATCAATTCAGGTTCAACATCTTTCTTTTTTTGGCACATCAAGTCATAAACTTTTTCTGCTTTTACAAAATCCCCTGACGAGAGATATGCACGCAACATGGAATTACAGGAACGTCCACTTACAACAATTTTTGTATCACTAAGCATGTTATTGAAAATTTCCTCAGCTTTATCAACATTTCCTACTTTTACCAAAGAATCCAGGTATATGCCATAAATTGTACTATGAGGTGAACACTTCTCGAGACTCTGGTGGAAGAGTAACTCCAACTTTTCGTGCAAGCCTAGATTGAAGTACATATACATCATGTCAATATATGAACGAGAGAGTTGCTTTAGTCCACTCTTTACGAACTCATCCATGAGTGATTCAGCAAGTTCAACTTTTTGAGCTTTGCAGAGAAACTCAATGATCTTATGATATGAAGCAATAGTTGTGGAACCCAATTGCTCTTGCATCTCTCTAAATAACTCCAAAGATTTCAAAGGATCCCCAACCCTTGCATACAATTCCATCCTATAAAGATAAGCTTGGGAGGAGAGACCATGGTCAGAACAAGCAAGTTTATGCCATACCCTTTCTGCTTCCTCAACATGCCCTTCTTTAGAGGATACTCTCAAAAGGGATAAAAGAACTTCTCTTCCCTCCTCAATTCCAGCTGCCCGCATCTCTTCTCTAAGTGATGCTATTCTCTCTTTATCGATCGATTCTTGATAACTATGTAGAGATATTAGAGCCCCATAGATATCTTTCTGTATCTCAAGTCCGCATGTTACCAAGTTATGGAAAATAAATTCAGCCTGCTTGAGATAACACTTTGATGTGTTCCCTGGCTGGCTCACCAGGGCTCTGAAAAGTGAGTTGTGCAAACCAAGTCGGGGCCTATAACCTCCCAACTGAATCATGCGATTGTAAATGTCACATGCTTCATCCAGGCAACCTGGAATGGATGAACTGAGATATGCAACAATCAAAATATGGAATGTGGATTCACTGGGCACATGTCCTTGATTGATTATGTCATCAAAAATTTCCCGACACTTTGCAAACTTCCTCTCTTTACCTAAATAATCTGCTAGCTTGGTAGATAGAGCAAAATCAAACCGATACCAATGCTGTTGCCTCATCCATTTATACACCTAAAGGCAACACAGCATATCAAAAGTAAGAAAAGGTTTGAGATATTATGTACTTAAAGCAGTTTAATTCAAAGCAATTGGATTAGATGTCGAATTGAAAGTTCTAGAATCAAGTTTTGGTTTTCGACTTCCAAATTAACTGCTTCAAATGCTTCAAAATTATAACTCTGAAAGGAACTACAACCCTATGCAAGTTTATTAAATTCAACACCACTGGGCATGCTGGCAAAAAAAAAAAAAAAAAACCAAAGATTTAGTTTGGACACATATATACGTTTGTTCACATAAATCTTTTTCAAATTTTTGCAATACAAAGTTCTGTGGTTGGTGAAAATAAATTTCATTATAGTAGAGATATATGATAAAAAAAAAAAAAAGTGAAAAAGACAACACTTTCATTTCAGATCAAAAAAGAAAAATCATTTTCCTTATTACTTAGTAACTTATTGTTGACATTACCATGTTTTTGGTCACGGGCACAACTTTCAGCTTCCACCACCTATGGATTAGCTGCTATTAATTAGTCCATACAAATTAAGCTAACAACGTGATGTTGGACAACACTAAGTGCAATGTAATAACAAACATCAAAAAATCTATAACTCATCCAATTAAACCCAATCTGAAGGCATGAAACAACTAGCCTCCAATTCAACACATATTGAATCTTCCTTCAATAATCAGCATTACCAAGTAACACTCCCACTTTCCCCTTAAACCCCATTTCCAGACAAAGACACAATAAAATCATAATCTTTAATACCAAAAATAATAATAATAATCTTTCAAATACAAAATCAAAATTTTAAGGCTTCATGTCCTAAACTCAGCTTTCTCTAAAACATAATTCCACACAAAGTTAGACACAACCAGAACATAAACTTTCAACCTTAAGAATCAAAACCTTAATGCTAAGCCAATTGCGCAGAAAGTTAGCCACAATAAAGAAACAAAACTTTAAAGTGCTTTTCATACCTTAAACCCAGCTTCATTCTCCCTTATCCTCATACAATGAACAGCAACATAAGTAGCATCTTCTTGCCTCATCCACTTCCTTTGAGCATTCAAAATCCTCACCAAAGTCCCTGACTTATGCGCCGGAAGTTCCTTACAAAGCCAAGCCAACTTCGTCCTCCTCCATTGCTCTGGCAACTCCTCAAGCTCCCTCACCTCCAAAACCGGATTATCCAAATGCTTCGCGTCATCAAAACTTACCTTCTCAGGCCCACTAAATTCGCTAAAAGAATCCGCGTCTTTGTTTAAAACCGGTGCCACATCGTCAACCAAGTGTTCGACAGAATTCCTGAGAGAAGAAGCTGATGCAAAGTAATTGAATAGGGTCTTGGGTTTGTGAAAAGAAGGGAACAGAGGGTAGTAATGGTGGTGGTGGTGGCGGCGGAGGGAGTAAGACAGCGAACGGAGGAGGGAGAGAGAAGTGCGCATGGGAGAAATGGTGGTCTGGAAGAGAGAGATTGTGGTGGTGGTGGTGGTGGTGGGGGCGGAGGTGGTGGAAGTGAGCGACGGATAGGAGGAGACAGAGGACACGTGCATGTTGTATTGTTCTTTCTCTTTTGGGTTTTCGGTTTGAAAATGAAGCTAGTGAGGTGGACTTGTTAAAACAAAGTAGATTTAATGGAGCCCATTGGCCCATGGGCCTAAAACTACCGTATGTTCAATTTTCCGTAAGTAAAATTAAATACCTCAAATATCGTATAAAATTAAATTTATTTAGAATTTATTTTATTTATTTAAAAAGAAAAAACTATCAAAATTTTATATTTCAATGAACAAAATATATGTTATATCTTGTCTCACAAGTACGTAAATTTTCGCCTTTCCAACTTTTATTCACAATCACCATGTTCACAATAATTATAAAATAGAAAAGAAATAGAAGCAAATCTAGTTTTCCAAGTGATAGATTTTAAATTAATAGTCAAAACTGTATATTGTCACTCGTTTTTTATCGAAATAAATTAGAGTTCAAATCTCCTCTATCTCCATTCCATAATTGACAAAAATAATAATAATAATAAAAATGAGACATAGTACATATATATAGATAAGATATAAGGGGGAAAAAGAGCAGGACAATCCAAAGAAGCCCTAAATTTACATTTTCTCATTTTCCTCAATTTATGCACTCAAGATTCTACCATATATAATCATAGTTGGGATTACAAAAAAATAACAATATCATGATAACATCAAGGTATTCTAAAAATCTTAATAATCATAGCTATTTATTAGTAAATTGAGGTAAATTAAGTAAATGGTAAATTGAGATGATCTAAATCTCTTAAATTATTATAAATGAAAAATAATTTTCATTTCAATTTTTTTTCATATATATATATATATATATATGCATTTGTGTATATTGAGAAAAAATATACAATAAATTCAAATATCATTACAATCTTTACGTTTACTTAGTGGTGCAAAGATGAAAGAGTATTTACCATCCTCACTCATTGTTAATAAGTCAACATAACATTTATTAGGAATATAATTGAACTGGTATAGGAGAGGGTTTTAAACCCAAGTCAAACTTCATAAAGTACATTAGATTATTTTAGCATTCAAGAAGATTTATAGGATGCAAATAAAATCATATTATACTATAATATACAATTTCAAAAACTCTGTACTTTTTTAAATCTCATCTTTTAATTGTATTATTAATATATTTCCATGATTTTTTCAATCAAATTATAATATCCATTAATAAAAATGAAACCATATTCTCTCCATTACCCTTCCATCTCCTCTTTTACTTTCGTAGTCAACTCTTTCCTCTATCCTATCGTATGACAAATCTTTCATCTATATCAATATTCCTTATAGAGTATTACTTAATGGCATAGTTATTTAAAACGTAAGTAAAAAATACGATTTTATGAGTTTATTATTTTATAATGTTTGTCTTGATTAAAATAGATATAATATTATTTGTATGCAAATATTTACTAAAATTATGAACTTTACTGTATGATTCTATAAGTTTACAATTTTACCAATTTTATATTATTTTATCGATTATATACATTTAAATGAACAGTAAAATTGCAATTTTGACAAGTGGTAAACAAAATAAATAAATAAAGGACATAATAATAGCATTTAATCTAATTAAGTAGAATTTATATGTGAAAATAAAGAAAGATAATTCATGAATGAACATATATCTATATTAATATTCCTCATAGACCATTACTCAATGCTGAACAAAATAAATGATATAATGATAACATTTAATCTAATTAAGTAAAATTAATATACAAAACCAAGAAAGATAATTCATGAACTAACATACATGCATGTTTCTAATATAAATGCCATGCAACTATAACCTTTTTTTTTTCCTTTCTAAGGTTAAATCATTATGCATTTCTTATATTTTCATCATTATATACAATTGATGACTGTATAGAATTCAATGTCACTATCACCTTTTCCGTTGGTAACAAACTTTGACATGTAATATTTTTTTATCTTTCTTTTTTATTAATTCATTTTATGCAATTGTTATTTTACATTTGTAAGTCATTTACATTTCTTTTGTGCATTATTTTGGATTATGGATTGTTTTTCTACCAATTAGTTTTGTTCTTAAAGTCAAAAGACACTATATTTATTAATTTGGAATAAGTATCATTTATTCATATTATCCAACATCTTTATTTCTATAAAACATCTTAAATCAATAGTACACATTTACATTAAAAGAACATCGTAACAATATTTTGTATGTAATATCATCATTTTATGCAAGCATTTTATTTAAGAGAGGACAAACTAGAATATCTAATGAACATATAGAGAAACAATATAATAATGCATCAGTTAACAAGTTGCATGTGGAAAAGTGAGGAGAAAGAGCACTATTTCAAAGCATCGTCTATTTTACTTTTAGATGTGTTATGTAATAAATTAAAAGAACTAAGAGTGAAAAAAAAAAAAAACTCTACATTTTGTATTGAGTTTGCTTATTATAAATTTGGTTTAAATTTTGAAAGTTTGAAAGTTATAGATGATAATAGTATTTTCAACTAAAGAACTTAAGAGCTTTCTTTTTTTTTTTTTCTGCTTTTTTCATGGTTATGTAATACTTTTTTCTTTGATGTAAATTTCTTGCATTAATGATTTCATTTTCTACAATCTACCACATAAAATTGCTAATAAGTTTTCAATTTTTTTATTTCAATTATTAGTTATCACCCTCAATTCAATACAATCAAATTCTATTGATTTTTAATATCGCATTTACTTCTGTTGTTGTGGTAACGGGTAAGAAATTGGTGAAGAACACTAGCTTAAACTCAAGAGGAGGGATGAATTGAGTTTTGAGGACAAATTATAGTTCTTTTTCGATATAAACAACTAAATACAATAATAAAATAATAATAAGTAAAAAAATTAAAAAAGATAAGGATAAAGAAAATCAAGCCCAAATATAACATAAAGTTCAGACCGCCCTCTAATCTCTGCAAATATACAATGCCTCAAACCGAAGACTTCACACCATTTTATCGATTTCTCAATCCAAGTTCCAAGAATTACACAAACAAGAACTTAATTATATAAGTTTCACACTCACAACTCTCAATATAAATCACAATCTCAACTTACAACACAAAACTCAACCTCAACTCACAACACAAAAACTCAATAAAAACTCAATCTAAAAAATTATTGGTATAGTATTTTTAACTCTCAATACTTTGCAACTAATAGCCCACAAGCACTATACTTCAAATCTCTCTAAATATTAGTAATTTATGGTACAAAAGATAATGAGAATTATAGACAACAAGAATACAAGAAAATGTTGAAATATTGCAGCAAAAGATTAGATCTCTACTGTCCTTGGTCGGGTTGTTAAGCATTTATATCATCCCATTCAATTCCTCCCGTTACAATATATTAAATGCTCAAAAGACTAGTTGTATCAACCTTACCAGCATGCTGGTACTTTACACTACCGTTACTTCGATAACAAAATACTTTATTGGTAAGTGAACTGGCAAGCCGGCTCTTTCAGGCCAGTGAGCTTTTCTTTATATTTTTCAAAGCTTTATATTGTCAATCTGGTTCTTCCTTAAGCCATCAACCCGATAAACCAAATATTAGCTGAAAATTCTTTTAATACACAACAAACAAATACTCTTTGCAATCTAACTTTAAGATCATTTTATTACTACTCAAAAGATTAAATTTCTTGTAGAGATAATTGATATATTTAATCATTAAGCAAATTAATTGATTTTATTCAATTTCCTCAATATAATCAAATAATACTTGGTTTAATCATCCCCTTAATTTGTTCTCTTCAAAAACATGTTTAGTTATATATTTTTGTTTTGTTCTCATCAAAATGAAATATTGAACCCTAGGTTCAACAATTGGTACTATTCAATATATCTATTTTGTTCTTTCTTAACTTAAGAGACTTATATCAAGCTTATAAAATGCAAAAAAGATTTTCATTTAGCACTTATTAATTCTTCCATTTTAAGTTGTTTCCTTCCTTTAAGACTTATAGGTAACGTTTGATTGTAAAGACTAGATTGAACTAGACAAAAAAAAAAAATTAGACAAGATAAATACAAGAAGAGCTAGACGATACAAGCTTATTGTATCATATTTAGTTTCATAATATTAAACAAATTTTGAGCTATCCCTTGTTTGGTATATGTAAATACTTGACTCGTTATTGTATTTTGACATTTATACCCTTAATATTGTCTAATATATATTTTAATCATATTTTTATATTATTTGAAATACGATTTAAATAGATTATTGAATTCATATAATTAAATAAATTATATATAATATTGAATAAAAAGTCATAAATTTGCTAACTATTAAAAAATTAATTATTTATATTATAAAATAAATAATTTTTTGTAATATTTTCAAGAATACAAAATATTTTTATTTTTGTCCTATGAATTTTATTTTTGTAATATAGTGTAGATAGGACAAAATGTGAGCCTTTTGTCTAATCATCAAGAAAAATTACAAATCAAATATGGGATAAAATTTTTTTATCCAATCTAATATCATAAAAATTGCGCAACTAAAAGTTATGATAAATTCATTTAAGAAATATTTATCTTTATAAAATGTCAAAGATTCACAATGCAACTTTGATAGATAATGCAAGAAATTTTTCCATGTTAAAATACATATATTCTATCAAATCTCTTGTTTTCAAATTTATAATTTTACATATACAACGTTAAAATATGACCTGGCCTTTTAGATTTGTGTTTTCCTTTAATGAATTAAAAAACAGTGATTACAATAACTTACAAAGATAATCTTTTGAATGATCTTTTAGTATAAATGATATTATACGAAATAAGAAATTAATGAAAATTGATAATTTAAAAGTCAATAGCTAATTCTAATTTATCTAATATGTTAACTAAATACATAATACTTTGTTAAAAAATATGATTTTATATAGTAACATAGTCTAAATCATATATACTATCTAATATATAATACAATAATATATAATATTATTAAGTATACAACATATTAATGTGGGAAATAGTTTCTGTTTTTTGTGTCCATACCCATTCAATAAGATTGACTATATTTCCATAATGTTGAAGTGCGAAGGTATCATTATCTTTTATCATAAATATTTTATGTCAATTTCCGTAATTTCCTTTCTTCGTTATCTTTTTGTTTTTTTCTTTAACCTATTGATTGCGGTTGAATTAATTGTAGGTGATGTAATAGATAGGTCTTCAATGTGGGGTGGGCTTAGTGATCTCCTTGCTTTTCACCACCTGTAAAAAAGCCCCTTATGAATGATTTCATTAGAGCCCTCTAATGCTTAAGTCAGCAAGGAAGACAAGAAAGATAAGGATTGGGAGAGCTTGAGCACTAGTCATCCTTAAGGAGAGTGCTCGAGTGAAGAAAGGATTGTGTATTTTTAGTAGTGAGCGGTCTGATTAAATTTGGAATTCAAAATCCCCCTACCTATAAGCCCTTTACACTATTTATAGTATAAGAGAGTACAACTACTTGAACACGTGTTGGTTTGGGACTCATCCATATTGGCTATTGGCAAGGGATATGTACCATGGAGCTGACAATGTAGCTTTAAGAGTTGGTTGGCCATGACTACGCTAACAGCCATGTTTGTGAAATGTAGGTTTAATATCTTTAGGGTATGTCTAGTATGTTAGACGTACCATAAATGTCAGGTTGTAATAAATGAGCCAAGGTAGGATCCCGGCACTAGACACAAAAAGGGAGTGAGGAGGTAGGTGAGGTAGTATGAACACACTACGAGCGGCTAGTCAAGTACTAAGGAGCTCTCTAGGTTAGGAGCGTCCTGGCGCATTATGCTTGGGTTAGACCAAACAATAATTTGACTCACCCCAAGCTTAGCTAGCTTATTGGTGGATCCTCATACGTCGAGTAAGCTTTCCATCTTTGGACTTACTGGAGTGGTCATTTAGGTCCTTGAGGAGGCATGCGGCAAACTATGTCTTACGGGGCTCAAAGGTGGTAAAGGTGTCCAAGCAGGTGGGGACACTTAGAGAGAGCGAAGAAACCATCTCTTATCAATAGGCCTTCAAGGATCTCCATTCGAGTTAGGCTTTAAGCTAGACAAGAATTTATTATCAACATTTGCCTACCCACTCTCCTTAATGTCAAGGATGCTAAGGAGAGTAAATAAGCCAAGAGGTTAAGCCCGAAGTGAAGGAGAGATAATTTCGAGTAGGGAACCTACTTCCTTCAGGCTGCAATGTGATGTTTGACATTTGATTAAGCTTGCTGAATTGTACAGTGATGCTTAGCGTGACTAATGCGACTATTAGGGTGCTCGAAGCGCCATGATTGTTTTTTGAAAGAGCAATGTGCATTGATGACCTTTTTGGAAACGGTTGCGTACATGGGAGGCTAATGTGTCTACGTCAGCGATCCGCATACATATTTTAATCCAGACCATCTGTTGAGGAGTAGTATAGTTGTACGGGCAAGATATGGTGCACGTCTTTGCAATTAGTACCTACTTTGGTAATGGGGAAAACTGTTTGTCTCCCCCTTGTGCTTATCTATATAAGGGAGTACTTGGGGATTCATTTTTCACTACTCGCTTTCCATTAAGAGGAGACTCAGCCAAAATCTGTACTTACAAGCTCACTTCTTGTCCTTATCTTTCTTTGTCTCAATTTTGACTATGGCTAATCAGAGTACATCCGATTTTCGGGATGAGTCTTCACATGGGTCTATTTCAAGAGAGATTGATGAGGACTATGAGCAAATAGTCCTTGAAAGGGTGATAACCTTACTCCCTTCGAAACAATGATGATAACAGCGGTGGTGGATGAAAGGCCCAAGGTCTTGTTTACTTGGTAGAAGAGAAGAAATTGGGTCAATAGGAGGCCTTAGGATGTGTATGCCCTAGATGGCAAGAATGATGTAGACTAAAAGCTGTTGCACATGACAAATTCTAACACTAGGGCATGTACACGCATGTCTTATGAGGAAAACAAGGAGAAGTTGAGGTTAGTGAGTCAAGTGATGAAGAATATGCCTGGTAGTAAGTGGAATAGCTCGCTGATAGTAAGAGGGCCATTTAGATAGGTGACAAGCAATCTTTTTGCATATATGCAAAGTTGTTCGAGCTAAGACTACAGTTACCATTCTCTAAATTCCTAGTGGAGGTTTTTAATTATCTCAAGATTGATCCTAGTTCCTTGAGTGTGAATGCTTGGGCGCAATTACTCAGCTTTGAGTTGTTATATATGTGGATTCTATGGAGGCCGATGGCATCCCTCGATGGTTAGGTGCACATCGCAAATCAAAGTGGACCACTGAAGGTGTTCGATGGCCTTTCGAACATGGTCAACCATTAAAAGAAGCACTTCTTCTATTTCTGGCCATGTGAGACCCCCAACTTTCCAACAGACTAGTTAGAGCCACTCTAGAGTTCACCGGTTAATTATATGGGCGCAAAGGATGACAAGGTAAGGGAGGAGGTATTGGACCTCGTGAGGTGGAAGTAACTTTACCCGATGGCTTATATTTGAATATATGTCATTGATCGGCCTCTATATAGAGCAAAGATAGGTATTTCCTAATACTTATCGAGGAAGACTAACTAGGTGTCTATTGTATCGTGTTACCGCTCTAGTGGGGGATATTGGGCTACTCGTGCTTGGTTTAATGAATGTGGGTACTTTGTTTTTTACTTATTGTACTAAGCCTTTGCTTGTGATTGGAGCTATGCAAGTGGCTTCAGGAGATATGAAGTGGAAGTTACTTGAATTTCAAGCGAAATGAATTTCTGAAGCGGTAAAGTTTTGGAAGAAAAGGAAGCAGCCCGTTATGGAGGAGAAGGGGAGACTTAGTGGCCCTACCCCAAGAAGAGTGGGAAAAAGAAAGGGGGTAGGCAACAGACTATTTCAGAGGCAATACAACATGTAGTGGAGAATGTTCCCAAAGGTGTTCCATTTTCACTAATAGTAAGGGGAGTTTCAAGGTCAACACTGGTTACATCTAGGGGTAGTGATTAGGCTATGTGCCTAGAAGCTGAGTTGATCATTAGGGCTTATAATAGGAAGTAATAACAGCAAGTCCTTCAAAGTATCAAAGAATGAAGGAATGGAAAAGTTAATAAACACAGTAGCTTCCATGAAGCTACTTGGAGGATATAACGTACCAACGAACACAATACGACTTAGTATTTCGCCTAATATGACTCACAAGCTAACATTAAGATCTACTCGCCACTAGTCTCAAGCTATTCAGTAAGATTAGATAAGAGTCTGAGAAAGATATACTCAGAGAAGATGATATGAACTGGTTCAAAGATTAACAAGGTCGGTCACAAGAGTGAGTCCAAGCTTAAAAAAAACTTGAAAAGGTAATGGAAATATGTACAAGCAACAAAGGAAGTAAAATAAGCAAACCTTCAAATAGCTCTAATGACATGACATGCTAAGGAACTTCTGAGATCTCATGACTCAACATGATATGACGCATGAGCTGTTGGTGAACTCTTGAGGGCATTCGCCACCTAGCCTTACTTAAGGGTCATGATAAGAGTAAAGTACGAGCGCAAGCAATGTCTACGAAAGGAAGTGTATTCAATATTCTAAACTATGATGATGTATGTTGCGGCTACATTACAATAAGGTATTTATACCTGAAATATTAGGGTATCCTACCTAATATGGAAAAAACTAAAAGGGTAATAACTAAAACAAATAATGTACAAGGAATAATAAAGGGTATAATTGAAAATACAACAAAAATGGGCATCTTTACAAAGGATTCTATCATGTGATTGCTCAAACATGTGGCTTCCTATGGATTGGTGACTTTTTGGCAGAAAAGACAATCTACATGCTCAGGTTAATGATTGTCAAGCCGAGGTGGTAAGTTAGCTATGCCAAATTGAGTAGATAGTTCTTTCAAGGTGAATTCAACCCAGACATATTTGGTATGGCTCAGATTGAAGTCAACTGGATGGGTAGCTAGATGGGCTGAGCTGATGTTCGAATGAAGCTCGGGTCAGAAGCTGGAAACAATCAATGAGTATAAGAGGGCTTGGCATGACTAAGGCATCAAGTTAGCATATTGTAGCAACTCGAATTTCTCGGTGGTGGGATATAAGGAAAGAATTTGCCTGGCCATGCTTTCCAGCTCTCAAGCTTGGGCTCGGGTCAAGGGTTCGATGGTTTGATTCCTATCAGATGGGTATCTCGGAAGATTAAGAATATTCATTAACTTCTAAGGTGCAAGATGATTGTAGCTACAATAGAAAGGACTATTTATAGTAAATGATTTAAGGCAACAATTCAATAATTGAAAATTACATAAAAGTCAATGTAAGAAAGAGATTCCTAATATGTTCAAAAAAAGGTAAACAAGACAAAGGATAAAAAGGAATATAGTATAAGTATCAAAAAGTAGGGGATAGGTGATAGCCTGTCAATGGGTTCATATTCTAGAATCTTAAGGCACTGTAGCTAAGTTGAACCGAACTACGCTTAAAGCGACCGAGGTGATTGGATGAGACCGTAGTTTTGTCCGGAAGAGTAGAGCTCTGTGTACATAGACCTTAGACTCAACACTCAGCAAGTAGGCCTCAGCATTCAATAGGTCGATGACTAGGCAAATGTCCGAGTTGAGTAGAATATGTCTGAGCTGGGACCTTAGAGAGCTCTTCTACAACTCTTCCATGTAATAGAGCTCGTCCTTAATAGGCTACCAGGAGAGGATCCTTCTAGTAAGGGAGTGAAGGCCTTGAAGGCAAGCATGAGTAAGGGGTCCAAAGGTCACCGAGGTTGTTGAAGATTTGCCCTCAAATCTAGGTCTTCTGTTTCTTCTTCTTTTGGCATAAAGGGCGTCAAATCAATGATGTTGAAAATGGGAGACACTCCGTATCCTTTAAGTAGTTCTAGCTCATAGGCGTTGTCATTGACACATCGTAAGATCTTAAAAGGGCCATCTGACTTAAGAGATAACTTGTTTGTCCTCCTCCCTAGGAATTGCTCCTTGTTGAAGTGGATCAAGACAAGGTCTCCTGAGTTGTAAATAACTCGGATCCTTCCCCAGCTTCCTTGTTCTCTTTATTAGGCCACTATCTTGGCTAATTGCTCGATAACCTTCTGATGTGGCTTCTAAAACTCCTTAGCGTACTGCAAACCTGATTGACTTTCTCCTTAAGACGTCAGGCTGATAATCATGTCTAAGGGTAAGTTTAAGTTAAGTCCATAGACAACCTTAAAAGGAGTCCTTCCTATTAAGCTATGAATGGAGATGTTGTAAACGAACTTGATGATGGGTAAGCAAAGATCCCAATCATGTAGATTCTTTCTAGCAGTAACTCGAAAAAGGTTGCTTATGGTTCTATTCACAACTTTTGTTTGGCTATCTGTTTGTGGATAACAGGAAGTACTAATCATGAGCTTAATACCGAGCTTCTTCCATTTACTAAAAGAAGCTCGTGAACTTTGAATCATGATTAAATACAATACTCCTTAGAACTCCATACAGCCGCATGACCTCTTACAAAAAGAGATTAGCAACAAATAAAGCATCATTGGTTTTGTGGAAAGGGATGAAGTGGTTCATTTTGCTAAACCGGTCAACAACTATCGTAATAGAATCATGTTTCCAAAGTGTTCTAAGTAAGTTGAGCATAAATTCCATGCTTAGATCGGTCCATAGCCACTCAAGTATGGGCAGAGGTGTATATTCTCCATATGGCTCCTTTCTCCCTTTAACTCGCTTGCATACCTCACATTGCTCAAGAATTTTTTGTACATCTTTCATCATCCCAGGCTAATAACAGTATTCTTTCAACAACTTAGCGATTCTCTTCTCATCAAAGTAGCTGGTTGAGCCTCCAACATGGGCTTCTCAAACAAGTAATTCCTTGGCAGAACCACTTAGCATACATATTTACCTTCCTTTCATAAAAAATCCTTAGCTTAAATCAAACCCATCTACTACTCCTCCAATGTTGCATTTGGCCACTAAGGGTCTAAAGTTTAGGTCTTGTTCGTATTAATTTGACAAAGTACTGAACCCAAGTATTCTAGCCCACAATGCTATGACAAGAACAAGCCGATAAGAAAGGGCGTAAACCATAGTGTTAGAACTTTCCTTCTTGTACTTAATGACGTAATAAAAGGTTTTCAGGTACTTAACCCAATTAGCAATGTCGTGAGAGTTTTTGTTGTCCTTAGAGATACTTGAGAGATTTATGGTCTATGTAAATAATGAACTCTCTCAATAATAAGTAATGTTGTCAATTATGAAGTGCTTGAACAAGGGAATAGACCTCCTTGTCATATGTCGAGTAATTTAGTGTGGCATCTCTGAGTTTCTCACTGAAATATGCAACTGGTCAATACTCCTACATAAGAGCAACTCTAATGCCAACTCCAAATGTATAACATTGTAGCTCAAAAACTTTGCCAAAGTCAGGCAGTATTAACACCAAGGCAAAGGTTAACTTAGATTTGATCTCTTCAAAACTCCTTTAAGTATTCTTGGACCATTTGAATTCAAAGTTCTTCCTAGTCAGCTCAGTCAGTGGGGTAACTACAAAACTAAAGTTCTAAATAAATCTTCGATAGAACAAAGTTAAACCATGAAAACTCCTAACTTCTACAGCATCGGTCATTTAAGAATAACTCGGGTCTTTTCACCATCAACTCTAATTCATCCTTACAAGACAACATATTTAAGGAAAACTAACTTGTTCTAATAGAACACGCATTTCTTTAAATTATTGAATAATTACTTAGCATGGAGGATATCAAACACAAATCTCAAGTGCATGACATGAGAAATGGGGTCGATACTATGTACCAAAATATCATCAAAGTAAATAATAACACATTTATCGATTAATGTTCTCAAAACATGATTCATGAGCCACATAAAGGTGCTTGGCACGTTCGTAAGACCAAAACACATCACCATCCACTTGAATAGACCATCCTTCATTTTGAAAGTAATCTTCCACTCATCTCTAAGTCTCATTTGGACCTGGTGGTAGCCACTCTTTAGGTCAATCTTCAAAAATACTCACATGCTATACAACTCATTGAGCATATCATCCAATCATGAGATTGGATATCGGTGCTTAACAATGATTTTGTTGATTGCTCAGCTATCAATATACATTTTTTGTAAGCCATCCTTCTTCAGCATTAGGACAACTAGCATAGTACAGGAGCTCGTGCTTTTTCGGACATAATTGCACTCAATCAATTCATCAACTTGTTTCTTTAGCTTGATTGCTTACTTAAGATTAATTTTATAGGCAGGTTGATTAGGTAAAGCAACTTTAGGCTGGAGTTTGATACAATTCTCTATACCTTTGACAAGGGTAACCTTTTAGCAACTTAGCAAGAAACAAGTCAACATACTCTTGAAGCAATGTATGCACCTCGGCAAGTAATACTTCGACTTCCTTTAACTCTAGTAACCTTCTAACCAATAAGAATACACACTTTTCCATCTTAATATCTTTGGAAAATTAGGCTCAGGAAATCATTAAGGACTTCCTCTACAGCGATCCGATAATCTTCTCTTGCGACTCCTGAACTTCTTCAGGGCTCATTAGGGTCAATATAATTTTCTTCTCATCCTTTTGAAACATATAAGTGTTCCTCTACCCATCATTGAGTACCTTCACATCAAGCAACTAGGGTTGGCTAAGTAGAATTTGTGAAGCACACATAGGTAGGATGCCATACAACACCTCGTCCTTATATTTATCACTAACAGTAATCGGTATTTTGACTTGCTTGGCAATAGGTAAACTTCTCTTCTCATTCAGCCATTGAATCTTGTAAGGCTTAGGGTGAGGATAGGTCGGTAACCTCAGAGCCTTCACTACTCCTTATGCTATGACATTGGTACAACTCCCTCCATCAATGATCAAAGCACATAGTTTGTCATTTACTCAGTAGTTTCTATGAAAGAGGTTCTCTCACTGTTTATCCTCATCATAGGTAAAGGTATTAAGAGATTTTTGTATAACCATACAGTAGTCTCCCATTTTAGGTCAAGTTACGATGTCTAAAATTTCTTGAAACTCTTCTAGCAGTTAATCAACTCTTATTTCTTCTTCCTCCCCTTCACTAACATTCTTTACTTCAAACTAAGGCCAGTCTCCCTTAATGGTCATGACATATCAGTTTAAGCATTTTCTAGCCATGTGTCCAAAATCTAGGCATTTGAAATACTTAATCTCTCGGGTTTCCTACCAAAGCTTTGACCTTGATCCTTTCGAACCTCATGTTCCTTGGCCTAAGTCTTACCTTGGTTATCATCAAGTTTACTCGGCATTTGACCTCAGTAGTCCACCTTGGAACTGTATTGAGGTCAATCATATCCAAGTCAACTCAACATACCAGTTCTACTCGACAAGCTACGTCAGCTATTCTATACTTGGTTGAGTTGATTTTACCTCTACCTTTCGACTTTATATGCTACTTAGATGGTCTCATCCAAATTTTCAAGCCTTTGTACTTCTACTATATTACCAATCTCGGATCTAAGTCCATAAATGAACCTTCTTATTGTTCGTGCTTTGGGTTCATCAACATCGCAACGGATCATCAGCAGTTAGAACTCTCAAACATATTCATCCATAGATCGGTTGCCTTGCTTAAGTTCTTAAAGACATCAAAACCAATCTTATTCATAATGTTTTAGCACAAATCTATTCCTTGAAACTCTTTTCATCTCATTGCACGCTTGGATTTCACATCGGACTCTTTAGCGTAAATTTTGCAATTTCTTCCACTACATTACTACATATCTAGAAAATTCTAAAGTAGCTACTCGAATACATATTGAATCCTCGTAGTCATAGAAATAAAAAATCTTTTCAATCTTCTCCTCCCAGTTTAAGTAGTCATTAGCACTACCACACCCATTAAAGCTTAAAATCTACACTTTGAGATGCTTAGCTCCTCTTAGGGTATAAAGCTCTCGCTCTATGAATCCTTTGTACTATTTTTCCTCCTCCCCATACTCTTCATCTTCATCTAAGTCAAGTCTCCTCCTCACAAACCTCTCATCATGTCGAGGTAGAGCTGGATTCACGTTAATAATCTTTAGCGCTCTAGGTTTAGCTACTTATCTTCTCTATTTGTCTCTTACATCTTAGCCTCATTCATCAACTCTCTCTTGTGGCCTAGTCTCTACTGCCCTCTATACAAAGATAGTTAGGTTGGCCACAATAACAACAAGGTCTTGCAATCGTTCATCAGTAATTCACGAGGTTTATTGGGTAATACGATTACAATCATGAGCATCACTCTCAACATCATTAATCTTTCCTTAAACATTAGGATTTGACATTCTCAATACAAAACTTCAAGAATTTCACTACTCAATAGAAAATTACATACAACTTTGATAATGTGATATTGCATAATGGCTTAAGGACATGCTCTATTTTTCCACTAAAGAACAGAGTATAATAGAACACATATTAAAACAAGAAGTAACTAAAAAAATACTTTGCTTTTAGTTGCAACCTCATGCTTTGATACCAAGATTATATGATGTGTATAAGAGCTGAGTTGATTACTAAGGCTTACTATAAGAAGTAGCAACAATGAGTCCTTCAAAGTATCAAAGAATGAAGGAATGGAAAAGTTGACAAACATAGTAGCTTTTGTAAAGCTGCTCAGAGGATATAATGTACTGACAAACATAACACGACTTAGTATTTTGCTTGATATGACTCAAGCTAATACTAAGGTCCACTTACTACTAATCTTGAGCTACTCGAC
The DNA here is from genome assembly GCA_024138015.1 of Lumnitzera littorea. Taxonomy (NCBI): domain Eukaryota; kingdom Viridiplantae; phylum Streptophyta; class Magnoliopsida; order Myrtales; family Combretaceae; genus Lumnitzera; species Lumnitzera littorea. The sequence continues at coordinate 20,194,804 of JAMXBB010000011.1, forward strand.
AAGATTAGATAAAAGTATGAGAAAGGGTGTACTTAAAGAAGGGTATCTCACAAGAACAAAAATATTCATTAACTTCTAAGATATAAGATGATTGTGGTTATAATAGAAAGGACTGTTTATAGTAAGTCTTTTAGGGTAATAATTAAAAAATGGAAAATTACATAAAAGTCAATGTAAGAAAGAGATTCCTAGTATGTTCAAAAAAGGATAAATAAGACAAAGGACAAAAAGGAACATAGTATAAGTGTCAAAAAAGTAAGGGATAGATGGCAACTTGTCAATGGGTTTGTATTTTGGAATCATAGGCCACTGTAGCCGAGTTGAACTAAACTGTGCTCGAAGCAGTCGAGGAAATTGGATGAGACTATAGTTTGGTAGGCTGGAAGAATAGAGCTTAATGTATATGGACCTTGGACTTGGCACTCGATAAGTGGGCTTCGGTATTTGACAAGTTGACCTTGGCACTTGGCAAGCTAGTGATTGGGCAAGTGTCTAAGCAAAGTAGAGTATGTTTGAGCTGGATCTTAGGGAGTTCTTTCACAACTTTTCTATGTAATGGAGCACATCTTCGACAAGCTAATAGGAGAGGATCCTTCCGGTGAGGGATTGGAAGCCTTGGAGGCGAGTGCAAGTGAAGAGTCCAGAGGTTGGCAATCCATCAGTATGGGTTGTAAAGCCTTGTGAAACTGAGGAGTTTAAGGATAATAACTTCGAGGGTAACTTATTTAAGCATCATAGGTCAGCGTAGTAACATGGTACTTATCCTCAAGAGTAGTAGAGGAATTTTAAAGTAACCCCCCAGGATGCTAAAGACTAAGCTATAGACGTGCCTAATGATGAGGAGTCCTTGCCATTAGCGCCTCAAGGTAAACAACTTGTCATGCAGCAAGAGCTTGAGCTTTCAGTTAGCTTAGCAATGAGAGCCGTATAGAGGATAGATTAGCTGAAGGCTAGATTCCGGCGATCGTTCACTGAGAAGAGCAACATTGAGGCCTTTGTAGAGCTACTTCGGAGGCATGATGAGGTAAAGCACTTATTGCTGTTTGTTTAGGTGTTTCATGTTACTCATGTAACTAAGGTTATGTATTTGTCTCTGTTTGTAATTGTATGACATGCTCAACTATATGCTTATGTTTAATCGCAAGTACCAAAGGTTGAAGAGGTATGAGGTGAGGATCGAGGTAAGGAGGCTCTGAGAGGTGCTAGAGGAGGAGAAGAAACTGCGTGAAGATTTCTCTACTAGGTATGGGGACTTAGAGTGCTAGCACTAAAAGCTAGGAGAATGAGTTGGGAAGTTGGGGTTTGATCTGGAAGAAGAGAAGGCCTTTGCCAAAGTTTCTAGGGAAGAACTGGCTAAGTTGCGAGTAGAGCTTAAGGGGAAGAACAAGAAGCCGGAGGGTACCTAGATCAATTTTGCTCAGAGGGAGGTCGAGCTACTTAGGAGTAAGGACCTATCCGTCGAAGTGAAGTAGGAACTTTTCTTTAAGATATTGAATGACCCCTTCATAGAAAAGGCTTTGAGCAACGCTGGTTTTTACCCTTGCAAAGGAGGCTCGAAAGCAGGTTGGTGAGCACTTCTCGGAGGTAGACCTAACTTTCTTTAGTTGGCTCGATGATCTAAAGGTTACCACTAGTAAAGAAGAAGGGGAGGCATCGTCAAAAGGCTCTATTGAGGGAAGCTCAGATGATGGTGGAAGGGAGGACCAAAGGGAGGAGATTGACCAAGAGGAGGAGGTGGTGGAGAATGTAATGGTAAACTAAGCTGAGGTAACCTTACTTTTGTTTTTCCTATTCATGTGTTGTACCTCGAGTAGTGTGCCTATTTCCTTTGCTTTAAGGAGATTCGGATGTTAATCTCCCCTCTTCCGATGTAAATGATTAAGGGACTAAATGCAATCATCTACATATTTAGTTTGTTCCCATTTTACCCTTCTCTCTTGTTATTTTCTTTTTTCGTTGTCATATTGCAATCCTCAATGTTCTAGTAGGCACTAAGACCATTGAATTTTTCTAAATCCTTATGGATGCTCATTATTTAATTGAGCATAACATCAAAAAAATTCAATGGTCTTGTAGCCATAATCACCAGCATTAAAGGTGAAGTAGGCAGTTTGGCTCAAGTGGATCTTTGGTGACATCATGCATTCTCTTAGACAGGGTGTGCCTTGGGTAGAGTGCGCGCCTAATAGATGTATTACCTTGGGTAGTGTGCCTTATAAAAGTTATTTAATGTGCGTATAATGCATTGATGTTCCTTAGAGGGTTGGTTAGGCTTTCCTTTCTTATGAATCGTTAAATGAGTGCTACGTAGATAGTTGGGGTCATTTTAGGCCCCTTATATAAAGGGTGTGTAGGTCATTTGTTTTCTTCATTAAAGACATTCCAACATTCTTCTATTGTAAGGCCAACTTAAGAGTAGATATTTCCTTTTGTTTCATCATAAGTGAATCAGGGATGATCAAAGTGAAGGTGAGAGTGTATAACTTTAAGAGGAGGTCTTTAGATCCTCGTGGTCCCTTGTCTGAGTGGTGATTATGAGATGTAGAGAGTCACCTGGTAGTTAGAGGCAGCCTTCGAGTGGCAACCAAGAGGTGAATGCCGACCTTTCAATTAGGTCTTTGTTCGAGTCATAGTCACTTATGCGAGGGCGAGACCTCGGGGGTCCATCCACTAGTCACTAAGTTGGCTTCACCGTGGGGGCATTCATTTGTACGATGTTGAGGGTAGGGCCCTTAGGTGCTGCCTCCTAAATCCCCATATAAGTGGAGCCTCTGTGATGATTATAGGGGCAGAGGAGGCCTCTTTCTCCTCCTAGGTTTTTCGACTAAGGGAACTCGGAAAAGCTCAGTAGGATGGTCTTGAGTTCCCCTTGCTACTATGTAGGTATAAGTGAATCACCCTTGATGCCCCCTCTTAAGTCGCTCCTATAGAGGGTCGGCTCACTTGGGTAGAGTAGGGCTTGCTTTTGAAGCTACCAAGGCTGTAGAGATGTGGCCCTCAGCTTGACTAAAACTTAGGGATGTAATCATATTTTCCTTGATAAAGGTTGCAGCTAAGTTGAAGTTAAGAGCAGTTTTACTTAATGAAGAACCTCATGTGGGTAGGTAAGTTAGAGTTGAGTACAGGCATCAAGATCTAGTGCCAAGTAATAGATTAGGGATTGGCCTTGTGCCTTTTGTTACTTTTTGTCTTCTTGTGTTTTTGAATGTACTCGGGATCAAGATGCCAACCCGTAAAGCCCTATAAATCTTCTTTATTTAATGAAATACCAGTATTATGGTCACACTTGTTTCCTTTTTCTTTTATTTGACTCACTTTTCTTACTTCTTTTTATTCCTTAATGCGAGCTTGGTGACTTTAATCTTGTTCGATCATAGTTTTGGTAGTGATAGGGCGCAAAGACTTCAAACCCAGTCAAGAAAAGTCTTCGAGTTGGTAATGTGCCCCTATTGGCTTTAAGAGCTGACTTGGCTTAGCTTGGACTAATGAAGGTTGCCTCCGCTTGTAGTTAGAGCCGTGATCCATGTAATGTTGGTATAAGTACTAAGTTAAGGCGTATCCTTAAGGTCGGAGATCGACTTGAGTAATAGAGTACGGGGAGAACCTATACCGGTAAGTGATGCGTAGTCTGTAGTGTTAATATAAAGACTAACTTCGACCGTGTAGTCAAGGATGAAAGATAGGGAGTGCAACATAAACTATCGCTCGGTAGTTGTTATACTGCCCTACGGTGTTAGTATAAGTACTAACTTAGGGCATGCACTCGGGGATAAATATCAACCCATAAATAGAGAGCGCGATGTAGACCATTGCTTGGTAGTTGTTATACTGCCTCGTAGTGTTAGTGTAAGTACTAACTTGGAGTATGCACTTGGGGATCAAACTTAACCTAGAGATACAAAGGCACGGTGCAGATTGATGCCCAATTTTTGTCACGTAAGTTCATTATGTTAGTTTAAGTACTAACTTCGGCCACATATGCGGGGATGAAGATTGACTTGTAGATAAGGGTGTGCGGTGCAAGCTGTTAGTGTAGGAAAACAATACAAACAAGTGTAAGAAACTCATCGTTTCATTGATTAGATCAATAATTACAAACATTTTTTTGTTACACCACTTAGTGGAAATACAGTTTTAGGTTATTAGCATTCTATGCCCTAAGGATAGGCTTCCCATCAAGGGTCTCTAGCATGTAAGCTCCCTTACATGCGTCTTCTACCACTCACATTGGGTCTTTCTAGTTAAGGGAGAGCTTGTCTTATCCTTTACGCAAGTTTATAGCCTTTAGTTTTCTACACATTAAGTCCTCGAGATGGAAGACTTTGTGCTTCACTTTTTTGTGGTAATATCGGGCCATTGTTGTTGGTATGCTATTGTCCGGGCTCATATGATGCCGCGCACCTCCTCAATGGTGTTGAGGCTCGCCTAAAAAGGTTTGAAGTCTTTACGCCCTATCACTACCAGACAGAAGGGGGTTTCTCCTGTAGAAGTTCTTTACGTCATGTAATACCCCGAAATATACTAAGGAGCTCATCTACACATCCGCCTCTAACCCGTTTAACTCGTTTCTTTAGGCTACCTAAGATGACCTTATTGATTGCCTCAACCTAGCCATTGGTTTACGGTAAGCACTTGAGGTTTAATGTAACCTTACGTGGTGCTTTTCATAGAACTCCCGAACCTTGTTACTATCAAAGTGTCGGCCATTTTTTGTGATCAACGCATAAGGTACTCTAAAGTAGGAGAGGATATGCATAAGGACAAAGCCTTTTGTAACTCAAGTTGTAATGCTTGCCACTGCTTGGGCTTCAAGCCACTTAGTGAAGTAATCGACCATAACTAAGATGAATTGTAGTCTTACTAATGCCTTTGGAAAAGGGCCGAGCACATCAAGTCCCTACAAGGCAAATGACTAAGGGCTTATCATAGGGTATATTTCTAAGCTCGACATATGGGGAATCAAGGCATGCTTTTGGCATTGGTGGCACCGCTGAACTAGGGCCTCAACATCTTCCTTCATTATCGATTAGTAGTATTCCAATTGCAAAGCTCTAAAATAAAAAGCTTTGAGATTGGATGTAATTGCTGCATACTCTTACATGGAGCTCTTCTAAGGCGTGGGTGCCTTCTTCAAGCCTAAGGCATCTGAGTAACGGGAGGCTCTAGCCTTGTAGATATAGCACATCGTTGATCAAGGTATAGTTGGTCGAGGCATAGGCTAGCCTCTTTGCCTCTACTCGATCTTTATGCAATAGACATGTCTTTAAGTGTTCAATGATGGGATCCATCCAATAGGATTCAAGATTCGCTGGTTAGACTTCGAGTGCCTCTCGCCCTTGTGTTTCCGTGCTTCACTTAAGGAGGTATTATATGCAAGACCCTACAAAATTAGCTATCAACTTACAAATAGTTTGTTTGGAAACGGTATGAAAAATTTAAGGTGATTATGTAAGTTGCCCAACGTTGTTCGAATTTTATAACAAAGTTAAGAATATTTGTAGAAATGATCTTATAAGTTTAGATTTAAGAAAATAAAATAATTGAATACTTAAATATTCTATTTATAGAACAAACATATTTTACCTGTTATTTATTAGAAACAGAAGAAAAAATTTTCAATAATTAACAAATTATTAAAAATAAATTATATTTATACTAAAAATTATAAAATGACTTAAATAATACTTAAGAATATTTATTTGTATTATATATTCATTTACATGTCATCATAAATATCTGAAATTACTTAAAATAGCTCGTATATACTAAATAATGCTAAATAAATATTAAAAAATTAATAAAAATTCAAAAAAATGATGTGCGTTGCCAGAATATGTTGGAATGAAGCGTGGTAATCTGGAAAGTAGGATTTAGCCAAAAGAACCACAAGATTTAGACACATAAGTGGTTAAAAAGAAGTCAAACAAGGATACTTAGCCATGACCAAATCCTTAACCAACTCTCACTACCCTTATAAATAATAATAATAATAAAATTAAGTAAAAATAAAACAAATGGAATAAAAATATATAAAGGAAAAATGTTTTATCGCCTACAAAATTTTACTTTCCAAAAATGAAAATGAGTAAACCCTTTTCAAAATAAGGCTTCTTTTGAATTTTTTCCAAGAAAGTAAGACCGTTAAAGTTAAGACCCTTTAGAATTTTTCTTAAACAAAACTAAACTAATAAAAAGCATAAATTCAGCTGTTTCCTAAATTTAAAAGAAAACAACACACTTAAATTTTTTTATATGAACTATGGAAAGTCTTATCCTTATTACAAGATACGTAGACACCAACGAGGTGACTTAAAATTAGGAAACCTTTTTTTTTTTTTTTCCCATTTTTAAATAAACTCTATTTTTCTTCTTCTTCTTCTTCTTTTTGTGTATAAGTGGAATTAATCTTATTTTTTATTCTTTGTGCTAGAAGTGGTATTTTAAAAAGATAAACTTAATTTGGAATGTTAAAAAGTGATACCTAATTAGGGTTTAATAGGGTAACCCTCAAATCCGAAACCTATAATTTTCAAAAACTGTTTTAAAAATTGTTTTTTTTTCAATAGATTAGTGGCTAGGTCAAAGTCGAATCCACCTAATCAATTTAACTTAACCTTTTTTTTTTTTTTTCCCAACTCCGATCGGGTGGTGACTCCAAGCTTTCGAAAATAGAAAACCAAGTTTTTCTTAACTTTAAGTTAAGAGTTAGTATTAAATGGGTTAAGGATTAATACTAATCAAGTGAAAAAAAAATAATAAAAATCGAAAATTTTCAATCTTGACCACTTAATGACTTTACTGAGGATGTCAAGAAGGCTAGCCACTTAAAACTTTCTGAAATTAAATTTGCCTTTCAAAATACCCATGTCATTTATTTATTGTTATGATTCTTTACATGTAAATATACTTTGTTTTAATTGTTGTATTCATTTTTGCATACAACATACTCAAGATATTAGGGGAAACGATTGTATTAAGGATGCAGGGTATTCGATTAGACCCAAGCGATCTTAGGACTATAGGAAGAGGGCCATTGTATAAGCTTCGGATGTTGTAGGATAACTACCTTCCGAAGCTGATTAGGTTACCCCACTAAAGCTTCGATCTGACCATCGAACTATTCCTCAAAAAAGCGTAAGATCATAGAACTTAAGGACCTTTAGAACCCACCCTAATTGCATATACTTTCCTTAAAGCTTGAGTTAATACACTACTTATAAGAATTTCAACCCTACTAATGTTTCAAAGTTTTAGAAATGTAATCAGTTTTTGTACCTATTTTTATTGTAAAAGTTAAACACCAAATGAAAGAGTAGGTTTACAACCTAAGGAATGATGAATTAACCCAATGGTTCTAGCACCTATATGCTTCTACGTTCATTCTCTTGTTTCATCAAATAAACAATTCTTATCTATGAAAAGTCTCGAGCTACAGATAATGGCAAGTAACCAATAAGTGAATAATCAAAGAGTCAATAAGCTACTAGATACTTCGAGAATCCATGAATAGTTGCTACAAGTTGAAGATACCTACTGGAAGCAAAGGGCTAGACATGCTGAAGCCTCTAACTAAGCCTCGTTAGGCTAGGTAAAAAAAAAAGCGAAAAGACTATAGATTAGGCTTTAAAGATGCTAGACAAAATTGCAACCCAACTACGAGAGCTAAATTGGGGACTTTAGATGTAGTTAAAAAGTTTTAAATAAATATCAAGTTTCATTGAAAATAATTGTTAGGCTCCCTTTCTTTGTTTCTTTTTGTCATGATAATGAAAGTTCCCTTTAGCATATTATTCTTTATTCTTTAGTTTTTTCCTTTTTGTAAATAGTCATTCAATAAGCATTGATCTAACTATAGTTCCCTCTCACTTAGGGAAATGTAAATAAATTCCGTGGACTTATAAATAAAACCCTAAAATCACCATCCTTATTTGTAATTAGATTTCTCGGTTTTTATAAAATAAAGCCTTATCTTTATCTCACATAAAAAAGGTAAAAAAATAAAGAAATAAAAGTTGCTAACGACTACAAATTCTTATGGGATACTGACAAACCAAAGCCCCTTAGCCCGTTAGGCAGCCAACCCAAACACGACTCTCAGCCCCTCAAGGCAGCTAACCTAAAACACAACCTTCAACCTATCAAGGTAATTGCCCCAAACATGAACCCTAGCCCATTAAAGTAACTAAACCAAACCAAAACCCTTAGTTCATTAAGAAAACCAAGCCTAACCATGAACTAAGTCAAAATAAGAGCGAATGAAAAGTATCACTTTACACTAAGGCATGTTTCGAGAAATTGGGGAGCAAAGTCAATCTCTACCTAGGGACAAGTAAGTATGGATCCCTCCATAAGGAATTGGTAACTCACTTTGAAAAAGTTTAAGATGAAAAGAGGAAAACTATACCTTACACACTAACCCTTAAACACTTTAAGAGATGAGTGACATCATGGTGAAGATACTTCAAGCTCATTCCTTTAAGGAAGTCCATTTTAAATTTGATACGTAGATTAAGATGAAGTTACACATTTATTTTCAAATCTTAAACAAAATTATCTTTTGTTAACCCTATTGGACTAGCCTGGAGTATTTTCAAATTTAAACCCTGTCAAACCTCACTCAAGCCCATATACTTAGAATCCATAGATTTAAGGTCTTAAATCTCTTAAAGACAAAGACTCGACACTAAAGGCCAAAGAAAAGAAAGAAAAATAAGAAATAATGGGGAAAAGTAATTAAAAAGAGGGAGAAAATAAGAAGAAAAAAAAAAAGAGAAAGGCTTGAAAATTGGGCTTATATGTAAGAAAAAACCCCAACCAATGAAGGCCTAGAAGATGCAAGGCCTTGAATCACATGCCTAGCCTAAAACTACAAACCTTTAATATCTGTTCCAAATCACAAACACAAAACACCCTTACCCATTACAAACATAAGGCTTCCCCACCCTTAATACCACCCACACTTAATAAAAGTTCTTCTAATCATAAGGAATAATTTATCCTAAATAAAAGTTGTTTTTGAAACAATGGTAAGCATACTTCTAGTTTCTTCCTGAAGGTTCTTGACTTGTACACCCAAGCTAAATAAGTAATCTTTCAAAATAGCCTTCTTAATAATCCCTCTTGAAACCATTTAACCAAAAACTTAATTCATAATATTAGACCAAAAAAGACCTAACAAATTAATCAAAGTGTATCATCTACAAAATGGACTATAATTTTCGGAATAATATTCAAGAGTGTAATTTAGACTGAGCGTAGAAGTCCTTTTCGACTAGATTGATAATTAGTTTACTTTTTCTTAGGAAAGGAATGATAAAGCCCCACTAGGAAGCTTAACATCAGGGTCAGGAGACATTTTCAAAGACTAAGAAGATGCCCAACATAGTTACTAAGGAAGGGAAGGTTATAACCTTAGCTTCTTAAAAAAGAATTTATACCAGTTAGCAAACTTTCAAAAAATAAAAAAAGACAAAAATAAAAATACAAAAGAAAAAGAGAAAGTAAAGGGTTGTTACAAGTTTTTTCCATCCATTTCAAGTCCATGTTAGCCCGAACAACCAAGCTTTCAATTCATGTTGCCTATTTCCTTTTCAATATGGTCACACCTTTTAAGTTGACCATAATAATCTAAGTCATTTACACTAATGTAGTTTTTTATGTCCATTAACTCTTTTTCAAATCAAGGGACCTAATCTTTATTACCTTTTTCATCATAGATGGTTTTCACTAAATTCTTCATTTGTAAATTTTTCAAGTCAAGAGGTTTTTCAAATAAGTTACATCCCCTAGTTTTGCTTCTTAAGGTCTTAATTAATTCAAGGAGTGCTTTATCCATTCACTTAGGTTAGTCAACTCAAAAGAGCACGACCAAGGTCTTTTTTAAGGTTCTAGTCATCTCAAGGAGCGCTGTCCTGTTTTTAAATTCTCTTTAGGGTTTTAGTTAGCTCAAAGAGCACTATCCCGTCTCTCATTCTCTTTAGGGTTTAGCCAGCTCAAGGAACATTGTCCCACCTTCAAATTCTCTTTAAGGTTTTTGCTAACTTAAGGAGCTTTACCCATTTACCTAGGTTAGTTAACTTAAAGGGGTGCGACTAAGTTTCAATTTGTCATTTAGGGTTTTAGCCAGCTTAAAAAGTACTTTACTCGTTTACCTAGGTTAGTTAGCTTAGAGGAGTATGACTAGGTTCTTCTTTAAGGTTCTAACCAGCTTAAGGAGCACTTGCCTGTCTTGATTCTCATTTAGGACCTTAGCCAGCTTAAGAGGTCCTTCACCCATTCGCCTAGGTTAGTCAGCTCAAAGGAGCACGACCAAGTTCTTCTTTAAGGTTATAGCCAACTGAGGGAGCGCTTTGCCCATTTACATAGGTTAGTTAACTTAAAGAGCATGATCAAGTTCTTCTTTAGGGTTTTACCCAGCTTAAGGAATACTGTCCCATCTTCAAATTCTCTTTAGGGTTTTAGCCAATTTATGGAATACTATCCCATCTCTCATTCTCTTTAGAGTCTAGCCAACTCAAAGAGTGCTATCCCGTCTCTCATTCTTTCTAAGGTTTAACCAACTCCAGGAGCGCTGCCCCATCTCACATCTTTCTTTAAGGTTCTAGTTAGCTTAAGAAGCACTCTCCGATCTTCAAATTCTTTTTAGGGTTTTAGTTAGCTCAAACAGCGCTTTACTTATTTGCCTAGGTTAGTTAGCTCAGAGAGGTACAACTAGGTTTTAATTTGTCTTTTAAGGTTTTAGCCAGCTCAATGAGTGTTGTCCCATCTCACAATCTCTTTTAGGGTTTTAGCCAACTCAAGGAACACTTTGCCTGTTTACATAGGTTAATTAACTTAAAAGAGCACGACTAGGTTCTCATTTAGGGTCTTAGCTAGCTCAAGGAACGTTTTGCCTGCTTATTTAGGTTAGTCAACTTAGAAGAGCACAACCAAGTTCTTCTTTAGGGTTTTAGCTAGCTAAAGGAGTGCTTACCCATCTTAATTCTTATTTAGGGTCTTAGCTAGCTAAAGGAGTACTTTGCTCATTCCCTCAGGTTAATCAGCTCAGAAGAATACAACTAGATTCTCATTTAGAGTCTTAGCTAACTCAATAAGTGTTTTGTCCATTCGCCTAGGTTAGTCAACTCAGAAGAGCACGACCGGATTCTCATTTAAAGTTTTAGCCAACTCAAGGAGCACTTTACCTGTTCACTTAGGTTAGTTAGCTTAAAGAAGCATAATTAGGTTTTTCTTTAGGGTTTTAGTAAGCTTAAGGAGCGCTTACCTGTCTTAATTCTCTTTAGGGTTTCAGCCAGCTTAAGGGACACTGTCCTATCTTACATTTCTTTTTAGGGTTCTTACCAGCCCATAGGGGCGCTACCATTCATTTCATAATCATTTTAAGGTTTTTACTTACTCATAATGTACTACTCTTCACTTAATGTCACTTTTAGTGCCTTGCCAACTTTAAAAGCACTTCCCTTTCTCTGGATCATAGCTAGCTCATAGGGCGATATACCCTTATGAAAAACTCATGTTTCAACAAGCTCTTAGAGCGCCACCTTTTCTATTTTTTTTTTTTTTAGAACAAGGAAAAAGGGTCTTAATTCAGAAAAAAGTAAAAAGTATAGAAAAATTAAAAAAAAAAAGAAAATCTAGAAAAGTACAAAAAAATTTTAGAAAAATAAAAAATATATAAAATTTAGAAAATTCAAAAAATAAAAAAATTTGAAAAACTAGAAAAAGCACAAAAAATAGAAATTTTAGAAAATTACAAAACATGGATAAATAGCTTTTTTTTTTTAGGAAAATAGAAATTTCTCAATTTTTAAAATAGATTTAGGAAAATATTTTTTTTATAAAAAATAAGGATTTAGAGCTGTATTAGGGTCATTAGGTTTGGTTTAGTTAATTTTCTAATTGGATTCTAGGTGATCACATAGCTTAAATACAATTTGTTTGCAAAAAGAATGAAGGCATGGGCTAAATAACCCAATGGTTAAACACTTGGTCTTGATAAGGGGAATGAGCTAAAGATCTTGGGATTGAAACTCACACTAGGCACTTTGTGCCTTTTATTTTTATTTTTATCGTGTCCCCTGCTGCCATCTGTTGACCACACATTAGTCCACATGTTCTCTCTAACACGTAACAAGATTTGATTGGACTACTTAACGTCACATCAGCATCTTCTTCCTTCTCTTTCCTTTTCTTTCTTCCACATTCCATGCTAAGGTGCTTAGTTCAAGGTCATTTTTTATCACCTCTTCTACACGATTTCACTAAATTAATAGTGAAAGGGATATTATGAATGGAGACCAAATATTTGACTTAATTCATCCATTTGGCTAATCGAATCAGCCACTAAATTTGGGAAAACTCTAAATCGTGTGATTTTAGTTCCTTACAATTTGTCAAATCCAAGCATGAAAGGACGTTTTCGAAGCTTCCATTCAACTCCCTAAAGCTCGAATCAGTCCTACACAATTCATAATATCCCCAAAATCGAGTTTCTTTCCCCATTTCCAAGGAATTGCTCGAAGCTTGCAATAATGGTCAATTCAGCAATTATTGCTCTTTCTAAGCTCAATCAAGCTTAGTTCAATATAAAAAGAGCTCTCCCATTCTCATTCAGATAGGAACTTAAGTCTCAAACTCCTTTGAAACACATACCCAAGTTTACACTCTCTCTAGGCCAATAGCTTTCTCTCTCTAACTTAAAACTTCGAGTGTGGTGGCTATTAAGCTAAACCAACACCACGACCAAATTGCCTAAGCCCTAAACTCATAAACCCGATAACCCCCATTGGTTGCTGTGCCCCCTATTGCGACTATTATCACCACTTACCCAAACCTTAGCCAATGCAACTCCACCATTGAAACCAATAGCTTCGCCTTTTATCAACCAAAACTAGCCATACCAACGTGACCACCGACCTCAATAACCCTTAGCCCACTACCATCGTCGACCACCTAGCTCTACCACCTAAATGACGGCCAAACTTAGATGCGCTTCTCCTAAACCTACCCCCCACCCACCTCCCATTCATTAATAAAAAACACATGAATCCAATCTCATCCGCTTAAAAAACCATCTAAAATGACTTGAACCATCCTCTTCAATTGCCTCCATCTTCTTACCCTGCTATGAACGTACAATGTACATGAATTTGATCAAATTAACCTAGATTCAACCTGGATCTGACCTGCTCCCCCGCACTCCAGTCTAACTTGCGTTCTTAATCCCATCCTTTAGTTCACCCCTCATGTGTTACGTGTTTTGTATTTTACTTTTTCTTTTCCAATTTGCTCTATTGTAATAAGAACTCGTAATATACAAAATAAGAAAAAAAAAAAACAAGAAAAACAAAAGAAAGAAGAGAAAAAGAGAAAGGAAGGCCTACTGTTGTTTATTTATTTATTTTTCTTTTCTTTAGTAAAAAAATAATAAAAAAATTAAGAAAAAATAAAATAAATGGAATCAAAATATATATAAAAAAGGTTTTATCACCTAGAAAATTTTACTTTCCAAAAATAAAAATGAATAAACTCTTTTCGAAATAAGGCCGTTAAAATTAGGACCCTTTAAAATTTTTCTTAAACAAAACTGAACCAATAAAAAAACATAAATTTGACTATTTTCCAAATTTAAAGAAACCAACATACTTAAATTTTCTTGAATGAATTATGTAAAGTCTAATCCTTATTACAGGATACGTAAGTATCTATGGGACAACTTAAAATAGAGAAACTTTTTTTTTTTTATTTTCCTGTTTGTAAATAAACTCTATTTTTCTTTTTTTTTTTCTTTTTATGTAAGTAGAATTAATCTTATTTTTTATCCTTTCGTACTAGAAGCGGTATTTTAGAAAGATAAACTTAATTTTGAAAAATTAAAAAGCGGTACTCGATTAAGGTTTAATAGGGTAGCCTTCAGATCTAAAACCTTTGGTTTTCAAAAACAGTTTTAAAAATTGCTTTTTTCTAGTAGATTAGTGGCTAGGTAAAAATTGATCCACCCAATCGATTTAGCCTAACTCATTTTTTTATCTACCTTAGTTAGGTGGCGACTCCAAACTTTCAAAAATAGAAAACCAAATTTGTCTTAACTTTAAGGTGAGGGTTAGTATTAAATGGATTAAGACTTAATATTAATTGAGTTAAGAAAAATAATAAAAATTGAAAATTTTAGGCTCGATAATATAATGTACCTTCAAATTAGAAGCACATTCAACAGCTAGATTAGGAATAGGGTATATAAGATGAACTAGGGGGTTGACCAAGAACTAAATAAGAGACTTAGTATACTTAAACTATAGTTAATTGAATTTCACAAAATGAATCAAGGAGAGTTTCTAGGACTTATGTGTTAAACAATAATCAAAAGTTAAATTAGAAGCTAATCTAAGAGCAAAATTAGAACCAAGGTATATGCTAATATACTAGGGAATTGATCAGAAACTAAATTAGATACCATTTTCACTTGAGTTAAAGTTAGATAAACTCTGCAAAATAGGTTAGAAAGAATTTCTGAGATTTATGAACAAAATGAAATCAGGAGCTGAATTAGAACATGAATCAAAGGTTGAATCAAAAGTTGCATCAAAAACTAATGAAATACAAAACTAACTACAAGAGACTTAAAATCTAAATAATTAGATATAGTAAAACCTTGAACTAAAGATAATAATAAGAGTTACAGAATAAAGCCTATATATAGCAGTTATATGAATACTAAAACGACCTTTGTATTATAAGGACTATCGGTGAAGGCATGTTGCGAGTTGCACCTTAACTAAGCAAGTAGGATGTCCAGGTAAGTTTGGGATCAATATATTACTATTTTTAGAATACTATTTTATAGTACTTGGAGGCTTAATATTATAGCTGATTGTGTTTGTTAGGTAACTTGATTGTGTACATACCTGTGTGTATGTGTTTCTAAGTTTAATTGATTGATCACTTCAAATGGACTTAACTATATTATACTTAGAACCTTAAACTAGACATGGATTACAACCTACAAGGGGACGTTTAAGGTTCTTGACCAAATACTAACCTTTTCAAAAGGGATAGTGCTGGAATATACTGATCTCTTCTTCATCCTTAGTCAAACTAAGTAATAGAAGGGGAGGTCGCGACAAGGTTAAAAACACTGGTTTGAAGGTAGTTACAAAAAGAGCAATGTCTCCATTGCATAAGCTTAGGTTTGGTCGTGAGCTGTTGCATTTATGTTAAATTCCTCAATCCAAATTAGAGCAGGTTTAATTTCTCTAATTTCACAATGAACTAGATAACATCGTGTGATAGCATTTGTTTATTGCATTGTATTTAAATAACTGGCCGATAACCATGCTTGTGCTTGATGTATAGTCTTATATCTCTGTCTCAACTTACCGTGCGGTTGGTTGCTCACATCCCTACAAATGAAATTGTAAATGCTAGCTAAGAAGTGACATTATAACCATCCTGAAGTTAGTGACTGCTAAATCCTGAGAAGTAAAGACGTAAAACTAATGAGCAGTTATACTTTTGAAGTTTTGGTTCTTATCTTTGAATCTTCTAGTATTAAACTATGTATTACTCAAGTGAGATTAACTTACTAAAGCATGTAAATATTATTTGGGATATTAGAATCTTACTATATGTTTTTCATACTTACGTAGGCAAATAATCTTATTATTTCATGAACTATTTACTTTAAAGTGGATTAGCTGTGAACGATTTGCATAAATCAGGTCTATAATAGTAGTTATAAGATCAGTTTTTATCTTGTAATGGTTTATACGGCAAGATTGTTAGGACCTTACCACTCTGGGGCATGATACTATATGAAGAGTGGTTTGTTGTTGTCATGCTGTGCAGAGACAATAGATGAAGCCAACCTAGAAAGCTTGTCTGCCTCTAAATTGTCTACTCAGGGAATCTTATTGATTTTCCAAGAGGAGAACCTCGTGAGGAGGCCCTAGATTATCTATAAGTATTTGATCATTATTCCCCTCTTGGTCTTGTACTCCCCTTTCACTTGTTGTACTACCAACATAGAATTTGAGTTAGTATTCGACTCTTTTTCTCCTATCTCTTTGGTTATTTTCAATCTTATGTTGAGCACCTTATATTCGGACTCACTGTTACTTGCTACAAATTTGAACTTCAAAGCAATGAGTAACATTGCACTGTACGGGCCTTACATTGTTATGCTAGCCCCACTCCCCCCTTTAGCGGAGGAGCCATTAACATAGAGAGTCTACAACAATTTTTCAATTTCTATTTGCAGTTCTTCTTCTCTAGTGTACTCTATAATGAAATTAGTTAGGATTTGTACCTTGATTACTTACCAAGGGCGAAATTGGACTCCATGAGCACTGAGCTTAATGGCGTATTTAACTATTCTACTCGAGGTGTTAAGCTTCTAAAGGATAGCTCTACGAAATTGGTCAGTTAAGACATTGATTGGATAGGCTTGAAAATATGGCCCAAGCTACCTTATTGCAATGACTACTAGTAAGCAAATTTCTCAACCTTAATGTACTTGGTCTCCAACCCTTATAAGATACAACTGACGTAATATACAGGCTTGTGATTTTTTCTATTTGCTCGAACAAAAACTGATGATAATGCTTTGTCACTAACAACGAGGTAAATATATAGTTGCTTACCTAGGATGGGTTTTAAGAGCATTGATGGGCTCTCGGGGAATTCCTTTACAACGTCAAACTTTTTGACACTCGGCTATCCATATGAAATCGGGAGGATTTTTCAGAAGTTTGAAGAATTTCAAGCATTTGTCAACATTGTTGGATACAAATTGATTCAAGGCAATGACTTTTCCTATCAAGCGTTCCACTTCTTTTATGGTTTTGTGAGCTCAGATGTCTTGAACTACCTTTATCTTATTCGAATTTGCCTCCATTCCTTGCTTTATTACCATGAAGACCAAGGAATTTTCTTGACGCAACCTAAAAGATGCATTTTTGGAGGTTAAGCTCCATTTGGTAATGGTAGAGCGTATTAAATGTCTCCCGTAGGTCCTCAATATGGCCTCTTCTCTCCCTGCTCTTCACAATCATGTCGTCCACATAGAATTCAATGTTTCTCCCGATTTGTGGTTTGAATACCGTGGTGACTAGTTTTTGATATGTGGCACTGGCGTTCTTCAAGTTAAAGGACATAACTTTATAGCAGTAGGTGCCTAAGTCTGTGATGAGGGAAGTGTGGACCTCGTCTTCGGGTACCTCGAGTAGGTATCCATGAAGCTAAGGAGTACGTGCCTGGATGTTAAGTCCATAAGCTGATTGATACGAGGAAGAGGAAAGCATTTTTTGGGGTAGGCTTTATTGAAGTCGGTATAGTTGATACACATTCACCATTTCCCATTGGTTTTTTTTTTTTTTTTTACGAGGACTGTGTTTGCAAGCCAAGTTGGATACTTCTCCTGTCTTATGAATCCTACTTGTATCAGTTTCTAAACCTCTTGCTCGATTGCCGCTTGAGTTTCGAGGGTAAAATGCTACTTCTTCTACTTAACTAGTAAGATGGTCGAATCAACATTGGAGTAGTGGATTGCTTCAAGGATGTTGATTATCCCTAGTATGTCTTTTGGTGTAGATACGAATACGTTGATGTTCGATATAAGGAAATATTTAGGCTCGGCTTTCTCGTCGTCGGGTAGCTCTGCCCTGATTTTGGTGGTCATTCCTGAAGTGCTTGTGAGCTCGATTTCCTTGGTTTTCTCAGCAAAGTGTTAGGGATTGTATAGTAGTAGATTCAATATTCACAATGTTATCTCTAGTTTGAGCCTTGAGATAGAGGGATTTGGATAGCTTTTAATCTCCTCGAACCTTTCCAACTCCTGTCAGCGTCATGAACTTTACCTTCGATCATCTTTAACTAATGAGCATGTCAAATTTGGTGATGTTTGGTCAGCCTAATATGGCACTGTATGGCAACCAGTGATCGACCACGATGACATTGATTGACTATGTAGTGATGTATTCGCCGACGCCCAGTCATATTAGCAGGGTTATGATTCCATTAGCTAGCACAAGTCTGTTACCTCTTAAACCTGTAAGGATGTATTTGTATGATTATAAGGGTTCATTTAGCTAGTCTTTCATCTGCTCATAAGCACCATAGAAGAGTATTTCCACTATCCATGAATGTCTTAGACAAGTCAAATTACCCAACCTCTGCATTTATTATGAGAGTGTCGCTGTAGGGGAAGTTGATGCCATGCTTATCTTCCAAGGTGAAGTTGATAGTAGTGTTAGTTTTAGGTTTTTTAGTTTGGACCAGATATATTTCGTGCTTGGTTAGTTCAAAGGCAATGTCCACAATGAGGCCAAGGCCTTTAAATATGGTGTTTACTTGTCCTTGTATTCCTCAATGGTTCTGGTCATCGATGATGTCATCCCCTTGTTGGTTTTGATGTTGTTGCTCCATTCGACGGCTCTAGTTTATCCATTGTATTTGGTTCCTTTCATTTGCTATGAGATGGTCGATGCAGCCTTTGTGAATGAGGCCTTCGATCGTGCTCTTGAGGTGATGGAATTCATCTGTGTTGTGTCCATGCACCTTATGGTAATCACAATATTTGCTCATATAGGCTGCTTTAAGAGTTTCTCTGACATTTGGTGTTCAAGGGAGTTATTGCCTGACTTCGTATATGACCTCCTCGATGGGTCGGCTGAGAGGTGTACATGAAGGATATTCTTGGAACTTTTGTCTTTGTTTGTCTCATTTATCTCTTAAGGAGGCCTATGGTTTGGGGTCTTTCGGCCCTGATCAGTTTTACCTACTCGTAGATGTTGTTGTCTACTTCGAATCATACTTTAATGCATTCTCTTGGGCCACATATTGTTCTACTACTTGCATGAATTCATCTAGGGAATCCAACTTGTTTAGTGAGACAACCTCGAAGAGCCTTCCAATGGGGTCTATTCTTATAATGTGGGCATATAGGGCTATCCTTATATCGAGTTCGGAAACTTAAAGCTTTACGCGATTGAAGTGCTTAAGTTATATGCATGGAGGGTCTCATTCAATCATTACCTCAAGTTGTAGAGTATAGACAAGTGCCTTCTTGAAACCTTCGAGCTCAGGAGATTTTATTGGAACTTGCCTACCAGATCATCAAAAGATGTGATGAAGCTAACAAATAAGGTGTTGAACCACAATAAAGCCGCTTTCGCCAATGTTCTCGAGAAAGCCTTGTGACATGGACTCATGGATGAACATACAAACCTATTATCATGCGTAACCAAAGGGGTGGGTCCAAGCTACAAGATGGCCTGAAAAGTAAATAATAGTTGAAGGGTGAGTAAGTGTTCCTATGCACTGACGATGGACGCACTGACGATGGACGCACTAACGCCTCACACGAGCTCAGGTCACATTTGATATGATGCACAAATATGGCCGGAGGTTACTTGCCACTAGTCCATGCTCAAATGGGCTAGATAAGAGTAGCTCAAAAGTAAGCAAAAAGCAAAAGGACACTTAGCTCAAGAAAGAGTAAAAAGTTCAGTGTATTCTTCTGTATATTCTGTTGCGGCTATTACATTATATGATTATTTATAGTACCCTATTAAGGTAAGTTCTACGTTACAGAAAATTACAAAAATGGATCCTTATTTGCTAAAAAGAAGGAAAATAATTTACAGGGAAATTTTGAAATCATACATAGTGAACATCCTCTATTAGAAAGGATAATGTACGTGCGTGTTACTCTACAATTCTAATAGTATTGTGAGCTAAGCAAGGGTAGGTCTCTATTCAGGTATGTTCGGCGTTAGAAGTTTAGCACCTTGACTACTGGGGCTAGATTAGGGTTGGCTTAAGGACGGCTCATAATAGGTTCGGTTTCGAGTGGTCGACTCTTGATAGTTCTTAGCTTGGCCTTAGTACCGTAGAGATTGCTATATTCAAATTTAACGCTTGGACTAGTGCTTAGTAGAGGGTTTAGTTCGGTACATTGGTTGGTCACCTCGGTAACACCTTGGATAGGATGGAGAGCGTAGTAGTTCAGCAGATTGGACTAGGGTAAGCATTGCTCCTCAGCTCTTAACTCACCTCGGACAACTTAATGAACCACTTGAAAGAGCCCTCGAGCTCGGAAGCTTATAAACGGTCCTTGATCCCTATTATCCCCTCTGGGTTGTTTAAGATTTAGGATCAAATCAAGCTTATCTCCAAGTTGCTCATCCTCGGGAGTATAAGGTTAGAGGTTGGCAATGTTGAAGGAGTTTGAGACTCCATATCCTTTAGGCAACTCATTCTTATAGGCATTAGGGTTAATCTTTTCAAGCACTTTGAAAGGTTCATCAGCCTTGGGAGACAACTTACTCTTCCTCAAGTTTAGGAATCACTCCTTGTTGAGGTGTATCTAGACCAAATCACCTGGTTGAAATTCCCTCTTCCTCTGTCCTCGTTGTCGCTTCTCAAGCTTAATATTAGCTCGACCTAGTTGCTCTACAACCTTCTGGTGCATGGCTTTGATGGCCTTGACTTTCTCAACGGTTGGCCGGTCATCATCAAGCATTAGTTGGGGCGCTTAGTCTAATGGTAGCTCGAGGTTGAACCCATAGGCGACCTTGAATGGAGACATGCTTGTTATACTATGAACGGTCTTATTGTAGGCGAACTTAATGATTGGTAGGCACAGATCTTAGTCAGTTGTGTTTTGTCTGACAGTAACTCGCAGTAAAGTTCCTACGATTCTATTGACAACTTCGGTTTGTCCATCGATCTGTAGATGGCAGGACATGCTGTACAGCAGCTTAGTTCCCATTTGCCTCTGCAACATCCTCTAAAAGTAGCTCATGAACTTGGGGTCTTGGTTTGAAACAATGGTCTTGGGAATTTCGTATAGCTTGATTACTTCCTACAAGAAAAGAAAAGAGATAGCTAAAGCATTGTTAGTTTTAGAATAGGGCACGAAATGTGCCATCTTGCTAAATCAATCTACGACCACCATAATGGAGTCCTTCCCTCAGGACATCCTCAGCAATCCTAACATGAAGTCCATACTCAACTCGAACCATGGTTTGGTCAGGATCGGCAAGGGTTGGTAATGTCTTTACTTGGCTCGACTCTTCGCTTTTGGGCAGGTCGTACACTTTTCTAGCATGGATTAGACATCTCTCTTCATCCTTAGCCAAAAGAATCTAGAGGATAGTACTTCATAAGTTCGACGTTGTAAATAGGACCAAAGATTGGACATCTCTCTTCATCCAGCATGGATTGGACATCTCTCTTCATCCTATTAATCCCCTTCCATGTACTTCGTACACTAGCAGTTCTTGTGTGGAGTAAGTCGAGATACATAGCCTCTTCCTCTTGAAAAAGTATCCATCCTCTTTGTAATAGTCGTCCAGTGTCTATCTTTCCTCACAACGGACGTAGATAGGACCAAAGTGTGGGTTCTCAGCATACAAATTCTTGATGGTTGAAAAACCAAATAGCCTCATCTATAATTTGGTCAGGAGGGTATGTCGTCTCAATAGGGTGTCAGCTGCTATATTGTTCTTTCTGTTCTTATATTTTATGACATAAGAAAAACCCTCTATGAACTCAACCCACTTAGCTTATCTTCGGGACAACTTCGGTTGACTCTTTAGATATCTTAAGGATTCATGATTGGTATAGATCACAAATTCTTTAAGCAGCAGATAGTGTTGCCATACCGTTATTGTTCAGATCAAGGAATAGAACTCCTTGTTGTAGACAGAATAGTTAACTGTAGCTCCTCAAAGTTTCTTACTAAAGTAAGCAATAAGTCGACCTTCTTGCATCATCACAGCACTTATACCTAGTTCGGATGCATCATACTCTATTCAAATACCTTGTTGAAGCTTTATGGAGCTAAGATAGGGGCCATAGTTAACTTCTTCGTCACATCCTCAAAACTCTTCCTCTCTTTCTCACCCCATCTAAATTTAACATTGTTCTTTGAGAGTTCAGTGAGTGAGGCCACAATCACATTGAAGTTCTTGGTGAATCTGTGATAGAACGATGCTAGGCCGTGGAAACTTCTCACATTGGTAGAACAAGTTGGCTCAGGCCATTATATGATTGCTCTAATCTTCTCTTCATCAACTCGGATACCACCACCGCTCACAACAAAACCTAAGAAGATTACCTCGGACTGGCAAAAGTAATACTTCTTCATATTGGTGTAGAGCTGTTCAGCTCAGAGTTTCACAAGCACTTGTCAGAGATACTCTTGGTGAGTCTCCAAGTGGGGGCTGTACACTAGAATGTCATCAAAATAAACCACAACAAACCTTCCTAGTAATTCTCTGAGCACATGATTCATAAGTCGCATGAATGTGCTTGGTGCATTGGACAGTCCAACTGGCATTACAAGCCATTCATATAAACCATATCATGTCTTGAATGTGGTCTTCCACTCATCGCCTTCATACATTCGAATCTAATGGTACCCAGTGTAAGCTCCCAAAATTGAGTTTAAGACAATTGAGCTCAGATTTAGGGCTTTTAGGGTAACTTATCTAATTGAGCCCAAACTTTGTGACTAGAATGAAAAAGTTAATCGAGATATTACAGTGAAGTTAGATTTTAGTAATAAAGACTCGAAATCCCAATTTTGCCCTTAGAAATTGGAATATCTATTAAAGCCCTAAAATGTTCGGAACTCCTAAAATTGAACTTAGATTGTAACGAGAACTTAGAGATAAGTTAATTAAGCTATAAAATAAGATAATGTAGTATAATTTACTATAAAAAAATATACGTAATTTTTTGAGTATACCCGGTATAAATAATAATTATACTCGTAAATTAACTTAAAATTGTGTAATTATATATTTATTGTGTTGAATTCATGAAATAAACCTTAGAATGTATCCTAAAAATAAAAGATATGCTAGAAACTTAATTATATGAGTAAAGTTATATATTTCACATGTTATTTACATAGGGTATAAACTTATATATTAATTAAATAATTAATTCTAACATATAATATCTATATTTAAGTAATTATTTAATAAAAGAAAAAGAAAAATTAATTAAATAACATTGGAGATTGCTGGAAGGAGGCGTGGCAGGAGAATGGAAAGTGGATTGCTGATTCAAAAAGTGAAATTGTAACTTTAGGACACCTCATGCATTAAAAAAAAAAAAGAAATTAGAAAAGAAAATATGAATTAACTAAAAAAAATCCCTTAACCGACTTTGAGGCACTATAAAAAGCCAACACCATCAGATATGAAAGTTTTAGCAGTTAGGAATCAGAAATAATTAGAAAGAAAAATTAGAAAAAATCGTGGAAAAAAAAAAACAAATTTAGAAAAAAACAGAAAAAATTAGTGAAAGTGTGGAACCCTAACCTAGAGTAGATTTGCTGTGAAACCCAGCCAACCCCACACGGTCCATTCACCGCGTCGGCTGTCCGACAACCGCCCAGCCACCGCCGGCCACCGGAGCACCCAAGAACACCAAGGTCAAATTTTTGCCTTGTTTTTCAATAATTTCTAAAAAATAGTAAATCTGCCCAGAAAATTATGAAAAAAATTAAACTTAGGTTATTTTAGACATGCTTTCATGTGATATTTTTATTTTTGAAAAATTCGTAATATTTAATATACTTTATTAAGAAATCTATAATTCATCCGAATATATATTTATGAAATAAATGTACTATATGATGTTGTTTCTAGCTGAAAATTTTTGTGTAGGATGTGTATGATATATAGGTAATTACTACATAGCCTAAATTTTTATTTGAATAATTTTAATATTTATTGAATTTTTAGGCCTGAAATTAGCTCGAAAATAGGCTGAAATTATAAATTTAATAGGAAATTATGAAATTAATTGATGAAATGGACATGCATCGATCTATAATAAATAATAATAGTATTGAGTCAGATTGAAATTAATTTGGTGTTAAGAGGATTATAATTGAATAATTTATTATAATTTAGGGGTAAAATTGTTAATATGAAAATATAGACAATAGGTCGGAAAATTAAAACCAAGTGATAACTGAATTCCTTATATTTTTAGAAGCCCATAGAAATTTTCGGGGAATTATTGGGTAATCCAAACTATTTATTACGAATTTATTAAGTAAAATAGCTTAAATTACAAGTCGGGGTATATTTGTAATATTAATAGACTAAAATGAATTAAATAGTTAAATAAAACCTATATATAGGATTGCTGATCGAATTGGGTTAAATGGAGATTTTTATTATAATTATTAATATTTTCTGATCGGAATGCACTTTAGGTGTATTAGAATTGAATAATACTTATATTGTTACAATATAAGGATAAATTGGATAGAATATAATTTAAATTTGTAAATTTCGCATAATACGATCGTTTTTATATAATTATGTATAATTGTATTAAAAATCCAAACTACCCGTTAAAATCCATCTCTAAGAACAGGACTCGTAAAACATGTCGTTAAGTCTATACGAACTCAATGACACTAGTTTTGTTGAAATCGAATAACCTTAAGCAATCTAGCCTATAACTATAAAATATTCAAGAATATACACATTTCAGTAACCTTACCAAAATCAAAACGTGAATTAATAAATGAAAAGTACGTTTTGATACGATCAAAATGATATATAATACGTAATAGTATATATGATGTACAGTATTAATAATTAATAATTTAATTCGATATATAGTAATAACATGACTGCATATTATGGAAATAATATATATATATAACCATTTTAGATTAAACCTTAATGTTTTCGTAATTATTACGAAAACTAAATTTGGACCTTTTGTGTAATTAGGACCTTCCAAAGACGGTTGACAATTCAAGTCAGCAATAGCGAACATCTAAACAAGTAAGTTGGGATTGTAGCTTCACCGTTGTTTGGGTACTATTTAAAGTATCCAAAGACCCAAGAGTACTTCTGGTTGTGTTTGTAATTAGATGATTAATGCGCATGTTGTGTATGTGAATAATACTAGGTTGTGACAGGAGTTTAACTCCTTGGTGTGCTGTTCTGCATATTTGCATGGATTCTGTATTGTGTGAACTTGTTGGTCACCCCTGATTAACACTAACAGTTATTCGACTAAAATGTAATTGGACATGCATAATCACCCGTTAGGGGAAACGATTAAGAGTGTTAGGCCAAACACCGACTTCCTTCGATGAGGATAGCTGAAATGGTCCTTTCCCCATCCTTAGTCGAACTAAGTGACAGGTGAGGAGGTCGCGGCAAGGTTGGGGGCCGTGGTTCGAAGGCGGTCATGGGAGGGGGGTGTTCTCCATTGCACAAGCCCGGGTTTGGTTTGACTTAAGTCGCGATGAAACTCTTCAATCCGGGTTGGAACAGATGAAATTTCTCTAACCTCATAGTGGACCGGTTAACACTGAGCGATGTTTTCATTTGAGTGATTGCATTGCATTGCATTGCATTTCATCATAATTATTAACCTTATTTGTGATTGTATAGTACTCTTCTGACTCCGCCCCACTTATTGAGCTAGTTGTGCTTACATCCCTACAGACTCTTTTGCAGGTGTTGAGTGAAGGCAAGATGTTCAGGTACCACCGTTCTCAGGTTAGTGTGCTGCTGTATGGGAAAGTGAGGATCGAGGAATTTAACTGAACCTGAGCTTTTGGCTTTATCTTTAAGTTTTGAGGAAAACTAAATGGGAATTCCCTGGGAGCCCATTAGTTTTCTAACTTATTGTATATAGATCGTAAAACCTGTGGTTTTTAATAAACTCTGATTGTAAACTTTACCCTTGGACGTGAAATGTTTGTATAATTACTGTTGTAGTACTAAACAGCAGATTGTATAGAACAAGTATTTTGTAAAAGCTCTACTACAGGTTTGGATATTAATAGATGTCAGAACAGACGTTTCAAGCTGGTTGAGTTGTGCGCCTTATGTAAACAGCGTCTACGATAGCAGCTGTGAGGTCAGCTTCTATCTTAGATTAGTTTACACGGCGGGACTATTATAACTCTTCTTGTTCGGGGCATGACACCTAGCCTTAAGGTCAATCTTGGAGAACACTCTTGCTCCGCTTAATTCATCTAATATGTCATCAAGCTTGGGTATAGGATACTTGTACTTGATGGTGATTTGATTGATCACTCGACTATCCACACACATCCTCCAAGACCCATCTTTCTTTCGCACTAATAAGGTCGATGCAACCTAGTGGCTCAGGGACTTGCACACATACCCCTTCTTCATCAACTCATCCACTTGCTTCTACAGTTTGGCAGCTGTTTAAGATTTGGCTTGTAGGCAGGCTTGTTTGGCAGTACGGCTCCTGGCTATAGGTCGATCGTATGCTTAATGCCACAGTTCAGGGGTAAACCGTTCGATAGCTCTTTAAGAAACAAGTCAACAAATTCCTCCAATAAGGTTTTTACCTCTGTCGGAAGCTCTTCTTCCTCGGGTTTCATCTCCAAAAGCCTCCTAATGAGCAAATAGGTTAGTCGCTCTAGCTTTATTTCTCTTTTCAATTCAATTCAGGTCAATACCAAGGCCTCCTTTTTTAGGGTTTGGCTAAGTTAGGACTGCATAACTTTTACCTGTTCGATAGTCATGAGACTCAATTTCAACCTTCTCCTTTCATGCTTTACAGAACATATGTTCCCCCTGCCGTCATATATAATTACTCAATCAAACATCCATGGTCGTCCAAGTAGAAGGTGGGACGTACTCATAGGCAGCCCATCACAAAGCACTTTATCTCAATACTTACCAATACAGATCGACACAAACACCTATTTGTTTACTTGTAGGGCTCTCTTATCACTAAGCCAATAAAGCTTGTAAGGTTTTAAGTGGGGCATGGTTGGCAATTTCAACTGTTGGACCATAAATGTAGAGGCTGTATTGGTATAACTTCTACTGTCAATAATCAGCGCGCATAGTGATTCATTTACTTTACACCTAATATGGAAGAGATTTTCTCTTTGCTCGTCTTCAAGCATAGGACTAACACTCATTGTCTTCCTCAACATTAGAGCGGTCGGCATAAAGTTCCCTTCCTTGCTGTAGATGACTTCTTCATCGGACAACTTAGTCTGTCCGTCCTCTTTTGGCTCCTCTACTTCTTCATCAATACTATTTACCTCAACAATCAGCACCTCTCCTCAAATCACCATTATTCACCTGTTTGGGCACTGAGCGACCATGTGTCCAAATTCTTAGCATTTGAAACACTTAATCTCACTCGTCTTCCTTCATGAACTCTAGCCCTTCTCAAACTTCCTCGAAGCTTCCTTCTCCTTGGCTCGGGTGGTGGGAACGAGTTGGGTCTCAACAACCTTAATGAGTTCCATTTGCATTAGCCGGCTCAGAACAGTTCAACTACTTCTTGATCGGCCAATAGGGGGTTGGAATCTTCCTGATCGGTGCCTTTCTATCCTCTAGGTGGCTTGGATTGCATCATTAAGTGTTCTAACATCTAAGGTTTCTAAGACATCCCTAATCTCGTACTTTAATCTGTCAATGAATCGAGACACAGTTCGGTCTTTGGGTTCTACAACTTCACATTAGATCATTAGCATCTGGAATTCTTTAACGTAAGCGTCCATGCTCAATCCTTCTTGTCTCAGTTCTTGTAGTCACTTAAAGGCATCTTACAGATAATAGCTTGGCGCAAACCTTCTCCGCATAACTCTCTTCATATCCCAACTCATAATCTCTTGTTTTCCTTCCCTTCTTTTGGTGTCTTGTAAGTTCTTCCACCACAAGGCGGCATAACTAACGAACTCTAACATAGCAAGTCTAACTTTTGCATTATTGGGCACTTCGTAGTATTCAAACTGCTTCTCAATCTTATCTACCCAATCCATGCAATCCTCGACATCACCACTTCCAAAGAAACTTAGAATACACATCCTTAATCCTTCAACTCTAGAAGCTCATGCATTTTTTTCCTCAGGCTCATAGTACTCCTCTACCTTGCCATCCCCTTTTGCTTCCTTCTCAATCTCTTTAAGCACCAGCCTTCGTCTAGCGTCCCTACCAATTCCTTTAGCTCGGGGAGGGAGAGCTATGGCATTAACTCGGCGAAACTGACCATTGCCTCACTATTGCTACTTACATTCTCTAATGGGCCTAATTCTAGCTCATTGTTTGTCTTCTTATATAACAATCATTAAACTAGCTACCAAATTGGCAAACCTATTCAATCAATCAGCCACTAATTGAGGTGTGAAGCTTCCTTCTTTCCCTTAGCCATGTTGAGTATCACTTTCTTGGTTTTCTAAAGTTCCTTGAACATTGAGTCTGACATTGATGGTTACTTCACAATGACAATCAAATGAACAATCAACCATACTCTGTTTTGCATATCGAAAACAGGGGAAAAACAGAGTACAAAACACTACTCAGCTACCAAACTCCAATGTGAACAATAAAACATCTTTTGTACAAGAGTAGTGCCAAACTATGAAAAGAACACAGTAGCAGAATCCAGCTTCAAACATAACTAAGCTTTGATACCAAGATAATACAGACTCGTGGATGAACACATGAACCTAATATTACGTGTAACCAAAGGGGTGGGTCCAAGCCGCAAGATGGCCTGAAAAGTAAATGATAGTTAAAGGGTGAGCAAGGGTTCCCATGCACCAATGATAAATATGATGCACCAACGCTTCACATGAGCTCAAGTCACACTTGATATAACGCACAAGTATCGCCGGAGGTCACTTGCCACTAATCCATGCTCAAATGAGCTATATAAGAGTAGCTCAAGAGTAAGTAAGAGGACACTTGGCTCAAGAGATGGTAAAAAGTTTAGTGTATTCTTCTGTATATTCTGTTGCGGCTATTACATTATGTGATTATTTATAGTATCCTGTTAGGGTAAGTTCTACGTTATAGAAAATTACAAAAATGGATCCCTATTTGCTAAAAAAAAAAAGGAAAATAATTTACAGGAAAATTTCGAAACGTATGCAGCAAACGTCCTCTGTCATAAAGGATAACACGTATACGTGTTACTCTGCAATTTTGACAATATTGTGAGCTGAGCAAGGGTAAGCCTCTATTCAAGTATGTTTGGCATTAGAAGTTTGGCACCCTAATTGCTGGGGCTGGACTAAGGTTAGCTTAGGGACGGCTCACAATAGGTTCGACCTTAAATGGTCAGCTCCTAACAATTATTAGCTCGGCCTTAACACCATGGAGATTGCTGTATTCATATCTAGTACTTGGACTAGTGCTTAGCAGAGAGTTCGATTTAGTCCATTGGTTGGTCACTTCGGCAACACCTTGGACAACATGGAGAGCATAGTAGCTCAGCAAATTGGACTGGGGTAAGCACTGTTCCTCAGTGCTTCACTCACCTCAAACAGCTTGGTAAACCACTTGAGAGTGCCCCCGGGCTTGGGAATGTATAATCAGTCCTTGATCCCTATCATCTTGCACATGATGACTACTTGAAATTGTATAGGCTCATCATGGTGCGAAAGTGGGTGAGATGGTCATTTAGTTCCGTGGTTCCGTCATTGGTATTAAGGTATGTGAGCCTTACATCCATGGGTAAGGTTTCCTCTGGAATCAGTAAGACAAATTGACTCTTAGTTGTTGTGGAGCGTAATGCATGAGCAGATGATTCCACTTTCTTCCGGTTACGCACACTAGATGTATGGCGAATGTGTTCGTCCATCTCTTAGACATTCATTTTTTCAAAGGCATTTAGGGATCATCTTGGGATAAGTTATCAATGGATCTAGTTGTCGCTATGTGTTCACCTTGTACATATGTTTTGCCGCAATCGTAGTTCAACTGATCATGTAGGTCCTTGGGGGCTTGTTAACTGTACTAAACCTGTCACATGAACTCATGAGGCATGTAGTATGCTACTTATTATTCTTACTTGGGTATGATGAGGAACTAATTGTTGCCTCCTCATTGGGTCGTTTATGGAATGCGTTTTTTAGTATCACAACATCATTTTTTAGGGCAACATTGGACTAATGGGTCTTTCTACTTTCTTCAAGCATCTATTGAACAAGGAGTTTGAGTTGCTGGATTTCATAGGCTTAAGTGCCTGGTGGTGATGGTGTTACTAAACGCCATAGTGGGGGCGATATGTTGCTGCAACTTACCTTTAACATATGGGCATCACCCAGTTATGCTGCTTGTGGATTATATTTTTGCTCTTAGCCATTATGTATAGAGAGGCCTAAAACAGTAGGTGCCAAAACGTTGATTGTGGTTAAATCAACTATAGGTGATGCAATAGATGGGTCTTCAATATAGCATAGGCCTAACAATCTTCTTACTCCTCACTACCTACAAAAAAGCCCCCTGTAGATGATTCTACAAGGGTCCTTCGACACTTAAGTCAGTAAGGAAGACAAGAAGGATAAGGATTAAAAAAGCTTGAAAACTAGACATCCTTAGGGATAGAGGGTGTAGAGAGGTGAGTGTGTTTTTAGTTGTGAGTGGTCTAATCAAATTTGGAATTCAGAATCTTCCTACCTATTAGGCCCTTATGCTTTTACACTATAGTGTAAGGGGGTACAACTACTTAGATTTGTGTTGGTTTAGGACTTATCCTTACTAATTGTTGGCAAAGGATATCCGTCGTGGAGCTAAGATGGTAGTTCTAAGAGTTAATTAGCCACAACTACGCTAGCAGCTACGTCTGTGATTTATGGGTCTAACATCTTTAGGGTATGTGTGGTGTATTGGCTGTACCATAGATGTCAGGTTGTAATTAATGAGCCAAGATGGGATGTTGGTGCTAGAGACAAAAAGGGAGCAAGGACATAAGCGAGGTAGTATGAGCACACTATAAGCGATTAGCTAGATACTAGGGAGCTCGCGAGGCCAAGAGTATCCCCATGCATTATGCTCAAGCTGGATGGGAGAGTGATCCATCTCTCTCGAGCTTAGCTGACTCATTGGTGGAGTCCTTATGTATCAAGCGAGCTTTCCATCTTTGGACTCACTGGAGCGATCGCTTAGGTCCTTGAGGAGGCATTCAGTGGATTGTATCTCAAGGCTTAGAGGTGGTAAAGGTGTCCAAACAGGTTGGGACACTTAGAGAGAACGAAGGAACCATCTCTCAGAGTGTCAATGGGACTTCATGGATCTCTGTTTAAGCTGGACCTCGAGCCAAGCAAAAATTTTGTATCAATAGAATCATTTTCTTATCAGCATCAATTAATTGATTAAATAATTTTAAGGTTGATGATAATTATCAACGTTAACTTGAAAAATGATCAATCAAACAATCAATGTCCACTTTGTAAAATAATTCTTTAGAATTTGAAGGAAAACAATCTCAACTAAAGAAGAAGGATCATAATGATTTAGACAAAGAACAATTTAACAATATAGCGAAGAGAATAAAAATGGAATGAGCTATTTCTCTTAGAATTACTTTTTTTACATGAAATTTTTTCTTTTTAGATTTGATGCTCAATACTTAATAAAAAATAGTCATTTCACGAGCACAAAGTAAAATAAGAAAAAAAAGAAACTTTACATTTCCATTTATTCATAATAGTATGATATTTTTTTCTCTAATAATATATAAATATGATTTTAATATTCTGAAATTTTACATTTATCGAGTGTGATTGTTTGGAAAAAATAAATATTTATTCTATTCTTTTTCTTACATTGCGCTAACTCTTTAACTAGTTGAATTATTACTTCAAATGATATCGACATGTTAATAACTATCCACTATTTGATGGAACGATGTTAGGTCCGAGATGATCGGTGCAAGTCATTTGGTCACGTAATTTGAGAAGAAAATTTTGCATTCAACTACCATAACTCTTTAACATTTAATAAAAAGAAAATGAAAAAGTGAAATCGAGATACTGTTATAACTGACGTGCATATGTTGATGACCATCCCTGGTTTAAATACAAAGAAGGGAGACTTAAAAGATAATCGGTGAGCTAAAAGTACGGTCGTATTGAAATCATTATTAATCTTTCATCAAGATGAATAAGATTCAAATTTTTTCTCTTTCAACGGTAATATAGTTAAAAAAAAAAAATGATTGATGAAGGTCATTTGATCACATAATTTTGAAAGAATTCCTTACTTAGGCATTAAAAACTCGTTAATAAGCAACTATACTATGATAATGAGAAAGCTTTGATAATATTAATATAGCATATAGATAAATTAATGATTGGTGAATGCTAATAAAATTCTATCACATAACTGTATAGATACAAGTTTTTTAAAATTTCTCTATTATCATTAATATTGTCAAAATATAATTAATATTTATTTATAATTCATCCAAACATATAAATGTATAAGTTCCGACAAAATATTTTTTCACAACTTAGAAAGAACAACATTCGTTACACTATTTCCAATCACTTCTATGGATACCCAAAAGACAGATGCGCTGAACCATAAAAGAAGAAGAGCAATAAGACACGAGGATTGTCACGAACGATACTGATGCGGATGGTTCCTTGTACCTGGTCTTTTCGAGTAGAATTCTATACCCAACAATTAAAAGGGGATGGGATATGTCGAATGAGGAAAATAAACCTATGGCCACGTGGGATTCATAGCCCGTCTCATGATGTCAATGTTTAGGGAAAAGGTGTGCGTGTTCTAGCTAGTGTATCCACAGAACATCACGATTAAACCTAATCTGGGTTAAAAAAAAAAAAAAAAAAAAAAAAAAAAAAGCCCTAATCTGGGACTATGGTTATTTACATGATAAAATGAAACATAATTACATAAAGTAGAACAATTAAATGGAGATATAAAACCTAAAAAAGTGCTCATCGAGCTTAAAAAATGCTTACAGATTGAAGGTAATGAAGACGAATTCAACAAAATCTTAAAGACAAAACTCACCAGTCATATTTGTTTTGACGAAAGTCAGGTTTAGCATAGGAGAATGAAATTAAAATGACATCGCTTTTTCAGATTTCAACTTTTTTTTTTTCATTTTTTTTAGAGTACTTTTAAAATGGGGAATCATGATTTTCAAAATCCATAATTATATCTTTATAAAAAAAATGTGATTCTGTTCTTTAAGAGTGGAATCATAATTTCATTCCTCTCATTAATTATAATTACTTATATAATATTCAACATAATAATAATATTTAATAATTAAGGATTTTTTTATAAATATTATTATATACACATTTCGTTTTATTCTAAGAGCATTAGAATGTATTTATCATTTCGATCATAATTTTATTCTCATTTTATTTCAATCCATTTCACTCTATATCATACTATTTTTATGTACCATACATAACATTTGGGTAGAACTTGACCTTTTAGCTTCATTTAGTTCAAGTTTCCTACACTAATGGATTTATACAAAATCTTCATACTTGGTACAAAACGCGGTACATGATATTATAAATCAAATTGCATCTAAACTTTTAAGGATGATAATTTGTGAGTAAATCATGTAAGAATTAGATATGTCACTGAAGAAAGGAAATGGATCGGACAAATGCCTTCACTGCACATGTGATGTAATTAGATGCAAACATTCCAGAACTTGGAATTATTGCTTACCTTTACCCATTTATTGCTGCACCTTTCCGTCTCTATATTGTCGGGTTTTATAGAATATTGCTAGCCCTATAATTGTGTCTAAGGGCATAAATAAGTTAGTTTATTACAAAAAAAAAAAAAAATCATTTAAATTCAATTCTATATTTACTTGACTTTCACTCAATAGTAATCTAATGCAATTCAAGCTTAAGTTATTCAAATAGTTGGTCAGATGAAATTTGAGTTTTATAATATTTAGTTTGACTAGCTTATTAATATATTTGTGTTCGAATCGAATAAAAACATCATTCAAATTCAAGTAAAGTTTTGATATTAACGTAGTTACAGTTATTAAAAAAGAAATGACAAATCAAGTATAACCAAATTTAATTGAGTCAAAGTTCAAGTTTGTTGATACTACTTTGAGTCGAGTTCAAGTTTAAATTTCTACACTCAATAAAGTTTGAGTTACATTCAAGCTTCAAACTTAACACTCTATATTATTTTAACTTAACTCATTTATAGCTCAAATTATTCTTTATATACGATTATTTTGATCAAAACTTGTAGAGGATAAAATTGGATTTGTAAGATTATTTTGCTACGCCTAGTAGCAACTTAGGTTTGACTATTTAGACTTAATTCCTCAAGTTAGTAATAAGACTCAATCAAGGAAGTCAATGATTTGGGATGAGTTAACAAGATTTGGAATTGTGCACTTAGACTTGTTGAGACCAACCAAACTACTTTGATTAATCTGAGTAAACTCATGCACTTGGAAGGATTAGAATACTAAGCAAAAACAATCAAAAGTCCATAAAATAAGGTTGGCTCATCTAATCAGTAGATTACCAAGGGGTTCACTATCAGATTTTATAAGTACTTATGAGTATCTCCTCATTTTGAACAATTCAGAGATAAAGAATTAAGATCCTATAAGCAAGTGCACTTAAGGATTAAATATTATATTTCTTTCTATTCCTACTCAAGATCTTTTGAATAGCGAGTTGAGACTCTAGCGCTTCTTTAGTCACTAGCGTATTGAAACTATTGATGCTACCTATTTTTCCTCCCTATCATTCTCTCTATCTTATCAATCATTTAAAATCACGTAAAGCGCAAATTTCATGTTCACAGACATGTAGCATTATTAATCAGATCTACATCTATACTACTATTGTAAAATTTAAGTAAAAGTCACAAAAATTTTCCAGTAACTTATTAAACTTTACTAATAGACATTACAAAAGATGTGTCATAAAAAGTAATTCATAATGTTTAAAAGGTAAAGTTAGAAAAGTTGTAAACATCACCTCATCGTGAAATATTTGTAATGGTTTAACATTCTGAAACCAAAAGTATATATTTGAAAAATGATATGAAATGTCACAAAATAGACGATATTTGATAACATTTACATTACAAGAAAAATTATATTTGATGATGTTTAAACATCACCCATAAAATCTTTTGTTTAAACATAACAAAAGTGCAATTATTATTATTATTTTTTTGTTCAAGCTTGTAAAATATTACCTAAATATACAATTTGTAATAGTTAAATGTTATAAGAAGAATAACATTTGCTAACGTCTAAACATCACCTATGAGTGCATTTCATAACGTTTAAATGTTATTAGGAAATGTTAACTGTGACATTTAAATATTAGTAAAACTAGAGGCAAGAGGGATGATATATGCAAATAACAGGATTATTAAATCTATATACATTATTTAATTATAATAACTTTAAAATTCATGTAATAGACATATTCATAATATTCATCTAAACAATTTTCTAAAGTTTATAAAGTATCATAAAAACACATCTTAAATAGTCATAAATATTTCCAGTTTATAGTTATTCATACATATCCAATTGCGCATTCCAATAAGTCATTTCTCTCCTTCTTTGTCCATCCTTTTGCCCTTCGACCATTACAATCCTCTAATTGAACATTAACATTATAAATTAGAGCAATATAAATATAAGAATGACACAAAAGGAACACTTTAGGTCTACCTTCTAACCACATTCATATCAATAAGAAAATTTAAACCTAAACGAGATTTTCATTTTTCTCACTCTTAAAACTTGCATTCATATTTCAATTCAAACAAACCTTCAAATGAACTTAATCTAAAGACTCCCCATAGCATAATAATTATGCGTTTCTAAAAAATATATATAGTAAAATAAAAAAAGTACAATATGTATATAATAAAATAAAGAAATCAAAAGCTTTAAAGCTTAATTACATAATCAATAAATTAGAAAATCTCAATTATAGGTTTTTGAAAACAAGTTTTAAAGTTTGAAAAAAAAAATAATAATTAACTTCAAGCAATCAAAGTCTGGTTCTTTGCTTTTAGAGGAGGGGAAAGTAAGTATAAAATGGAAGAGACCACCATTATTAGCACCAACACCACTGCTGCCTCTACTCTTGATACAATTACCCATAGTACACTACAGATATTAGCAAACTTTAGCCATGATAGCCCTTTCAGAACATCTAACGCCAATAAGATAGTTCATCTATATGAGGTTTCATATCTCAGTGAAAAAAAAAAATAGATAATACCCTTTTGCATCTTGTAAATCCATACTTTGCTTTTGCAAGACCCTCAAGAGCATATCTCTCAAATCTCTAATTAAAAGTCACTATAAAGAGGTTAAGGAGTACATTCAATATACTCGATTTGACCAATGTCATATTCTAGCTACTCAAAAGGAGCAATTGGTAACCTTCTAGATTTATCCAGAACTCCTTAGATAGTGGTAATCTCAAAAATACACCTATCTCCACTTTAGAGCAATAAGGTTAACCTTAACCTACCATGGAAGAAAAGGACTGCCAGTAGTAGCCAGGATGGTACTATTGGATACTAGGCACCTATAGTACCAGTAGGCATGCATTGATACAATTGAGACTACACTTAACGCTAAAACAGTCGTAGCTACCTTGTTTCCAAATTACAACATTACCTTAGCTGATTCGAAGCTACTTACAGCTTTAAAGGTCCAAATCTAATTTGTAAGAGCACTACAAACTCCTCAAGCCATAATTGCTATTCTACTTTATCAAATGGTGTATAAAGTTTAAAATCATTCATTAGACCTATCATTACCAAATAAAGGAGGAGATCCTTTGATAATCTCAATGGGTACAACTAATACACCCATATGCAAGCATATGCCTAAGCAATTTAAAAGAGAAGCAGATAAAGCTCTTGCTAGAAAGTTTAGTTATAAATTATGGGTTGCAACAATAAAACTCAGTACCTATCTAGTCATCAGATCCCATATTTATAAGGAAAAGTGATGGAACCATCTATATCAAATTTGATAGAGGGCAACAGAAGGAGAACTTGACTCCTTCGATCTTCTCTACTATCTTTACCATTCAACTTGCTAAAAGTTTCAAAACTCCTAAGCTTGATAAAATGCTTTAGCAAATTATCAAGCACTTTGATGACCAAGGAAGACTTACCTACTTCTTTAAAGATCCTTTCAATGGACATTGCTATTTTGATGGTAAATGTTAGTGTAATGATTGCCATGTTAGCAAGCATTTTCTAGCAGGAGAATCTTGGTAAAAAGAAGAAGTCTTTTAGAAATTACTGGAAAAGATATAAAAAAGGTGATCCAACCTTAAGACCTCTTGGTGAGGATTATGGCAAATGGCAATACATGGTCTCTTATGGAGATCTAGGAAGGAACCAACCACCACCAGAAGATAAGAAAGATCATTTAGGAAAAAAGAGAGACAAGACTTAATCATCGAAACCAAAGTAGTCTTCGTATAACATATACAAGAGATTGGAAAGAATTGACATTAGACTTGAACCCTTCAGGCAAAAACCAACCTATCACAAGAACCTCTTAAGCGGGAAATGTTACAATGTAAAAAGAGGAATGCATATGCTAGCAAGACATGGGTTCTAAAGAGTTTACTACCTTTTAAAAAGAGGAGAGGGGATGATGCTTCATCCTTAAAAGAACCAAAGATGGTAATAGGAAGATTATGTATATTATAACCTTATGTTAAGGTTGGACATTAGCAATTTCATGTTTAGGTCAAGCAGACTATGTCTGCTAAATTATTAGGAGTCTTGATAGTCTTTTGTATTCATTACATGCTTTGTATGCGTCCTATATTTATCCTAATGTGTGTCGATTTTCCCTATAAAAGGGAATGAAGATGTAATCATAAGGCCAACTTAGCCTTCAAAAAAATAAACTATTGTGTGTTCTTTATCCATGGCCTACTAAAGCACTTGCCTTCTCCTTAACTCTTATAAGAAAGAAATTGTTTGGATGTCTAGTCTATCTTTTAAGATTTAAATTATACTCTATACTTGCCTCATATAAGGATCCTGTATATCGGAAATGAATCTATTACCATGACAAAGAACATATAATGTATTCATATCTATAATCTAGCCCTACAAATGATTTGAAGTAAGTCACCGTTCGAGGCAAGGATGTCGCTAAAGGCATAGTAGAAATCATATTGTATGGTAAGTTATAAAAAAGGATCTTGTATGTTCTTCTTGTTCTCATAAACTAATTTGGATCTCGTGTAATTGAATGAACGACAACTGATAAGCCACTTTGGCTATGTATAATACATTTGTAGTGTAGGAATTTGTTTAAGGTGTTAGTTAAATATGTCCTCTTATTCACCTGATCAAGAGTATACCAACAAATTTGAACCTAAACACAAATGAAGTCTCTTACAACGGTCTTTTTTTTTTTTTTTTGGTTGCATAAGCAATTATAACCACCACAAAAAGATAACTGTATGCTATGCTTAGCATACTAAAATAAAGGATCCTAAATCCAAACCCCACGTTTTCATCAAATTTTATATAATTAAGTCATTGCTTTTATGGGATTTATCAAAGTTTAGCCTACAAATAAGGAGATATTTTAAATAATAAATATAACAGTCCATACAATACCTATACATTTAAATTTTAAATAAGATGGTTGTATGCTGTGCTTGGTATTAATTATTTGAGATCTAGGACTTTAATTTAAGATTTAGCTTTTTTACCCATTGAAGTGTAAACTTTCCAGTCTAGTGATTTTCTAGGAGTCTTTAAGTTTGATACCAAGTATTAGGACTTGAAGCAAAAATTTATTTTGGATAAGTTACATCTAATTGCCTTCAATCCCTAAAAGCTTTGAAAATTAGAGTGACACCCCCAATTCATAGAAATTGCGTGCTTTCCCACTCTAGTAAGCATGGAACCCGCAATTTTTACACTAAAGAGTAACCACATTGAAAAATATTTGTTAAGGCATAAAGGGATGATATGATAATATTTTACATTGGCAAAAAAAATATAATTAGAATACAAGTATATCTTATAATATAATAACCTGCTATACATATAATTATTGACTAACAATATAACCTTATATAATATGATTTTTGAAATTTAAATCTAAAGAGAATGCCAATATAGAATTTCATCTTACCATAATATGATATGACGTTGTATTGATAATTTTTTTTCCCAACTATATTACAATTTGTAAAGGAAGATTTGAATACTAATCCATTTCAATAGGAGACTAGTGGTGATGATATTAGATTACAACAATCTTGGTATATTGATAATTAAATATATTGTTTTTATTGTAGTTATCGTATGGTAAAACCATGTTGAAAAATTATATGATGAAGATTTAGCATTGATACGAGATAAGTACACCTATCAAATTCTAATATAGTGGATATGAGTCTAAGTCAATCCCTTAGAGACCTCAAGTATTAATAGTAACCTTAGCTTTATTATCTAACTAGAAAATTATGATGGGTTAAATGAATTAAAAATACTAAAATTAACATATTAATCTGAGACTTGACTAAGTAATTAGGAAGCAATAAAATTAAGAATGACTTTAAGAAGGCAAATAACGTATTTAGGAATTGTTTCTCCTAATGTTTAATATGTGATCGTTTAAAATCTATCAAATTTCATCTTTATTGTTCTTTACGGGAGGGATTCACAATTAAAGTTAATACATTTCTCAAGCATATTAACCCAATCCTAAATTATTTACCAAAATATCTTCATTTAGTAATATAATTTAAAATTGTATTTTATATACAATAAATTCTCACACAAAAATAACAACTTTCCAAAAGAATCATATATTTTAACTTTAAGTACATATATAAATCTCTTCAATTATGTCAAAATCTTATTACATATGTGATTTCTCAATTATTATGTATGGTATCATAAATTAATACACGAAAAATATCAATTAACAATAAAAATATATAATTGAATCAAGAAAGATAGAAACTTTATTGAAAATTATCAATAAATCCAATAATCATACGAAACCCTAGATTCCACTATCTCAAATACAAAAATCTTAAGATATCACTATGAAATTAGAAGAAAATTGTACCAAAATCAAAAAGTAAAACATGAAAAACCTTTTTAGTTGATGAGAAATCTCTGCAATCTTGAAGTTAGGTGATGTTTTGTCTTTTACTCCCTCTTCTCTTCAAGTCCTTTCTATGTTTAATGTGCAAAGCTATGTCCAAAACCTTTACAAGTCATTATATAATACATTAAGAAATTTCCTTTTTTGTCACCAAACATAGCTTAAGAGACAGTTGTGTTTTTAGATTGTATAACTCACTAACTTTATACTCAAAAATCATCTTAAGTGGGACACAGCCTGGGAATACAGTTGTGTCTCCAGATTGTGTAACTTTTTGATAAAAAATTGCAATTTTCTCCTATTGTGCGGACATGGCCTAGGAACACAGTTGTGTCCCCAGATTTTGTAACTTTAAAACTCATTCATTTGAACTTTAAATTGAATAAAACTTGATTCATTTTCTTTGTTATGCGTTTAAACCTTAAAATCAAAATTTTGCTCAATTAAGTATCAATTTCTTTAAAAAAAACCAAAAATATAAGAGAAATACTATAAAATCATCATGTAAAGTGTACTTAAAATAAGAGTTATCAAGCATTCTTTTCCCAAAAAAATAATTTCTGTTATGACATGAAAAGTGACTACAAAATACAAACCAAATAATAGGGAGCAAGAAAATTAACGAGTAGATCATATTGACTCTCACTAGAAATTCTAAAGTTATACTAAATTGTATACCTCAACTCTAATGATAAAAGGTAAGGCTCATAACTTTTTTACACATGGACAATTGCATCATAGCGAAGCTGAGGTGGCATTGCTATGCTCACTATTCAAATAAAAAATATAAAATAACAGCTCCTAAAAGCTTTTTGAATACATTTTGACTAATAAAAGACAAGGAAAAAGATTGAGAATCTCCTCTTAACCCATATAAAATGGGGTGTTTCTCCCTTATTGCTTATACAATTTTCAGGAAGTATACTAGAGGCATCCATAAATATATTGTTAATTTACTACAAGTTACTCTCCATTACTCTTTTGAAGAAGGTTATTAGAAAGTTTGAAATTAAGCTTTATGCTTCTCAGTAATATTAAATTAAGAACGATGCAATATCAAGTTCTCAAATCCATTGGATCACAAATTGCATTCAAAGACATTAGTTAGACATCTAAAGGTCATTTGCTAAGTCACATAAATTCTTAAGAGACTCTTCATAAATCTCAACTAAGCATGGCATGAACACGTTTGAATTTCACTATAGTACCCTTAAGTTTAGTTGCTTAAATTCAACAATCGAAAATCAATTCAAGAGCAAGCTTTTGAAGCCTTTGAATCATAGAGTATATTAGAGGATTGCTATATATTAGGGGATTGCTGAGGGGATTTTCTTATACAATCTATTTGTAAAAGAATCGACCAAGATTATAGCCAAATTTATTAATATAAATTATACTTGTTTTCATTTTTCTCTATTTCTTTTTACTTTCAAGTTTGATAAACTTGTGTTCATATTTATAGAAGGTAGCCAATATAATGTATCCTTGTTTCTTTTCTACTTTAAATGTAATGTAGGGTAGATTACATTGATCACTCTCATAAATATTGTAAAGATACAAACACTCCAACTTTTTAAGTACTTACACTTACTTGCCTCCTCCTCTACTTTTTCCTACTAGATTGCTGATGTGTTGTCCATATATCATTGCCTCATCAACATTATTTGTTATTTTATTTTAGTAATATAATTATATATGTTTAATTAACTAAAATAATAAAAATAGAAAATAAATTCAAAAAATTAGAAGAAAAATTGATGTCTATATACATACATACACATGTGTATACATACACATTTATTTTGTGGGTC
The DNA here is from genome assembly GCA_024138015.1 of Lumnitzera littorea. Taxonomy (NCBI): domain Eukaryota; kingdom Viridiplantae; phylum Streptophyta; class Magnoliopsida; order Myrtales; family Combretaceae; genus Lumnitzera; species Lumnitzera littorea. The sequence goes on from JAMXBB010000011.1 coordinate 20,236,557, forward strand.
AATTACAAACATATGGCCTATGTTATTATACATTTGCAAAGAGATAACTTGAATTATTATATATATATATATATATTTGTTTTTTTTTTTTACAAACACATGACTTGAGTTTCTTAATTTTGTGACAATTACATATGGTATACTTAGTATGTTTCCATTTGTCCACGAAATTATTAAATAATTATTTACAAATAAATGAAAATATTTTATTAAAAAAGGGAAAAATAAAAAAAATAGGAAAAAGGAAAGAAACAACATATTTCCTACCACCCTTAGCTAAGAGGTGGCTAACCTCTACTAGGAAGATATCCCCTACCCAAAAAAAAAAAAAAAAAAAAGAAGAAGAAGAAGAAGAAGAAAAAAGGTAACTAACATTAGGGTGCTTAGAAGACGGCTACAAAACGATGTAGGTCATGTAACCCATACAAGATGGTGGATGGATATCCACCACATAAGGAGGGTCATGCAACTCTTCTACAACAGTAAGTAGTTACTTACCATAACCTAATAGTGAGTCGTTCGATTTTTCACTTGAATTTTTTTTCTTTTTTAGTTTTTGTTGTGGTAGGTAGACGCCTACCATATGTAAGACATGACCCAATGTTCGGTATAGCCACTTATTGACCATCCTAAGGCTTGAGGGTAGCCTGTGATCATTAGGGGTAAATTGCATGACACCCACCTACCTATAAACAGTTGCTGGGCACTCTTCACCCTTAAAGTTAACTAGCAAGTGGCTTTCCCCCCACCACCTCAAATGCTACTTCTTTTAATTTTTTTAATTGTCAAGTCCGTTTTATTCGGTTTTCTATTTAAAATTAATTTTTCCATTTTCAATTAATACTAAACTCTAACCCGTTTAATATTAATCTTTGACTAAAGAAATTGGAAAATTCAGTTTTTTATTTAGAAAAATTTTTGGAGTCATCACCCAACCGAAGTCGGGAAAAGAAAAATAAACAGTAACTAATTGGATAGATTGATTACGATTTGGCTACCGATCTTTGATTTCAATTTGAATGAAGAACCAAAAGGTTTTGAGTTCAAGAGCTAACATATTAAACTTTAACGGGTACCACTATCTATTTATTGAAATTAGAATTATTCTTCTAATTATAATATTCTTAAAGAATAAATAAATAAATCAAATCAAAAGAAAAAAAGAACCTAAGTTTCTACATAATTTATCGTCGCCTGAAGCTGCCTACGTACTTGCTAGCCGGGATTAAACGATCGTAGTTTTTTCCAAAAACTTTAATGTGTTCGTTCTATTTATAAAAAAAAATGATTGGTTAAATTTATGTTTTTATTAACCATTTTACTTTTATTAAGAAAAATCCCTAGAAGCCTAATTTTTATTCCTAATTATAAAAAAAAACCTAAATACCTAATTTTTGAAAAGTCCCAAATTAAGATTTTTATTTAAAAACAACTAAGTGATAATTTTTTTTATTTTCAAGAAAAACACTAAAGATTTTATGAAATATGCAATGTTCTACATGATGAATCTTTTATATAGAAAATATGCTTAAAACATCATAGAAAAGATGCCTAACTATGGAAAAGAAGGATAAACTATGGAAAAGAAGCCTAAATTATGGAAAATATGTCTAAACCATAGAAAAAATGTCTAAACTATAAAAAAGATGTTTAAAATATAGAAAAAAAATATAAATTATAGAAAAAATGTCTGAATCATAAAAAAGAAACCTAAACAATGGAAAAGATATATAAACTATAGAAAAGAAGCTTAAATTATGAAAAAGATATCTAATCATAGAAAAGATGTTTAAACCATAAAAAAATATGTTCAAACCATAGAAAAAAAACCTAAATTATGAAAAAGATATCTCGCAGTAAAAAAAGAAATCAATTAAAGATTCTTTTTTTAGTTTATGAACATTAAAATGATTTTTTTTTTTTAGAAAACCCTAACATGCCTAATGCAATTTTTCTAAATTAATATAATATGCACAGGACAAGATTTTGTAAAATATGAGATTTTATAAAAATATCATTTTGAAAATATGAAATAAAAAAAAAAAACTAAAATTTAAGTTAATACATGTTCACTAGACACCCATGCTATAACTAATTAGTAGTAATTAAAGACATGATAAAAATAAAAATAAAAATTAATACAAGTCTATAAAATAATTGCGCATATACTAAGTGAGATAAAAATAAATAAATAAGACAAGTTATAGACAATAATTAAAAACCACTATTATGTACCTGCAAGGCAAAGCACGCAAGGCTAATGAAACGGAATAAATCGGATCCCCAATCCTATTGTACGCACAACTATAGAATTGGTCTAAAAAGTGGGTTCGAGCGTGTTTTTAACAAATATGTGATTGTTCCTTTTTTGGCTCGCACCATGCAATCTCTATTTATAAAATTCGAAAACAAATCTTTTGAATCAAATTGAATCCAATCAAATCAAATCTAAATTGATAAAAATCCAAAATAGATTCGTTTTGTGTATTAGATTTGTTTTTTTTTTTTGACAACTATTTAGTCAAGATTCCATCAAATTAATTTTTTCGAATTTTTTCTTTCATAGTTTTTTTTTCTTTTTATTCTAACAATTTTCTATTTTTTTTTGTCTTTTTTATCATCATTCAATTTTTTTTATTATTTTCTAAATTGCGACCCTAAAAACAAAAATTATAATTACTATGGGCAAAAATCGAGTGTCTACATTAATCTTCTATTTTCCTTTTTTTTTTAATTTCAATTAGTGTCTTTTTCAATAATTTTTAATTATAATAATACTTTAAATTATTTAACAATAAGAACTAAGCAATAGAAAATTATCACGTGTTTCTTATATGCAATTAACAAAAGATTAAAAAATATAGGTTTTGTCTTCATTAAAAAAAAATCACAGCTAATTTCTTTGCAAAAGTATGAAAATAGGGGTCATGCATTCATAATTTACCCTTTATAATATCTATATATATATAAAGAGAGAGAGAGAAAATCAATCAATTAATTAATTAAAATAAAAAAAGTAGCGAGCTATTTTCAAGTGGGGTAAGGTAGGCTTAAGGTTAGGTAAGTGTATGTCTTTGAAAAAATCGAGGTACTTATATCATTTACAAAGTTTATAAAGATGGTCAATGTAATTTACCTTAGATGTATTACCATATGTAAGCTGACACATGTATGTCCATGTGATAGTAAAATACAATTAAAAATTGATGGTATTTTAATTATGACATATGAGCATAAGTACAACAAAATTAGGTGAAAAAACAAAATAACAATAAAACAAGGCTAAGACCATTAGTTTTATAAGTTTGATGAACATAACTGATTCTTTGGGTGTTCAATTTGTTTGTCAAATTTTTATAAATGTTGTCAAATTCGGACTGGAGATTGACTTGAGAATGAAAAGAAGTTAAGGGTTAAGAAAGTCAAATAGGGTAATTGGAAGCAAATTAGAGTTTATAAAAATATTATAATATAATGCATATTTATTTATAGAGTAATAAAAATTACATACATCCTTAAAAATTGAAAGATGAGAGCTTTTTATAGTTTATTTTTTATTTTTACTTGATTTACATTTATTTTTCAATAAATTGGTATACTTTCTATATAGTACAAGAGTAATAATATATTTTAATCTGAAAAAAAAAACCTATGGGTTTTTATAGAAATCGAATTAAATCGATTGAGTTAATAAGGTCGAACCGGAGTTACTATAAATAAAGGTCAAATTGGTGATTCAAATCGGTTTTTTGGAGAGGTTAGGTCTAACTAAGTTGAACCGAGTAGGTAAATCCAAGTCTAACAACATTGAGATATTTGACAAAGTAAATATAAGGTACCCAATAGTTACTAATTAGTAGAGAATATTTTGTACAACCTTTGTATATATCGTATGCACAGCATAGGTCTTAACATGTTATAGTGAAATAAAAGGGTCCATCTTATACTTTACTTCATGAGATTTAAGACATAGGCATATGCATACCGTATGACATCTAATATCTACCATGAAACCTGACTGGTCATGTGTAACCTTATCTGTCTTGGTGATCAATAGATTCTAATTAATGCTCACTTTTAGGATATATATCAAATTCTCATAGTTCATTTTGCTTTATGTTGAGTTTTTTTTCTTTTTTTTTTTTGCCAACTGCTTTATTTTGAGATTATATACTCAATTATGTAATATAATAGTGATAAATATTGATGGAAGTCTAGTGATAATCTTTCAAGTGTTTGAGAGGAGCTTGTGAGAACTAAATGTATTTATCAACAAATTATAAGATATCTCTTGTAGAGGAAGCAATTTTTATAATATGATTTCATAAGTGCAATGCCCCATAACCTAAGGGTGCTACAACTTGCTATAACCCGCTACGTGTTCCTAACAAACGTGTCCCTACTTGTCAGGAACACATTAAGGCTCTAAAACCAGCTATAATCTCTATAATCACTTATAATAATCCCTTATCATATACAAACAACAATTCTCTAAATACATCAAATCAAGTGACCTACAAACAAGTTACTTCAATCACAAATATACTAAATAACTAGATTTCCATCTTTGACAACATACAAAACTAACCATCGCTTTTTCCCAACCCGATGATAACAATTTCCATATTTGTTGTGGACTTATCAAGTTAAATTGCAGTTATAAAAATAAAGGAATGAGTCGAAGCTCAATACAGGTGCACAAATACACACGGATGCCAAGCCCAAAACATATACATGTGTATAATGTAATTGTAACAATATATAAGAAAACAATAGTTTAATTATCTTTAATTTAACCTAGCATATAACACAGGGATACTCATGACCTCGCCATACATTAATCTTTGTCCATATATATAAGTAGATATAATATAAGTTTTCCTTTAAGTCCTTTATGCCTAGAATCCAGAGTCTAGAGATCAGAAACCTAATATTCTAGTTGCATCATCTCATATGAAAATTTATTAAGGAAATCTTGCATATGATTAATAGTTGCTCCTTTAGGAAACAGCTACTACGAGCCCCTAGAGTAAGTGGGTCAAGTAAAATCGACAAACCAAATTAATTAGACCGAATATAAATTTAATCCAATTTGATTACTAAGTCATGTCAGGCAAAAGCAATAACCAAGTATTATATACCTGGAATCGCTTCGCAATAGATAATAGAACTCCAAACTCACAATCTCGAATCAAAAGCTCATATCTCAATAAGGAATCCGATAACCATCATGAATCTATTTGAAAAACAAACATACACGTTAACTTTCAGACACTTAGTAATTAAGTTATACTTAGAAGTTACCTATAAACCTATAAAATATCCAATCAAAGGTTTCAAAAGAAAATGATCAAATTTAATCATAAATCAATATTAGAAATGGAAGATAATATAAATACATAATATGATAAAGCAAAAAGTTGATATATTTATATAATGTTATTTAATTGCTTTAAATCATAAAATACGATATATTTATATATATAAAAGAAAATATAAAATGGACATATGATGAGGGTGCCAAAATATAAAATTTTACTAATTGATATAGTAATTAAAGAATACGTACTTTAATCGGATAATATTGTAGTTCATAGAAATATATAAAAAAGGACATATTAATAATTGAAATTCAAAACGAACATACTTTGCAAATAATATAATATACTATATAATTATAATAACTATTGTAATAGAAATACTTAAATCATAATGCCATTAATATTAATAATGAGGTGCAACCATAATAAAGTAGTATTATTGTAAACCAAATTGACACTTAAAATACATATATAATACAGTATTGATGTACTGAACACCAAGTCAGAAAATAGTAACCTAATACTAAATATAACGAGAAATAGAAATCCGATTTCATAAACTAACATATACATATGATATGATAGAGTAAAAAGAATTGATTTATTACTTTATTATTCATATAGTAAGGATATCGCTTATAAAAAGAGAATATAAGTTAAACATATAATGATGATGTTAAAGTATAGGTTTACGAGCTAAAATAATAAAAAGATACGTATATTAGTAAATAATACTTAAGTTCGTAAAAATACATAAAGATAAATAGAAGCGAAAACAGACTTACTAACAATTACTTTTATATGCTTCATAATAATAATAACCATACTAGGAGTGATATAATAATAATGTTATCAATAATACTTTTAAGATATAACATAAAAGAATGAAGTCATCATAAACCAAACTAATAATTAGAGTAACATGTATACAATACAAGTATCAACATAATTCTATATCTAGCATAAATTAATAATCTAACTCCATAATAGAAGAAAATAGTAACCCGACTTCATAACTACACATATATACAATACTTCAATATGCGACACAGTTTATAATAACAACTTTTATATAAAATGATAATACGATATGCAAGGCACTTCAATTTATATAAGAAATCTACTTATTAGAAGGATAATTACTTTTTACATTAATCTAGGAAATTAAAGATAATGTATTACGTACACGATATCTAAAATGACACTGAGTCGACTTATGGAATAAAATGCCGAAATTGAAGCACATGATACATACAAATCAATGTCGAATACGAATCTATTAAACACAAAATATAGAAATTATATTTCATATATTAGTATACTTAAATGATTAACACACGAAACTAAATTACCTAAGTAGCTCAGAACACGTGGAAACAAGACAAAAGCAAAATAATTAGCAGTGAGAATTGCTTGTGGATGCCGAGAGCTTGAACACAGAAGAGTACTGAGGGCGAGTGAAAATGGAGTTAGGGTCCGGCGTGAAATCCATTGTTGGTGAGAAAGTGATAGGCGTGTAGGGATTTGACAAACACAAGCGAAAAGAATAAGAAATTAAAGGGGCGAATGAGATCGGGAAGAAGCGAAGGGGTAAGGGCGGTGAGAGTCAGAGAAAAAAAAAATAGCGAGAATGAGAGATTGAGATTGGGGCCGACGTTAGGGAAAGAAAAACGCGAGTGAAGTGAGATTCAAACAAGAGAGAGGATTGAAATGGAGGGGAAGAGAGAGAAGAAAAAGAAGGGGGGAATTAATGGAAGTGGAGGGTTAGTCTATGAGAGTAAGAGAGAAAAGAGAAAAGAAATGTGAGTAAAGAGAAAATGATTTACGATGGGAAAAAATAGTAGGGTTGTAGGGTAAGGTTTTAGGATAGAATTTAGGATGTTCGAGAATACTCTAGAAAATAATGTGTGTCCAAATAGATTTATAAAAATTAAATATAATTAATTAAAATAAAAGAAATAAGAATATTAGAAAAATAGGGTAAGGATTAAAATATAAAAAGGTATAGTATACTAATAAAATATATACTTTATTTGAAAATAATATTAATTTATTTAATGCATACGTAAAATAAAAGTTTTAGAAAAATATTACAGAACCTTAAATTAGATACTTATTCTATATGTACCTTTTAAAATAAATCTAAAATTACGTGAAATTTAATAAATTAAGAGATTTTTTATTAGGAAACGGTTTCTAACTATACAAGTTAAAGGAATTTTACAATTTAATTAAATTACTAACTTAATTAGGGCATTTCAATAGATCAAGCTCAAAATTAATTAAATTATACTTGGAGTAATAAAATCCTAATAATTATACCTAATTATAATTTGGGATAACTTAAAAAGCTTCGAATTAGTGAAGCAAGATAGGATTAGTTCAAATTGTCTTGCACATTTCAATGTTTTTTGGATGAGTTAAGTATAACAATAGAGTCCCATTATATATAATTGAGCTTCATCTATTCTCTCTTTAAGCTCATTAGGTTTATAGTTCTTAATTAGTCTTGTCCATTAATAGCATATAAGAGCTACCGGTGATTATATTTTGTTACTTAATTGTATATACATATGAGTGCTACTTATGAGAAGAGAGATCTTTAACCTAGCCCCATCTACTATATCATCGGTCACTTGAATACTAGGCTTGCTTGTTCTATTGCAAAACGAACTCTTTCTTATTCACATAAACACATGGTTTTACGCTGCATACACATGAATCATTACGAACCTTTGTATTTACACCTATCAGCCTTGAAGAAGCCAGGTATTGTAAGCATTAATCATTATTTTGTCAACCCCATAGTGGTTTTCTTAAACTCATATGCCGACTGATGGGATGGATTCGTCCATGAGAGTTTAGATTAATGCTTAGAAAACAAGATTACGTAGTCTGTTCGATAAAGAGGACCAAGTCATCCATCCGCCTATAGTTATCCATCGTAAAAGATCGATTCATAATAATACACCCCATATTATTCGAATATGGTAAGTATCAATGGTAATTTAAGAGAGATATATATATATATATTTATTTATACGGTTATAATAGTGGGTAGTTTTTAAAAACTTAATATTTATGTTTTATAAAAACTATCAAATACCCACAATTGACTAGTATTTTACGTTACTAATTAATTCACTTCTTATTTTAGTACTATTGAAACATTTCTCAACCTAGTTATTAGAGGATAATTTAAAATAGAGTACTAGTAATTAACCTTTGGAACCAATTTGAAATAAGAGTCTCTGTGCATGCTTGCCGTATCTGCACTGTGGATATACATAATGGAAAATAATCATATAAATGATATATATATATATACACGAGAAAACGTAGTTTCATATATATCATACAATACAAAGTAGCTATCGTGAAGAAGTAGAAACATGACACCACATATAATCATACCGAAATAACTTCACCATTTCATTTGCACTACTGTTTCTCTGCTTAATTATCTATTGATTTGAATGGTGTTTTCTATTAATCACGTAAGATACCGAAAATGATTTACGCTTTAATATTATATATATATATATATATATATATATATAGCTTTCTTTCAGAATGCAATCTTGATAATCTCTTGATTATTTGAAAATTAGTAAAGCAAGGCCGGGGGGTGGGGTGGTGGTGTGGGGGTTGGGGGGATGGGTGGGGGGTGTCTGTTGGGGAGTGGAGGGGGGTGTTGGTGGGGGGCGGGCTTGTGGAAGGTTAGAAGAAGCTACAAAATAAGGTTGGAAAGATTCTGATGTGTTTATATGCTAGGATTTAGATCCTCTAAAATTACTATTTTCTTAAGATTTTTTTTTTATGAATTTTTTTTGAGGTTACTAAAGTTATAAATTAATGATTGCAGTTATTTAGATTTTTAAAAATAATAACATAACAATGATGTAACTGCATATTTTAAAATTTTAAATAAAGAGAACTATTGGGTTGTAACTTTCTTCCAATTGATTATTAAATTTCTGAATATTATCGAGTTGNGATGGGCTGGTAGTGGCTGTTGGGGAGTGGAGGGGGGTGTTGGTGGGGGGCGGGCTTGTGGAAGGTTAGAAGAAGCTACAAAATAAGGTTGGAAAGATTCTGATGTGTTTATATGCTAGGATTTAGATCCTCTAAAATTACTATTTTCTTAAGATTTTTTTTTTATGAATTTTTTTTGAGGTTACTAAAGTTATAAATTAATGATTGCAGTTATTTAGATTTTTAAAAATAATAACATAACAATGATGTAACTGCATATTTTAAAATTTTAAATAAAGAGAACTATTGGGTTGTAACTTTCTTCCAATTGATTATTAAATTTCTGAATATTATCGAGTTGATGCATACAATGGGTTTGCTCTGATTGAATACAAATGCTACATGGTACTCTTCGATACTCTTACCATCAATTCTAGTTCAACAAATTATATCTAATTTTCAATGCTATTTATTTAAAAAAAATTATAAATTTCGATTACCATGCTGTCCTCCTATTATGATAGAATATGTTCAATTTTAATGACGATAGAACTGTATTCATTGACAAATCAATGCAACATAACAAGTATCAACGGTAATACAAATAACTATATATAAAAAATGCATTTATATTATCTTCTTCGCCGACCAAAGTATTATTTGTCTTGAAAATAAATAATTGAACTGAAAATTGCAACAGGTAGGTATTCCTTATCTCCAAAAGAAGCTCCACCTACTTCCTGCAAGTTGACACCAACCGTTATGAAGTCCAATTTCAATCATCATCATCACCATATATATTTATATATATACTATAAGACATACATACACAAACATATAATTTTATGTTTTAACGGGAGCCTCAAAGGTTAATTAATTACTCCTCAAACATAGTTTATAACATTTTTTTTAAATTGCTTTTTATATAATCTAATACTTTTAAATAAAATATAAGTGTTGAAAAATTTTGTAGGATAAATAAAATGAGAAGAAGTTAGACATAGAGTTATAAACTAATCAAATGGAAATGATACATTATTGACCTTGAGCTCAAGTTCAACTAGTAATTTTAAAACTCGAGCTCCACTTGAACTTAATTGACCTCATAATTTTGAGTTCAATTTGCTTAAAGTGTTATTCAATGAACTCAAATTTGACTTAATTAAGATCATTTAAACTTTATTTATTTTAAAATGTATATTTTTTTCTAATTATTATAATATTAATAATTAACCCGACTCGAATTCAATTACCATACTCATACTCGTTCAAGTTTGATTAGGTTTAAAAGCTATTACTCTAACTAAATACTATAAAGTTTAAGGTTGATTCAATTAACTATTTAAGTTTCTTGAATTTGAGCTTGACTTAATAATTATTGAGCCGAACACAAGCAAATGAATCAAATTTGAATAGTTCATAAGTAATTTGACTCATTTATATCTTGACTAAACGTACCAATTATATATATTTTTAGATATAAGTCCTGTTAATCTATAGAAAGTCGTATACAAGGGAACCTAACTGTTTACTAGTCTACTGAATTGTAGTAATTGCAGTTAACCAAAATGGCAAGTATACCAGTTTTGCAAAATTTGTGCCTTGGAATAACTTGATTGGGTACGTAATACGTGACTACAGGAAAGAATTGTTTAATTTTGATGGGTCGACATCATGTACATATTGTTAATAGAAATTAATATTTGAAATTTTCTTTCCATGTACTAAACCTTTTAGAGGAAAAAAAGAAGGATTCCAAAAGAGGAAAACTAAAAGAGATGTTTTATACGGACGTGGAGAATCAGCTTGGCCTTGAGAAGTATAGCATAGTGGTTAATTATACAATTTAACGAGTTTATAATTTTATAATATTTTTTTAATTTAAATAAATGTAAAATCGTCTAGTTATAAAGTTTTATTAAAATTATAAATTTTGATATACGATTTTTATTGAGTTTATGTAATTCTATCGATTCTATATATTTAAAATTATCGTAAAATCGTGATTTTGACAATAATTTATCTACATGGCATTTTATCTTTATGGATGACAAAGTGTTGAGCATAATTACTAATATAATGACAAAAAGTAATAGAAGCTTGATGAAAATTGAGTGCACACAAAACCAAATCAAATCCATGTAGGTTAGGATGATGTTTGTTTGGATTATAGTTTATGATTTATGATATGGAAAAAAAGTAATTGTAAGTTTTCCATTAGAAAACCCAATTATACTAAAAACTGAAAAAAAAAAAAGACATCTATAAACCTTCTGTGATGATTCCATTTATGATTTGATCTGGCTCTGGTCAAAGGATTTATGATTCGGATGGTGAGCCAAATCGGTTCAAGCCCTCCTATAGTTAAATTCTATTGTTACATCTAATTCTTATATTTAATTGAGTGACTTGATTTTAGGCCTCCCCATTATTTGCTAGTGATAGTTAAGGGAAAAAGCTACAAGTAAGTATACAGTGGAATAACCCTATCTTTTCCTCTGTTCTCTTTTTTTCCAAAAATAAGAAGACTAAGCCCTAAGTGCAAAAACCTAGGGGTGGTCACCCCCAATGCCACCCCTAATCCCACCTCCACTTTCCACATTTCCTTCCTCATCAGGCTTCATACAATCCTTATTTACTAGTGTCACACCACTAGTTGTCGCTTCAACACGTTTAAGTCTATCCATTTTCAAACAAGGTAGGTTAGGTTAGTGTCTTTTCTTCATCAGCGCCTCCGTCTTCATCGCCACCACCATTTTACTTCGCTTTCTTCATCACAACCGCTTCTATCTCCTTCCCCATCACTAATGCCGGTCTGTTAAATCAGTTTTTTTTTTTTTATTTATTTATTTAGTTTAATTGTTTTGTTCTTTATGTGTGAATTTTCTCTAGCATCAAAATCGGTTTTTCATTCTCCATTCTTTACTTGATTGACATGTCATCCGATCCATTGTAATATGGTGAAATTCTACTCTTAAAAAAAAAAAAAATCATGAGTTACTTGGCTTGCGGAGTAACTTTTATTAAAATAATACAGTATGGATTAACTTTTATTAAACACATTTTATTAAAATTATAGAGGGATAATTTATAACATTTAAAAGTTTATGAAGCATATTCACTTATTAGTCAAAGTTTAGAAAGATATTTGTATTTTTTCCAAAATATTATGATTATCAAAGTAATTTACCCTATTTCTTTGGACGAATGTTCAATTTGATCTTATTATTTCCTCTCGTTAAACCCAAATAATAAATTTTTCTCTATTATTATTCGGAAAGAATTAAAATCCAAATTTATTACTTATTAAAAGCTTTAAAATTCAAATTCTCCCTTGCAGAAAAAGGAAAAAAAAAAATAGAAAAACGGATATAAAATAGACCCGAGATCATATAATTGAGGGAGAGGGAGATTTACTTTAATCAAGTAAGTCGATAGCAAAATATTTACTTATTATCGTAATTATATTATATCTTATATAAGCAAAAAGATTTTATTAATGATTATTTGACTTACAATAATTTCTAAAACTTAATAGGATAGAAAAATTCATTTAAAAAATATTAAGAGTAGTCAATGTACTTCATAAGAAATTAAAAGGACTAACTTTTTACCTTTTTGTTGTGCATATATTAAATGAAAAACTATTAATTTATAAAAAAAATACATTAATATATACAACTTTTATAAGTTTTGTTTTTAACAAAAATATATCATAAATAATTGACTAAGAAATTATAAGCAAAGTAAAAAAGAGCAACTCAATATAGATGTAAGTATTATATTATTTTTTTTCATTTTAACTTTATATTATTGTTGCATTAGCAATGCTAAAAGAAATATCATTTTAAATATAAATTATTAGGTAATTAATTATTTAATAATCCATATTAATATTTATAAAATTAACTGTAAAAAAATTTACCAAATCAAGTCATATGATTGATATTGTTTATTGGTTTTTTACGTGATAAGGCTAGAATACTTGTAATATGGATAATGTAGTAATTTTTTGTGGTATTACTTATAAAAAAAATTGTAATTTAAGACAATTAATTTAGTTAAAATATATTTATAATTAACAAATTTAATATTATTGGAATACTTGTAATGTGGATGATATAATTATTTTTTATGGTATTACTTATAAGTAATATAAATTTAAGAATTTATTTGATTAGATGTGATTTGTAATTAATGAATTTAACGTTATTAGTTATTATGGAAAAAAAAAAGTTCAATATATGTAAAAAGATTAATATCATTCAAGTAATAAATGTATCTTAAAAATAGTAAATGACAAATACATAGCCAATAAAATATATTTCATTTTATATTATATTTTACTCTTTAAAATATATTTAATATATATATATATATATATTTTATTTTTTAGAAACCTTATCCGCGCTACCTAGACCCGCCCCTACGTGCACCAATAAATCTAAGTGGGAGAAGGAAAATAAATGAGAAGCTCTATAAATATTGGTTATCTCAACTACGTCACTGCGTGGATGGTGGATACTGGATAAGCTATTGGGCGGAAAAAGAGAAAGAAAGATACGTGGATGCGTATAGCCGTATAGATATAAGAGGACATGTATAGATTAAAGAAACTTCATTTATATGCTGGAGTTCGATTTATTATGCCGTGCTGTAAGGGGCACGTCCTTTGTCCCTAACGCTAAAAGTTAGCCCTAGCTTAACCTTTATTCCTTCGCCTTTTGTCTTATGAATCTGATTGGTGTTGGTCCGAATCCAAAAATTAAGTAAAACAATGATTTAAGGACAAGAAGAAGCAGAGTAAATAATAATAGCAGCATCAAAGTGCGTGTATAGTTCTTATGTTTTTCATGTGGAGAAAAGTTGTTAAACCGAAACAAATCAAACCGTAGAATACGTTTTTTTTTTTTTTTTTTTTATAATTTTATTTTGGTTTAGCTTTTGATTCGCTTGGAAGGTCAAATCAAACGAAACATTTAACCACGAGCTAATAAACCGCTTTCTATAAAAACATAAAAAATGATTTAGCAACTTTTTTTTAATTTAAATTTTATCAACATTTTAGATTAATCCATTTACCATTTTTTTTTCCTTATTATCCCTTATCTCGCGGTCTGTATAGCTCACTTTTATTAACAGCATCTCTTATCTCTCGAGTAAACTTGCGTGCCTTTACCGTTATATTAAGGACAATATCATTGTGATATGATGTTATATAGTTTCAATTATTGCTTAATGTTCATCCATTTGAATATTAGTATTTGGTTAAAAACGTCATTAACTTTACTATTGTTAACTAGAATAAGGTTTTTTTAAAAGCGATTTGATTGAAACAAAATTGCATTTAAGAAATTTAATTTTGGAACTCAAATCGTTAAAAGTAATTCGATTTGTGCGTCCCTGAACTAGCAAAAAATACTCATAATTAGATTTGAATTCTCTATTTTTAAATTGAATGTCTTTGAAATTATATCTTTAGATTCTTATATGATTATTCCTTTCTTGATGAAAATAGCAAAAGATAAAATTTATTATAATAAGTTATTCAAAATCCAAAAATTCCCTAATTTTATGTGCTTTTGTTTGTTTCAATAAATTTTTATTATTTTTTATCAAGGGAAAAATAATCATTTATTATCTTTTATTTTTCAGTTAGGAGTCATTTAATAATTTGAAAACATTTTCTTTTAAAGATTATGGTATAAATACTCAATATTAAAAAATAAAGGAGCTAAATTCATATGAAACAAATATAAAATGGTATATTTGTAAACAATCCTAATAATAATAATAATCATCATCATCATCTATTTATATTCTTTACTCATTATTCTAATAATATATAACCTAGAGGAAAGGAAATTATTCTCATTCAAAATTCAAGTGTCATCCTTTGCTTCAAATTTATATTTTTTATGCAAAAACGGATCAATTAGATCTTTTACTTTATTTTTTCTCTTTAATCATTTATCTTAATATCTGCCTAGTGTGTGTGTATATATATATATATCCATAATATTCCTATTTGAAACCCAATATAGCATTTATTAACAAGCATTATTAAAAATAATACTTTTTCAACAAATACATCTATAATTTATAATCTAAAAAAAAACTACAATCAGGAGCTTCTTGTCATTATTATCCACATTGAAAAATATTACATCAAAAACACAATTAGTAACGAAAATAAATATGAGAATTTACTCTTTTTCTTTCCCCCGAAAGCACAAAAAATCAACAAGTATCACATGTAAACTAAAAGATACAGTGTTAAAATTTTTATATGCACTACAACATACATATGTAATAGTTAGTAATAATTTTCTCAATCCATTTTATTATTTTCGTAAATCCTTTATATTTTAAATTTTTTTAATGTAGTTGCTTTTTCATTTTTATACCATGATATATAATAGCGAACTAATGAGTCTTTCCCAAAAATTTTAATACATTTTTTAGGAACTTGATTGTTTAAATAATTTCTTATTAATGTATTTTAAATTGTACTTGCATTGGTAAAATTACAGGACATAACATATATGTATACATATATATGTATATGCACACACTAACAAATGGGACACTTCTTAATAAGTGGGCAGAGGAAAATTTATCAAAAGATTTAACAGAATTGCTTGAAATCAGTGTAAAATTAGTCACTTTCTTCAATGTGCACACTAATTGATATAAAATATATGAAAATAACATGAAGATTATTTTTATAAGTTTTGTATGCTGTTTACCCCTTTTTTCCCCTTTACTTGCTTATCTCAAGCTGAGGTTAATTTTTTTTGTTAAAAGGTTATGCAATAAAATATTGAGTAATTATTCTTAGAAAAGATTGAAAAATTTGGTCATTTTCACATATCTATACAATTAAGATATGAAAAGGAAGGATCGATAAGACATTGTAAGAAAATGAATTGCGGTTCAATTTTACCAAAAAAACATAAAAAAAAAAAAAAAAAACAGAAAGAGAAAACAAGGAATATTTTTCTAACTTAAAAAAGAAAAAGAAGGAAAGCTATCAAGTGCACTAGGACAATTCATTAATATTTTCCTAATCAAAATAGCAAAAATTGTTTTGAAACTCGAAATATAAAACATAGACTAAAACCAAAATCAATACGCAGGTTAGGTTAAGAAAATGTAAGACAAACAGAAAACAAGAACGACAAAGCTGCATGGAAGTTGGGACCTGCAACAACGTCAAAATCCATACAGAAGCCAAAGAAATAGCAATGAAAAAGAGAGACCTTGTAACATGTGAAACCCTTCTTATCCAGATTTTGTGCAGTAAAATGACATTCAAGGACCAACGAAAACTGAGGATGTATGTAACAGGACCGATCAATATTTTCATTTCTAAAATTTGCAAATACATTTTAGGTTGAAATTTTCATTGTATTAACTTTTTTATATACCTTTACAGCCAGATGAATTATTTTTATATATAGAATGACGAAAAGTTCGCTTATATATATATATATAGTGAGTACTTTAAACTTGATATAAAGAGGTGTCGAGATATTAATGACTTTATTTGATAAAAAATAATGATATGCATTTTAAATATTAATCATACAAATTAATGTATCCGAGAGAATGTGTGCCTAAAAGTGCTTTTCAAAGGCACTTATTAACATCCATTTTTCTTTCCAATCATTAACTTCGGTTTACAAACATGTTTTATATAAAAAAATGCTATATTTACACATCTAACAATAATATTTACATGTTCAATAATAAAGAAAACAATAGATTTAATATTTATAAAATATCATTTTTAATTGTGCAAAAATTTAATATATGTTTATGATTTTTATGTTCATTGTTTTTCATACAATAAGGAATTAGTATGCTTGTTTACTAGGTACTCTTAAGAGTTAACCTACTCTTTAGTCTTTAAAATGATGAATTCTTTACTTTTTTATCAAGTAAAATTTTTTTTTTTTTGGCTATTGTAGAAAATAGAAATCAACAAAATAAGACATCCTAGTATAGATTATTTTAAAAATCAAATTGTATAATTTAAAGTTTATGAGGAAAGATGAACATTACCCAGTATATATATTGAATATTAACAGACAATCTTTAAACTCAGCGTAATAAATACATTATTGTTATTAGGATTTGCACGTAAACGGTGGTTTAAAAAAAAATATAATGGAATCGCGGTTTCGCCGTTCACACCGTGAGACGAAATACGAGATCGCATAGGATTTGCATATTTTGCCTACGGTATTTTGAGGTGCGGAGCCGGATCTGAAAGGAAGAGAAGAAAAAAAAGGGGGATTTCTGCAAGTTGGTACTGGGTAGCTTTTTATTTCCGCAAAAGGTCAAGGACATTTATGTCTTTAAGACATTAAAATATAAAAAGATAAAAGAAATATGTAGAAAGGAAGCAAAAGAAAGAAACACACTGCTCTGACCATAAACAACACACCAACCAAACAGCAACAGCAGCAGCAGGCTGCACCTCCACCGTAGCCATTAGCCATAGCCAGATTTTTTTCTTTAATATCTCTCTCCTTCCCCCACGACAGTGAGAGTGAAAGACGGATAGAGAGAGAGAGAGAGAGTAAGAGAGAGTTTTCGAGACAGAAAGGGAGAGGGTTTTAGAGAGAGAGAGGAATTGATCACAGAAAAACAAACACGAAAACACTTTGATTCACGAGCTTTGTTCATAAAATTAAAACCCCAGAAAACTTTTTCAAGTAAAAGAAAACCAAAAACCCAAGGAAAAACCAAAAACCCGTCTTTCTTCGATGAATAAATTATCTATAAATTAAAACGCCCCGAATTATTATAAAAGCCCTAAAGTGAGAAAAAAAAAAAAAAGAAGGAAAAAACTGAATTAAAATGGAAAGAAAGACAACCATTTCCATTCGGTTAAAAGGCTTAAAGCTTTAATCTTTCACGAGCTGTGACCCATTTTCAGTCCTTTTCTTCACCACCCACCTGATCTTTTCATCTCAATCCAACGACCACTATCCTTCCACGTCATCATCACACCGATCTTTGATTTTTGGGGGCTCCTTGTTCTTCGCCCTCCCATTGTGTCCTGACCTAATTTATTAAAAAACCGTTATGAACCCACTGGAAGATCAGATTTTGCGTTAATATTCTGGGGTTTCTGAGAGAAAGAAAGGAGTTTTATTAGGTTCTTTTTTTTTTTTAATTTTTAGGAAATGGATCGATCGGCTGTTACTGTTGGTCCAGGTATGGACATGCCGATTATGCATGATAATGATAGGTACGAGCTTGTTCGTGATATTGGGTCGGGGAATTTTGGGGTTGCAAGGTTGATGAGAGATCGTCAAACTGATGAACTTGTTGCTGTCAAGTATATAGAAAGAGGTGATAAGGTAATTTCCATAAGTTAAAGTTTTATTCATTCTTGTATTTAGTTTGTGGGATATTAAGTTTCCATTTTTTCTTTTTGGTTCCCTTTTTTTCTTTTTTTCAGCCTAAGTTTAAGTTACTTTCTTTGGATTGTTTTTTTACAGTTCATTAATGAGTAATAAGAAGATTCTGTTGCTTTTAGTACTTGTATGGAGAAAAAGGTGGTTAGAAGTTTTTAGTACGTAAATGATTGTCTTCGGTGTTTACCTCCCTTCTCTTTTCTTTTGGCTATTTATAGGTATTAGTTGTTGGTTGTATTAGTCTTTTCCCTTTTTGTGGGAGTTGGATTGTTAGGAGTTGAATTTTAGTCCGTACAATCAGTTTATGTTCATGTGCATGCGAGTTTTGTTCTAGGTTTATAAATTCTGTTATGTTATGATTGCATTTGATGATAAATAAGTAGTCAGTTCTTTTGGTCACTGTTTTGGTGGTTAAGATTGTGAGCACACCGTGTTCGGTTAACTCTGTATTCAGTGTGGTTTCTGGCCGTCTAGGACTTATGTGGCTGTTTGTGTTGGTTCGTGATGTTTGAGAAGTATGATGATGTTGTTTGTATTGAAGTCCTGATATGTTTGCGCTTTGTCAATTGGAAGAATGATGAATTGGACTGTGAGTAGTAGATGAAAAAAAACGGGTTGTCAATGATTGCTGAAGGGTGAAGTCTGTACAGGACCGTTTAAAGTATGGTGCAGCGGTATAAACTTGTTGATTAAAAACCACACAGTATTGCGCTTGACTTGAAAATTTAAAGTTAGAGCTCAACTCAAGTTCGATCAAACTTAAGCTCAACTCGAAGTATTGAGATGTTGTCAAGCCAATCATCATAAAGTTTAAACCTGACTTGTTAAACCACTTAAGTAGCTTAAGCTCAAGGTTCACCTGATCATAGTCAAAGCTTACTCAAGAAAATATCGAGTTTAACTTGGGTGGCTTGCAAGTAGGATTGGTTTGTTTGATCCCCTATTATAAAGCATAGGCAGCATGGTAATTGACTGTTTGGAGTTATACTACGTGTGAGTAGGAGAAACAGAACCGTATGTATAAGAGAATCGAGCTTCTTAATTTATTTGTGGCCAGAATATGGAAGGAAGAGAAGAGTATATGATGCTCGAAGGATATGTATGGCAAATAGTGTTTTTTTCTTGGTGCATGCAGCTTCTCAAGTTTGGCGATTGTGGTACGTAATTAGTTGATACATTATGAAATACGTAATGATGATGGTTTGGGGACTTGATGAATGAATTCGTGCTAAGTTTCTTGTTGTCAGCATTGGTAAGTACATCCCCACTTGTTTTAGGGAAAACCCTGGTTAGGTGAAAACCTTTTTCCCTTAAAAACTTTTTTTTTTTAAAGATAATATATTTTCGTGTCTTTGATTGTTTTCACAAAAGTATGCTGAAAATATTTTTCGGTGTTTGACTAACACATTTACGGAATCTGCACCTAAGTATTTATTTATTTACTTTTTGCATGTTATGGTAGATACATTATATCATACATTTCATGTGAAAGTGTAAATTGTAGATGCTTTTCTAATATTAGTGATTACCTCCTATTATAATTTTTCTTTAACAAGTCCTATAATTTTTTTCCCACTAAAGGTTTTTTTGGGATACAATTTATATGTCGAGAAAATGAAAATTGGACTGAGACCATTTTCCCAGAGCTTGAAGACTTTGTGACAATTAATTTGGAAAATGATTTTTCCTTCAAAAAGCTTGGTCATTTTCCTAAAAAAGTTAGAATATTCCCTTTTAACAGAAAAATGCTTTCTCTTACATGCAAAACTATTTTTTTCCGATAGGGCTTTTTCAGCCTAATCAACAGAGGAAAACTGGTAAATTTTCACAGCATTGGAAACATTGTGAATAAGATACCAACCAAGCACTGAACGAAGGATTATGTTTGTTGTTGGAACAATAAGCAACTGCAGAATTAACTTAGGATTTGAACTATCCTGCTTACTCTTGATCTAACAAAAATCATACTGTATTACACAGTCATCGTCCTGCAATACACTAAAGTCAATAGAGCATAGAGAATATGCGGTGTTTGTGATTGGAGATAACCACTTGGAATCCTTATGGCACAAAATGAAATGGCTTGCAGAAATAAAGAAAAAGCACCAACTTCTGCCTGAAATTGAGTCTCTTGATTCAGATTTATCAATCTCCAAAATATTTTGCATGCATTTTGTTCAGGAAAAATGTTTTCCGGGATATATGTGCCTTTTGTTGTGAAATCACATAAAAGGTGTAATGTGAGACTTATGATTCAGCAACTGCTGTTTGTTAGTCATCACATCAATGATCAAGTGTTATAGTTTGAACTGAGAAGAGCCAGTTGTTTGGATAACTGTCGTGTTTCCAGCAGCAAGGTTGCTCTTGTGTTACTATTTGGTGTAACAAAATTCTCATATTTGTCTGGCAGATAGACGAAAATGTGCAGAGAGAGATCATCAATCATAGGTCTCTGAGACATCCCAACATTATACGTTTCAGGGAGGTCAGTGTGCACTATTTCATTGGTCATTGGCAAGCAGGTGAAGCATATTCCAGTCACCAGCTTTCTTAAGCATCCAAATTGTTATTTTTCTGCAGGTTATACTAACCCCAACACATCTAGCAATTGTTATGGAATATGCAGCTGGTGGAGAGCTGTTTGAGCGCATATGTAACGCAGGCCGATTCAGTGAGGATGAGGTACTTACTGTCTTTACATAAATATGGTCCTTAAATGGCACTTGTGTCCTTCCTGACCAGCATCCCTTTCTGTTGTCCTTTAGGCACGCTTCTTTTTCCAACAACTTATATCTGGAGTCAGCTATTGTCATGCAATGGTACGTGGATTGTCTCTTTTCCCATATATCATGCTGGAATTCAAAATTCATCAGGCTGGTAATAACTAATAACACCCACTTCATCATGTAGCAAATATGCCATCGTGACTTGAAACTGGAGAACACATTGTTGGATGGAAGTCCAGCTCCTCGTCTGAAAATTTGTGATTTTGGGTACTCCAAGGTATATAATCTCGCTCTTCCCTTCCTGCTGCCCCTCTTAAGTTTTATATATCTCTCTCTCCATCTCCCTACCTGAAATGGTGGGTGTACACCTACTTTGCTTTCACCAGTAAACTGGATGTTGCTTGTACTGTTTACCATACATAGTCAACATCTATAAGAATGTATTCTTGCAGTTGTTTGTTACCTCATCCTATCCTCTTTATGGCTGCTCCTAAGTTTGAGTGCATTCTCAAATTTCTAGTCTCCTATATGCAGTCCTCCTTGCTGCATTCTCAACCAAAATCAACAGTTGGAACCCCTGCTTATATTGCACCAGAAGTGTTGCTCAAGAAAGTATATGACGGCAAGGTAACCTTTCTTGGTTCCCAGCTGTGCTGTTGATCATGTAGTTAACCCAATATGAAGTCAACCAGGCAAATCCATTTTAAAATCAAGTTGATTGTGCATCCGTTGACATTTGTTGCTTAGGCTAATGCAATTCTGTCCGTGTCTTGATTCAGGTTGCAGATGTCTGGTCTTGTGGGGTGACCTTGTATGTTATGTTGGTTGGTGCTTACCCTTTTGAGGACCCTGAGGATCCGAAGAACTTCCGAAGGACCATTCAGGCAAACTTTTTTCTCTTTTACTCTGTAATCTAGGTTAGGGCTATTGATTGATCGCAATCTTTTTCACCCTGCAGAGAATACTGAATGTCCAGTACTCGATCCCTGACTATGTTCATATATCTCCCGAGTGTCACCACCTGATTTCAAGGATTTTTGAAGCTGACCCTGCAAAGGTAAGTGTTTCTGGGAAAAATCAATTCGGAGAACTCAATGTGGGAGAAGTGGCACTTGATTGGATTTAACCGTATGCAGACTCCTCGATTTTCTAACCTCCAAAAAATTCTAGATGAAAAGTTCTTCATAACACTTCAAGCAAGCTGGCTTAATGAGATTTTTTGAGGTTATATAGATCGTTTATATTCAAAAAAATATATGCAAAAGGAAATTTATGCATGCACGTTTTCCCTTTATCAAGTTCATGCCACCTTTTGAGTAATACACTAAGGTTAAAAAATATATATAATAATAATCTAACCCCGATTTTGCTGCAGAGGATAACTATTCCAGAAATAAGGAATCATGAGTGGTTTCTCAAGAACCTCCCAGCAGATCTTATGGATGAGAGCACAATGAATAGTCAGTTTCAAGAGCCAGATCAGCCTATGCAGAGCGTGGAGGAAATTATGCGCATTGTCTCCGAAGCTACCATTCCTGCTGCTGGTACTAACAGTCTCAACCAGTACCTGACTGGGAGCCCAGACTTAGATGATGACATGGAGGAAGATTTGGATTCTGATCCCGACCTTGACATTGACAGCAGTGGCGAAGTAGTGTATGCATTATGATTTCCCCCGAGCGCTTTGGCGGTCCAAGGAAAGATAGGGGGAAGGACGATGATGTGAATGTGCTTCAATGTAGATTAAACTTTACTGTTCGAATTGTGCTTATGCTGTGTGTTGCATCTCCATGTTTGTTGTTGTGCTTCTGTTTCTTGTTGTCACATGCTTCTGCTTAGTCATAGGCTCTTGTTGTACTGAATCTTGTACCGGTAGTGAACCTTCTATAGTCCCCGCTTTCAGTGGACTCGACTCTTGTTGAAAATTACATTGCGCTGTAAAATAGTTTTGAGATAGTTAATGGTGACAGGGGACAGTTTGATCACCATATGGTTGTAAGCGGACGAGTAGTGGCCTTTGAAAACATCTCACTCTAACGAACTAGTGAAACAAATCCCTGTGAGATAAAAGCAAAAACCTAACATATATGTCTAGATTCTCTTAACACCTTTTTACTATTATTTATTTAATAGAATTTAATTATTTATGTCACAAACACCTTGTTACTAAGTTTAAGCTTCTTAGAAAGATTAAGAACTAAGTTCAATTCAAGAGTTTGATCCAAAACTCCAATTCAAGCTTATTGTGTTTAATCTTCTTAATTTAGTAGATTCATTGGTCGAGAAGATACTATTAAAGTTGAATATGGTTTTTAGACAAGGACACTTTGAATATGAGGATGAACATTACATTCATCATGAACACGTACATTTGAATATCTTGAAGCTCCTCAAGAGCACTACTGAATTTTCTGGAAAAATAAAGTATAGAAACTTGTTTTTATTGAATTCAACAAAATTTTGAAATCAAATAAGAACACATTCAACATCGTATGAATATGTCAAGAACATCAAGACCATTAAATCTACATTTAAGGTTGTATTCAGATTTTGCAGAAAATCCAACTTAAATAACATATATTCTAATCAACATGCTAGTTACACGACATCAAACATGATCAATTTCATAAGCACATCGAATCTAGCATATGCATCATCAAGAGTATCAGAACATACTCAATTTTTCAAATTCAACAAATTCAAGTTTGTTGGAAAACTAAACCCTATGTGAACTTCACAAAATTTCTATATTCGTATTAAAATCATCTAACATTTCACAAACATATTTATAATTCAACAAGAATCATTACCTAACAGCATAATTATTTAAGATCAATCATGAACATGTTGTTAACATTGTCAAATCCATGTTTCATCAATTCTCATAACCATTTCAACAAACATATTATGGTCATATTCAAATTACAAACATGTCTATCACATGTTCAATTCCATTCTACTCCTAAACAAACACACATCATAGAATCATCAACATACTTACGATTTAATTAACAAGCTCAAAATCAAATATCATATCCGAAACCTACTAGTAGGTCATGGAAATAAACATATGTACACTTTATCAAATCAATTCATCAATTATCTAATCTAAACATATTCACTTAAATTAATAATCGACATGATGAGATATGATGGAGTGAAATCAAACACCTACGTTTTAGCTTTTGAATGATCCTAAGCTTGAATTAGATTCCTAATTATTAGATCTACAACTTCTCCAAGCATTAGATCTCCTAAATTTCATCAATCTCCTAAGATCAAAATGAAACTAAACATAAATTGGAATTATGATATCTCATGTATTTGTAGTCTCAAATGGATTGTGAAAAAGAAGTTGTATTGATTTATAAAGTTAACATAATGAATATTATGTTAACATTAGTTAAAAATTTTTGTCCCAAGTGGTTGAAAAAAGCCCACTAGTGTTTACTAGCATGGATATGACTAATTTTAACCTCAAGCATTACAAATGATATCAAAACTGACCTCCTACTTATAGATGGATAATTGGAGAAATGTTTTGACCCGATTTAAAGAAGAGGTCTAAGGAAGGTAGGGAAAACATGCTTCTAATATGAATTATAGGTTGAGCGTTGTAGTATTGAATTGAATCTTTTAAGCCAAATGATTGAAAAATGCCTTTTAGTGTCTATTGACATGACTATTGACTAGTTTTAGCTTGGGGCATTATAAGAAAATTAATTTATTAATTTATTAAACCACTTTTCCTTTGATTTAATTTGTGAGATGGATTTAGCATAGATTTATTCATTTGTTCTTATTAATCAATTTAGGATTGATTTTGAATAACAATTGTTCTTATCAATCTCTCACAAGAAAGTGGCAAACAACACCGATTAATTGTAGGAAATCATGAGTCATATCGATTACTGGATATTTATAAAGATCTAGCTGTTCCCCAACTTAGTAAGTCATGCCAATTCATTGAAGCATTCATATTCATTTATATTATCTATTCCTATAAACATTCATATTCATTTATATATATATATATACATAAAAACCATAAAAATCCTTCATTATTTATCGAAGACCAAAAAAAAAAAAGTCTATTGTTTTATCCTTATATATATATATAAACAAATCCTATTTTTATTATTGCTTATGTATAAAGATTATGCCTTTCAATCCATTCCAGGTTCGTGGCACATCATCTTATTATTAAAGCTCAAGGTTCGTAGGCTTCAAATCAGTAAGTCTCAAATCACATAACTTTGTTGATTTTGATTTTGACAGTATTAGAATTAGGGATTGGTTGTTTGTACTGGTATTGTGTGCATGTGGTTTGTTATTTGCAAATTAAGCCTTTGTTATGTTGATGATAATTGGTGGTTGGTATTGAATTCTAGTGCTATGGGGAGATTTTTGGTGATTTGTAGGGATTAAATCCATGATATGATGAGAGAAGTATTTTACTTTGGTGGTATATTTGACTATGATTTTTGGTTATTTCAAATTATTGAATATACCATCAATTTGATTCCAAAAGTTATGGTTAATACTAAGGGTAGACACGATTCAATTCAGTATCGAATGATTTACCCCTCCGAATCAA
Source organism: Lumnitzera littorea (assembly GCA_024138015.1). Taxonomy (NCBI): domain Eukaryota; kingdom Viridiplantae; phylum Streptophyta; class Magnoliopsida; order Myrtales; family Combretaceae; genus Lumnitzera; species Lumnitzera littorea. The sequence continues at coordinate 20,262,607 of JAMXBB010000011.1, forward strand.
ACCATACCAAAGATTATAGTTTGCTTTTTCTTTTTTGCATTTCAAACTTGACTTTGTGGTTCGGTTCATAATTTCTTTTAGACTTAATAATACAATTCGGTTCCTTTCATCATTCAAACTAAGAATCTTAAAATATTTAGTAAAAATACTCATATTTTGAAACTTAATGTATCCACTTTCTTTTTTCCTTTGAAATATAAATTTTCAAGCAAATATATGGCATATATCAACCCAAAAAATATCAAGTATAGTAATTAAAATCAAAACTATTAATATGCTTTTACAATATTGAAACTTTATATTAGATAGTTTAATATTTTCATAGTCAAAACGACAACACAACGATGTAAAATTAATTTGTATATTGTTAGGTTTCTATTGGGATAAAACCTATTCATTTATAATTTGTTACATAAACAAATAAAAGCATCTCATCTTGAACATTCAAATTTTGTGTATGTACTTACTTGTCTGAACTATAGCCTTTTTTATTTATTTTTAAGGTTAAGTTTGCTTTATGATTTTTTTGAACCTTCAAAAACTATTTGGTTCGTATTGTAATTTTCTCAAACCTAAAAAAAAAAGAAAGGTTTCAAATCTAACTATCTAATTTAGTTCAATTCGATCCAACTAACAGTTAGATTGGTTTTTTTTTTTACCTAGCACCAGTTAATATATTAGTGTCAAGCCTGATTTTTCGGTTTTCTATTTAAAATTGAATTCCCCATTTTCTAATTAATACTAAACCCTAATCCATTTAATATTAATGCTCGACTAAAGAAATTGAGAAATTCCAGTTTTTTATTAAAATAATTTTTAGAGTTGCTACCCGACTAAAGTCAGGAAAAGAAGAAGAAACCGTAACCAATTGGGTGGATTGATTACAGTTTGGCTACCGGTTTCTAATTTCAATTTTAAATGAAGAATCAGAGGGTTCCAAGTTTGAGGGCTAATTTATTAAACCCTTAACAGGTACCACTATCTATTTACTGAAATTAAGATTATTCTTCTAATTATAATGTTTTAAATAAATAAATAAATAAAACCAAAAGAAAAAAGAACCTAAGTTTCTACAAATTTTATTATCGCCCCAAAGGTGCTTACGTATCCGTTAGCCGGGATCAGACAATCGTAGTTCTTTACAAAAAATCTTTTATGTGTTAATTTATTTTAATTTTTGAAAACCGACCGAATTTACGTTGTTATTAATTTAGTTTATTCAAATAAAATCTAAAAAGGCCTTAACTCTTGAGTGTTTTTGTTTTATAAAAAAAATGCTCTAAAAATCCTATTTTTCAAAGGATCTTTTATTAATCTTTATTCAAATAAAAACAACTTGCTATGTGACAAATCTTTAAACAAAACCTAATCTCTAAAAAAAATAACTCATTTTATCAATCCCTAAACTAATACCTATATATATTTACATCTATATTACTACTATTAAACAACTATCTATTAAATAAAATAATACTGTTTAATACACTTTGTATATAAACTAGTACTAAAACTCTTAAACTAACATGTTCATATATATTATATTATGTTAACTAATAAATAATAACTAATGATATAATAATAAGATAATAATATATACAATATTGAAAAAGAATCGACGAAGGCCGAACTTGAGCTTACTGTTCGTGACAGTTGTTTAACGACCTGTGGCATAGAAGTTGTGGCGTTGCATAGAGTTGGCGTGTTAAGGGGTTGTACATCGTTGAAGAGGCGTGTGATGGAGTTATTGTTCGATAGTGAGCAACTAGCGAGGCGTACGGTTTTGGATCAACGAAGCAAGGATGACGAACAGCAAAGCATGGCAGTCTTCGGGGATTTGGTTATTGTAGGCATTAGTGTATCCTCAGTTAAGGCGTACGAAGGAGATTCATGTACTGTTGTAATTGATTGCGTGGAGGACTGCTGTTGGCATTATCAACGAGGACGTACTCGTATCGCAGTGGCTGTGATTAATTAGTCAACGGAGGCCCAATAAGTAGTCACTGCTGTGTTATTGCAATCGAGCTCGGAGTGTTTTGTCACATGCAAGAGCACGGGCTTGCGAACTACTGGACGAGGAAGAAGTGTAATGTTGGATCAGGTTGAGGCAATGGATAGTAATTAGCAATGTTGTCGGCCAGGCGTTGTGCTAAATCTGGATCAAGTTGCGACTGGTTCAGATTGGTATTCTGTGGCGATGATGGAGTATTGAAGTTGCTACTAGCGTAGACGTTGCCGCTGCTATCTGTTGCTGTGTTGCGCGGCGTATATGCTGAACAGTGTGAATGCTCCAATCAGGATTGATGGAAATCGAAAATCTATATCTATTCCCCCTTCTTTTCATCTTGACGTGACGTGTGTGTTTATAAACCCAACTCTTGTAAAATATAGAAAAATAAAAGACATAGGTACCTATAGAGACTCGAACCTAAGATTTCAAATTAAATCCAATCCAAATACCCAATACTTATCCGTTAAATCGTTGGCCTACGCCTTAACATTCAGTACAATTAAGTTGTATTTAAATTACTCGGTTCAAAAATAAAATTTTTTAACTAAGATAAAACTAAAACTATTTGTTCCTAATATAAGTTACTTTCTAAAAATCTACAAAACTCTTTATAATAATTTTTTTTTCTTATTTTTTTGGTATTTTCATCATTTGTTAATTTTTTATTATTTTTATCTTTTATTAATTTTTTTGTTATTTTGAATTAAAACCCTTTTTTGTGAAATAAAATAAAATTACAGAAGAACAAAAATTAGGCATCTACAATTAAGCTTAGAAATAATTTACCATTTGTATTAACGTAAGCTTATTTATAATATGGAGGTGATTTAGGTGATGAAACAAATAAAGATAACCTTTATTTGCAATGATTATCATGATGAAGTTCTTTGTAGCATCGCTAATGTTTATAATGTCAACTATTTTAGGGGAGCTATGGCAATCATATTGCGATTGATGACATAATTAGTTGACCAATACATATTCTTTAGTTACAGATAGGCAAATTTTGATATACCCTTTAGCTTTAGAGAAAGTCGAAGAAGGTAGGAAAGGTTAATAGATTAGTATAGAGGTGGAGAGCTCAAAAACAAGCTTATGCAAAGATCTTAGAATAATAGATGAAGATGAGATTAAGAGTGCAACTATATGTGGGAGAGACTCCATAAGAAGTTAATGGTGAAAGTGGATATTTGAAGGAGATGGAGATTGAAGAAAAGATAACCAAGGAGACCATTTATGAAGCACTTGTGAAGGTATGGATATAGATACAGATACAAAGGTTATGTGTGTACCGCATATAAAGCCATGTTATACATGATTAGGGAAATGACTTGAGTAACTCGTGCGAGATTATTAGAAAAGAAGTGTAGAGAGCAGTATAGAGAGAAGGAGTAAGCAATCTTGATAAGGCTCTAATACGTATGGTAACAAGTGAAAAAGCGCGAAGGCATCAAACTCCGTAATTGATGAATAATGAGATAAAGTTATTGAGGTGTTTAAGTGTTTAATCTTTGAGATAAGATTCTAGCAAAGTAAAAGTGAGGGGTTTTTTTTTTTTGGCTTATCTAAATGAAGATGCAAATGAGGTATATATAAGAAATAATGGTTGAACCCATCCGTTGGATCATGATGGTAATACATAGTTAAGATTGAAGTCTTTTATTAATGGATCTCATGTGAGCTATTTCATAGATCTAGGCTTAGATAAAGACTTTATTTATTATTTTAGCATAAGCCAAAACAAAAAAGGTTGATCAGACGGATCAATCCAATAGGCCTCACTCTAAGCCTACCATGCCCAAACTCTCTTGATAATCTTGGATATTTAAACTTAACTCTTTGGGCTCCATTACCTTAGGCTAAAAGTCAAACACAATTAATTAATGGGCTTAAAGCTCAGACTTGAAAGTAACCCTTTATAGCACCTATTGAGAAAAAAAGGCTATAAAAGTAGTGGAAGATGAGGACTGACATCAAGAATCCTTTTTCATTGAGTTTCCACATGTAAGATCAACACAAATTCAATCATTTCATGTTATGGGAAGCACTAAAGTAGTTTTATTATCATAGTTGATCAACGGTCATTGGGTTAACATGAGTTTAGTTAATCTTAATCAAGTTCATGATGAATGGAAGGAGATTGAAATGTGCTTAGAGGCTGTTACTCACTTTTATTGGTATATGTATATGAATTTAAGTTTGTAAGTTTGTATTCAATGTAGGAGGAATTCATTTTCAAGATTTAGGTGGAATCTTCCTTAAGGAAGAGGGAATGATGGGAGCCATAGGTCCTCATAGTCAAATTGTGTAGGGTCGAAGTTGTAAAGGGTTACATGCATGCTATGTGACTGATCGTGCTACACGTGACTAAAGAAATTATTCAACTTACACGTATGGGGTAATCAAGTAAGTTAGAATAGGGAGGAGTAGACAATTCTTAGTAGGCTCTAACACGTTAAGTGACAGGTGGAAGAGCGTGATAACATCAAACTCTACGATCAATAAAGAATGGGGCAGTGTTTTTAGGGTGTTCAAGTGTTTGATCTTTGAGACAGAATTTCAGTAAAGTAATAGTGTTAACGGAAAATTGTCTCTTCCTCAAATGAGAAAATGAAGGGGGTATTTATAGAGGATGGTAGGTGGATTTAATCCATTGGATCATGACGTTGATTAATGGCTAGGATTAAACCCTTTTATTAATGGATAGCAAATAGACTTTTTCATAAGTTTAGACCTAAATAGAAGCTTTATTATCTTTTAGTATAAGAAAAGCCAAGAAAGGTTGGATCAAGCAGACCGATCCAACGAACCTTACTCCAAGCCTACCATGCCAAATTTCCCTTGATCATCTCGAATTTCGTAGGCTTGACTCTCCGGGCCCTATCATCTCAGCCCAAAGAGTCAAATCCATTTCGTTATTGGGCTTGAAGCCTGTGAATCAAATTTAGCCTTGTACATTTTTCCCCTTAACCAAAGTCCTTTAGACATAATCGAAGGGGTTTAGGCATTGAACAAGCCTTTTCAATCAACTCTGGCATGTGCACACTACTTAAGCAGCTACCACCAAATTCATTTGAGAATGGTTCGAGCGCGCGAATTCGCAACACCTTCATATTTACATGTCATCCCTTAGTTGGATGAGATTGCACGTTGCCCCCATGAATAATGGCCATGTACATATGTGATTGATAATTCTCCATAAGCCAATGAATTGTCCTCCTATTTACCTTATATGAATCGTTCCTCTCGTTAAGCTTCAATATGAATCACACATATCTGATCGAGGCTTGATTTACCACTTAGCTAGGCAAGGTCATAAGAATTACTTAATAGTAGGCTGAGTTTGTTTCTCAACATTTGATTGATATGAAATGCCCGTCTACTTAATCTACTTCACCTTTATTAGCTCAAGTATTTTTGTCAAGTATCCTCATTATACTCAATTTGTTAGCATAGGGATCCACATACATATTATTTCTCATATGAGGACTTTAGCATGGATGATTATCAAACAAGCTATAGCTTGAATCCTCAGTTCAATAGACGCAATAGATGTTGCTTAATAACAAACTCATCATGGCACTTTGAATCATTCCACCTTACTCGAGAGCATCCTCTCAACTATATTGTTATTATTATTATAGGAATTGGAATAATATGGCTAGATGCTATGATTCCCCGTTTAAAATTTGACATAAGTCGAACATTCTTCATTTTTTAAGTACATGACATACGATGGTAGGAATGTTGTACAAATGTGGAATAATTTTCATCATTACTCCCATCGTGCATCTCATAAATACCCACTTTTAATTGATTTAATGAGATTCTTTCGCATGACATTTCATAGGCATATAGTTTCAAGATGAGGTGTCATACTCTGATTGCATGGAATATACTAAAGAATATTTTTCTATTATTGCTTCCTTTGTGTATATATTAGCATCTTCACTCCTTTTGCAAGTATCCGAACTACTCACAAAAAGAAAAAAAAAATCGATAGCCCTTCACCGTCACATAATCATCTATTATATTCATTCTCAATGATTCTTCCAGTTCTCTTTTCTACTTCACTAAATTTATTCCATCCTACACACAATCCTTCTTGATTTCATTTCTATCCTTCTGCATCTTTTTGTTTTCATTTCACTGAATTTATTCCATACTTCAGCCTTCATCAGTAATTTCCCCATATACACTTCTTCTTCCATATCTCTCCTTTCATTCATACACATTCTTTTTCAACTTCAATTTTGATTTATCCTTGTTCCACGTACACTCTGGCTTCATTCATTTGCCACATACATAATACAGCTTCGAAACACCCTTCTTCTCTTTCAAATTTTCGCCATGTTATTTTCTTATTTCCTCTCTTAGCAACTTCATATCTTCATTCTCATTCTTCCCACTTCACATCTCTTCTACTTCAATTATTTTTTTTTTTTAGCTCATACACATCTTCAATTTTGTTTTCTTCCAACCTACACATTTTGTTTTCTCATCAATATTTGAAATATAATGCTAGAAAGAATACGAAGTTGAAAGTTCAAAGATTAAAAAATGATAAAATGAGTCTACTACCACCGTGATATGAACATCAAGGCTTGAAGATTGATGATGAAGCAATGAAGACCAATAAAAAGTCCATTAAGTGATAGAATCTGGAGCTATTGAAGAAGCGACATTTGACCAAGGAGGAGAAATCAGTTGCTATTAAAGCTAATGAGAAGGAAGCTGAACAAGGAAACAAATTGCTATTGAAGAATCACAGAAACTGCTTTCTCAGTACAATAAACACTTTATTCCAACATTATTTGTCAAATTTTGACCTAGTTCTCTATTTCTGTTATATGTTGTGTGAAACTCTATATAATGGCCCTTGATTAGTTGATAATGCAATATCATGACCTCGTATCCATTGTTATGATTAACTTCACTGCTATATTTCGTTCTGTTTCTTGTAAATGTTCGGACTCGACTGTTGTCATTGCTCTTCTTCTTCTTCTTTTTTTTTCATATAGATATATGTAACTTGGATTAACTCTTGATAGGAAGAAGCTTCGACATTGAAGAAACCGACCTTATTATCAAGTGAGGTGCACCAAAACTATTCTTGGGAGCATAAAAGGGGAGAGGACACAAGCAAAATTGTTGGTTTGCACAAGCTATTTATTGAGTGTAAGTATGCTCTTACTCTAGCTTGCTTCATGATTTTGTTTTTATGCTTGAGACCCCTCGTGAGTGCACTACAATTGCTTTCTTTCCCTCTTATGTATTGTTTCGAGTTCTCAAGCTTGCCATTTGTATCCCCCTCAAAGTGATAGATTGACCTTTAAAATTGGAATTCCCTTAAACTGATTCATAAAACTTTTCTCAAGAGCTCAGCAATTTTAAAATATGACAGTTCGCTAGTACAATTGGATACATAGCAGCACTTCATGCAACAACTCTGATGTGCTTGTTTCTTTACTGATGCCAATTTGGGTAGAACTTTGCTATGACAACATGTCAGCTTCTAATTCGGTACTAACACACTGGCTTGGTACCTCTTGGTTTATAGTAACTCGGACCCTTGAGCTTCTTTACTCAATTTACAATAAAAGCACACACACAGGGAAATCCCTTCTTACTGCTATTGAAATTCGATTCCCACATGAATGCCCTTCAGCTGTCCCAAAGAAAAGATCATACTACCAGTAAGACTATTGCCAAATAGATTAAAATGTTTGAAACCTACTCAAATTAGCAAGTGACAACGATATTCCACCATTCACTACACAAGAAGTAAGATCAAGCACTTTAAAAGGCCGCATTCTAACCAATTTAGAATCACCTCAAGAAGATTAAATGAGAATGCATTGAAAGAAACCAACTGTGTCAAAATCACAAGAGAATCAATAGCAAAGTAGGTATCCTTATGCCCAAGTTTCATCTTCTGTGAACCCAATTTATTGAGTCCAATTCCATGACTAGCCACTTGTTTAGTATGTTGCTACTCTAAGGGAAGCACTTCCTTTAATAGCAATTTCTCAAGTAAGCCAGATGAAAGAAAATATATATATTCAGTTCTCCATTTCTATCTCCACCTACTACTCAAGAGCAGTATCAATTGCACCTCGAACCTGTGAGACAGATACAAATATGTCCAAAACTTCAAAGTTGAATGAGATTGCAATTCTCAGTACATCTGGTAGAATAATCTCAGCCTTTTGATCAATATAGCTTTTAGAAGGTCCCAAAATGCTTTGGAAAATAGATGGCCAGCTATCTTTGGAATATGATCACTATTATGAGGACCCTGTGTATCCTGGTCAACAAGTTGTTGCAGTTCCCTCTTAAATGAACTAATGAGGGAAAGTTTCTCAACCTGCTCTTCAAGTTCAAATATAATAGTCGAAGACTTTGGCATTTTAGCAATATCACCTATGTCCATTATTCTACCTTTTATATCTGCATACAAAGAAGTTACAGCAGAATTTAATACAAATAGGGCCTTCTCCCTCTTCTCTATCAATTCAATTTGGTTGCTGATACTTTTCATGGAGTCATGCTTAGATCGGCCTGCTTAAGACAAATTACTGCCCTCTTTCTGGTCAATTTCACCTAACTGAGTCTATTTCATGAAGTTGGAGAGAAGACGATCTTTAGCTTTTGATTCAGTCTCGGTCCCAAGAGGATTCACTAGCTCAGCACACTCTTCTTCAAGTTTCCGCATGTTAAAGGCATACTCATCCATTTTAAGACAGATGATTGTGAGTGAATGTGCTAGCATCATGAGTATCATTTGACAAGTTGGATATTAAATTTGAAGCCTATCATCTTGCAAGTGAAAGGACATCAGAGGAAAGAACATTAGAACATAATCGCAACACCTATGCCCAACCATGTATTTTGCTAGTTGTGACATAATTTAGAGGAAGAATCCTTTGCCAAGCCAAAGAATACACATGGATAGCAGTGAGGGAAGAAGATACACCATGATCCAAATTAGCCACAAGTAGACAAACTCCTCCATCTATCTCAATGCATTATGCTTGTGTTGGCTCAGGAACAATAAAAATTGGAACTCCTGTTGCTTGGACAGCTCGTATTAGAGACAATGTTTCCTCTATATTCGCCAGCTCTATCCTCTTTTCAACAAACATAATAAAAAAGGTCATTATGATCTCGTTGTTTTAAGGCCATCCATAAAAACAAACTATTATGCAATTGAGGTTCAGTACGGTAGAGTTGCTATCCTCTTGCTTGGATAGCTCAACCTCCCACCATTGTACTCAACCAATTCACACTAAGAAGAAGACCCCATGACCTTCTCAAGGAACACTGCATGTCTTGTAGGCAACTTTATGGGTCTACGTCCTGTACATTCATGATCTAGTGTTCTTGTCTCATTGTCTCTTGGAAAACTAGCTACGCTTCTCAAGATAACTAGCAAAATTTCCTACCAATAAAACAACCAGCCTCAAAACCTGCTGCCTGGCACCTAATCTTTTCCCTTAGGCACCAAAGTCAGCAAAGTGCCAAACAAAGTACCAAACCCCAACCTATAGCTGTTGTAAGTATATCTGCAATAAGGATCTTGTGTTGACTAGATGATGAAACAGAATCACCAAGTGATTGATTGTCCATTGAGCGCTACTCTTCCATCTCTTGTGTTTTTTTGGCAAAATTTGGATCATCTCGAGCTTAGCATATGCGAAGGGGAAAACTACCATCAAAGTCTCACTAAGCGTGAGAGTGTGTATAAAAATTCCATTGTATCATTAGCTAACTTTGAGAATGCTCTTCTATTAGCATTTCCTCTACAACTAATCACCACCTCATGACCCTAAGTCTCCCCTTACTTCCCACAACAGCTACTTTCACTACGAGATCACGCCACTCTATTCACTAAGCCCACTAATTAGAACCTTGAAAATGAGGCTTATAGGGAAGTGACCGCCTTTGACAATATCGGCTTTTCCCACATAAAGTCTGCTACTTCCTTGCTCTGCTACGATCTCACCCTAACTAAAACCCATGACACAACATCTTATGCGGGACGCTAGAGGTTTTCGGCCACTAGAATATGTGCAGCCATGCATCATGTTTCCAATTGAAGCATAGAATCCTCATGAAATACAAATTTAAAGAATGCAAAAGTAGAACCTCCATTTCCCAATAGTTTCATTATCTCTATAAGCAAAACAAGGTTAAAGCCGCAACAAAATTCGTTTAAAAGATAACCTTTACCGAGTTTGATTAAATTAAAAGACCTAAGCATGATTCTACACTGCTCATTGGAATAACACTACGGCCTTGTGATTCCTTCCCAATTGAAGCCAATTATTGACTAACTTTATCAGCAAATGTACTCCCCAGCATATCATCAAGAGCAATATCAATGTCTTAGCAGTCTTTGCCGAAAAGCTTATCACGGACCTCTCCACCAACGATACGAAGCTGAATAGGGAAATTGAAGTGGTAAACAGTGGCCATAAGTAGAGTTGAGGAAGGGGTTTCGAATTTTACGTATGTTTGATGGATAAGCTTAGCGAAATTGAGAGAAAGATGGGTTTCAGGGGGGGAGAAGAAGTGCACGAAGGTGAAAGAGAAAGATTAAATCTTGTGAAGGATGGAGGGTGGGGGTGGGGGGGGGAGGGGAACGGGCGCAGAGGAGGGGGGAACTCGATGAAGTGAATGAGGGAAAGAGAGAGGTGGATGTGTCGAGGTTGAGAGGGAGAAAGACATGTATTTGCATAAGGGTGGGGCAAAGTGGATGAGGTTGAGAGAGAGAAAGACATAAGTCAAAACAGATTCTTTCTCCAGATGGGACTTCAGATTGTTATTTGAAGCTTGTTATTTCATCAAGACCAATGTGGCATTATTATTTGAGAAAGGAAGTCGAGCACTTTGTTACCACATGGCAAAGATATAATTAAATTTCACGAGCATTTTTATGAAGCTTGTTGACTGCAAATTTTCGTCAACGTTGCTGAGCATTCTTGAACATGTGTCCAACTTGTGGACTTCAATAAGACCAAATTAGGCTGGTATAAACTTAAACATTTCAATTGAAGCAATGAAAGGATCGGTCTTTCCTCATAATAGCCCAATTCAAGAGCCTTGACTTATAGTAGGATAATCCTTTTCTTTTATAAGGACAAAATGCTTGACATGATCTTCCAACACCATAGCATCAATAATGCATGTTGATTATTATAGGACTCACTATAATTCCATACACAATTAAAACTTCTTCTTCTTCTTCTTCTTTTAATTATTCCTTACATGGTCTCCTTCAATTCATTATGCTCACTGTGTGCTTAATTTTCTTCTTTTCACCACATGAGCAACTAATCTTCATTATTCAATTTTGTAGGTGATACTCAAAATATGGGTAAGGAATCCAAGAAAAAGATACCCAACCAGCATAGAGGCAGACAAGTGTTAATCGTTCAGGATGGTTGCATTCTAACCATGCTTTCACTATGGGACAAGTGGCTTGATGTGATAATAAAAGAGGATTCTTTTTAGAGTGACATAAGGAGACAAGACTTATATAAACAACCTACTACTCAAGGTGCACTACACTTCATCAAACAAAAACCTCAAGTGCATAAGAGGAGAAATATAAAAGGGGATTCAATTCTATGATTTAGAAATGAGAAGAAGGAGGTCTCACTATCTGAAAGCTTGTTTCACTTCCCTCAGATAGCTATTACCAATTGGGCTAATTAAGTAAATCATTTTAAGCAACTTAGCTTATGTTGATACTCTAATTGGGTGAATCAATCACCATAATCTGCAATCCGTCATTGATAAAAGCAACATTCAACGTGTTAAGAGGGTAATACCACTTCTTAACTCCATTGATATGATTATGTGTAGAGTATAAGATAGTGAAATCAAGTTATCTATAAAAGGTGTCATGTCGTACACCTAGGTAACAACGCTCTTATGAGTCAGCATGACATGAACTCGAAGCTATCAAGCACTTAGGAGACAAAGCTCTTATTGAATAGTAGTGATGCTATACTTACTCTAGATAGACATTGAATGAAAAGACGATTAACTGAAAGTAAGCTCATGTGACTAAAGCTGCATATTTTATTTAAACTATGATATATCATACTTCTTACATATGAAACTTTTTAACATATTGGAAACTTATAGGTGCTGTAATGGCATCGGTTTTAGGATTTTGGAGTTTACAATACCCACTTTCATATACCTCTTCAACAATGAAAGCCCCTTCTCATTTAGGTGTAAATTTTGATGCTGAAATACTTCAGCGCACATGCTTGGCTATACACTATACAAAGTATGACATTGCCCTATTGAAATGATCTCTTCTTCACCAAGCGATCATAAGCCATTCTAAGTCTATGCTGATAGCTAATGAGATTAGTTTAGCGGTGTCATGCCTCTCATCTAATGCTTCCAAGTCTATCATTCATATTATATAGGGTTCAAGCTCAGCATTTATGACTAGTTTGGTAGATGGAATCAAAACATCTATTGGAACCATCGCTTTAGCCTTATATACTAACAAAAAAGGAGTTGCTTGCGTCAGCGTTCATTTTGACAGCCTATTAGCATAAAGTGCCAGTGGTAGCTTATCATGCCATTCCTTATGATTGTCGTGTACCATAGACTAAGGACTTTCAATAAACTTTTGTTTGTTGCCTCAGCTTGCCCATTCCTTTTCAGATAGTAGGGTATGGATTTAATATGATTAATACTGTAAGAAGCCAATAGTTGTCAAACATGAGAATTAATGAAGGGACTTCCGTTATTGGAAAGGATGCGTTTCGGGATCCCAAACCTGCATATAATGTTCTCCTTTATAAAAGTTGCAACAACTAGTTTCGTTGCTTTCTTCAGAGGAACTATCTCCACCCATTTCGTAAAGAACTCTGTCCCGACCAAGATCCAAATATATCCCTTCAATAGAGGATGTATAGGTTTAATAAGATCAAATACCCATGTGTGAAAAGGCTAAGGAGTTATAACTATAAGGGCATGGATAGCATCACTATGTTGTTAGCGGATAGCATCACTATTGTAGGCCAATAGTACCCCATATTGAGTAAATAATAATACAACTTTCTTCCTCCTTGATATTCTCCACACTCTCCAATGTGTACCTCAGTCAAAACTGTTTCTGTTTTAAGAGGGGCAATGCATTTTAAGGTTTTCCCCACGAACGACACCCTATAAAGTTACCCTCATGCATGAGATATTTTCTGACCTTACACTTTATGAGTCTAACATCCATAGTATTCGTAGGTAGCACATTATTTTCTAAGTAGTTAATGTACGGATGCCTCCAGTCTCCAATGCTAGACACAAAATTGCATTCATCGTAATTGGGTAACTCAAAACATTTAGGACAATGTGTCTAGACTTGGAGCGCATCCTTCACTATTGAAGGCCAATAATAACCTGCACATTAAATATGGCAATATAACGGAGCCCCCCCCCATACACCAAATCTAGTGATATTTGTCCAATTTAAGACAAGCCTCTTTTGCTCCGATGTAGCGAGACAATATACCTTTCAAGCCTTTATAATACAACATTCCCTTGATCTTGATGAAGCTCTTCAATTTTGAAACGAGGTTGCACTAGGATGCACCAACTATTCCATAAGTGGAATGCGCTAATCATTTTGTGCCTCTTCATATTCCTTAAGGAAATTTAATGTTGTACACGGGATGGATTTCTTAACCACTCAGATGTTTACACTATCATTTGTGTCTTGAATCGGAATCTTGGATGCTAAAGTGGCTAATGCATCAGCGTATTGATTTGTAGATTGTATTGTGTGCTCATATCGCACAGAGTTGAACTTTCTGATGAAGGCCTGCATTGTAGCCCTATAAGGCGCTAGTACAGGTTCCTTTAGTCCAAATTCGCCTGTAGCCTACTTAATGATCAAGTTTGAGACGCCTCAAATACATAAATTATATGCCTCGACTTCTTATGGTGACAATAAACCAAGTAACAATGCTTCATATTTGGCTTCATTATTAGTACATCGAAAAGCAAGTTTGAATGCCAGTGGTACTTCATGACCCTCAAGTGATGTCAATACAATTCTAGCTCCCTAACCCTGATTTCTGCTGAGCCGTCAAATTGCAATATCCATTCTCCTTCTGCTTCAACCATAAAAGAATCCTCATAGAACTCAACTGATATAGTATCTGTACTTGAGCTCTCTTGCGCATTTGGGAAATGTGCTAAAAGATCGACTAAAGCTTATGACTTTATAGCCTTAGGGGATTGAACCAGAATATCAAATTCTCTAAGAAGAAGCAACTATTTTACTACTTATCCTGACAAAGCCGGTCAAGATAATAAGTACTTGATTGAATCAGATCGAGTTACCAGATAGATCCTGTGCACGAGAAAATAATGCCATAGTTTTTGCATAGTAAATACCAGCACGAGACAATATTTCTCGCAAGCCAGGTAATTAACCTCACTCCCCTGAAGGGTTTGTCTTAGATAGTATACAAGTCGTTCTTGATCATCCACTTCTTGCATAAGCAATGCTCTAATAGATCTATCAATAAAAGTAAGATATAAGACCAAAGGCTTTCCTTTGATAGGCATAGTCATAGTCTACGGGAAAACCAGGATTGTCTTAATATTCTAAATCACCTCTTCATGGATTTGATACCATTCAAACGAGATTCCTTTTTTCAAAATTGATGCAACAAATATGAAATTTCCGCAAGTGCAGATATAAACCTTCTAATGTACGAAACCTTTCCCATAAAGGTTGTTAGTTCCTTCAGGGTAGCAGGAGATGGCATCAATGTTATAGCTTGCACCTTTGCAAGGTCAACATCAATTCCTTTTCGATGCACAACAAAGCCAAAAATCTTCCTTGAAGACACACCAAAAATACACTTAAGAGGGTTCATGCAAAGCTTATATAGCCGACATCATTCAAAAACCCTTTATAAGTGAACCGGATGATTAGGTGCTCTTCTAAACTTAATGACTATGTCCTCCATACAATCATGCATTATGTCATGAAATAAAGTGGTCATTGCCCTTTGACATGTAGTGCCTGCATTCTTAAGTCCAAATGTCATGACAATGTAATAAAAGTTTCCGACTGGTGTATGAAAAGCTATAAACTCTGTATCTCCTATCGCCATCTTAATTTAATTATATCCACTAAAGCCATCCATTAATGAAAATAGCTCATGACCTGTGGTTACATCTATCAAAGTGTCAACATTTGGTAAGGGAAAAAAATCCTTAAGATAAGCCTTGTTTAGATCCCAAAAGTCTATGCATACTCTTATCTATCCATCCTTCTTCTTTACAGGAACAATATTGGCAAGTTAGGTAAGATGTTTGATTAGCTTTATAAAGTCAGCTCGTAACAATTTCTCTACCTCCTGCTTGATTGGCACTTCAATCTTAGGACAGAACACTCTTTGTCCTTACTTTACAAGCATAGCCCTAAGAGCGATATTCAGTCTATGCACTATAAGGCTGGGATCCAATCCAGGAATCTCTTCATAAGTCCAAGCAAACACATCCCTGTACTCTTTCGGTAACTCAGTAATATGAACCTTTAGTTCCTACGGGAGACTCTTATTGATGAAAATCGGTCATCACAATTCTCCTGATTGCGTAAGGTCTATTCTTCTATTTCCTCGGCCTGAGGCTTCATTTGATCTTATAATTGTTGTAAGGCAGGCTGAACTTCTTAGATTGATGTGGGATCTGAAGAGAATAGGCATACTTCCTCATATCCCTCAAACCGTCATAAGCGGTACACACGTTGCCTATCTTCTCTGATGAAGCTTTCAATTTTATTAGATTGCTTATTCTTCTTCCTCCCCCCACGACATCCATGCATCCTTCTCTTCTTCTGTTGGTCCTCTTGAGCCTCCTCCCATGTAGGCAAGGGAACACCAGACAACTTTGCTATAGTTATTTCCCCATCTTCAGCAAATTCATTGAAAAATCCTGATTCAGTAAAATAAAACGCGTGCTGTTTAGAAGGATTCTTCATAACTAGAATAAATACATCTTTCCAATTCTAGTGTCCTTTGATACACTGATGTAACATTAAAGGAACTAAATTGTGATCGTGCAGCTACTTTCTGCCTATGAGCAAATGGTATTATACAAGTACATCGATCATATGAAAAGTGGTAGTGCTATGGATGGGCCCAACCTTAAGATCAACATTAACATATCTAACTAAATCAATATGGGCGTGACTGAAGCCATTTATCAATATGGGTTGTCTAATTAAGCATCGAATATCAATCCCTGCAGCTTTGAATGTATTCATTGGCATTATATTCAAGGAAGAACCGTTATCAATGAACGTTCTTTTAATTGCATAGCCATTAAGAATACCCTCCATATATAATAGATGGTTATGGTTAGAGCTTTTCATACACATATCTGCTTCAGTGAACAAGATGGTGATCTTGTGCGCCCTAGCCATTCTCCTTACAGGTTACGTTATGCTACACTTCGCATATTGACCTTCAAAGATCTTCATAAGTGTAACCACTGCTGCAAGCCTAGCGTTTTCATCAAATCCCAACAAGTCAAAAAAGTTTCTAAAGTTTGCAGTCTTTAATAATGCTGTGACAAAAGGCAGATACTCATCGTTGTAAGTTTCCATCAACTTTTCCTTAGTCCCAAAGGGCTGCGCATCAACTACTTCAATCATGGAAGGGTCATGGTTAATGGCATTGACGGCTCCTCTCTGGTCGTTATGAGTTAGGAATGGATTGTACCTAACATCAGTGTTGTCTATAATTAACTCTCTACACTCAACCTGTTTGTTGAATATTCTCTTCAAAGTGAAACAATCTTTAGTTGGATGATCAATACTTCAGTGAAATCTACAATACTTAGGATTGCTCTTCTCTTCATTTGTAGGGAGACATTCAACCCTTGGGAGCTTGAGATTTCCATCGCATAACCACTAATCCAACATCTGATGTACCTTAGCCATTGGGCAAGGATACGTCAGCATAGGCCTAATGTCATAAGACTTATTGTATCTAGATTTCTTTGTTTCTTTTTGTGACTCGCCTTAAGCAGCATTTACAAACGAGGTACGTTTACTGAATCTTCTAGCTTCATTCCTTTGTTAAGCCACCGAATTGTTGGTCCTTCGCACATTCTCAACTAATGTAGCAAAAGAAGCCAATAAAAGGTTTTCAAGATAGATTATGTATTCAGAGAACATCCCCTTAATACAAATCTTAACTAGTTCTCTCTCATCACAAACGTCTTATATATCAAAAGAGAGTTCTCTAAACTGCTCAATATAATCCATGAGATCCTCTTTAGACCTCTATCGAATTCGTCTCATGTCGATAAGAGTTACCCTTTCTTCAGTAGAGAAGAATTTTTCCAAAAACATCCTGCGCATTCTACCTCATGAATCAACTGATCCCGAAAGGAGATTAACATACCAAGTATAAGCTTTTTCTATGAAAGATTTTGAGAATTCCTTCAACTTCATATCATCATCTAAGCCATAAACTTTTAAGGTCTCAATAAATTTTAATAAGTGTTCCTTAGTGCTGCCTTTCTTCCCATTAAACAACATGAACTTGAGACTCACATAGTCCTTTAGATATGGCTTGATAGCGATACATGAATAGTATGGGAGCTTCAATTCTAATATGGCTTACGTGAATTTTGCCTGTATTTCTCTCTTGTACACATCCAAGTCCTCTTTAGTTACAAACGAAGCCCTCTGAGTAGATGCTTCTTTCCTTACTGGCATTGCAAGAGTAAGGTTAATGAAGTTCACAGGAGCAGAATTCGCCTAAGCTGAATTCATAAGGGTAGGGTGCACAAACTCAACAATTGTAAAACATGGAGTGACGTATGAAGTCAACAAGCCTCCTATCTGAATTCCTTAATTTATCAGTTTTGGCGGGGTAAACTGTGTGAGTACAAGTTCTACTATAGGAGGCCGTTCCTTAACTCTGGGAGCATCCTACTCACCGATAATCAAGGGATTAAATGGCTGAGAAGCTAGTGCAATATATTGTTACATCACATTGGGGGGGACCCGCAGTAGTTGCCTCTTATTGCATAGCAATGAAAGCAGCCAAAACAAGTACACACTGGGCAAACATTGCCCTAAGCTCATTCAGACTCTAATTGGTTTGTCGTAGCTCTTATGCTAGTTGCACATTTTCGAGAACAACTTCTTAAGTATTATCTCCTTGATTCATTCCTCCTATTAGAGGTGGATTTTGATTATTGATGACAGCAATACCATCTTGTTCTTGATCATTTCCATTCATAGGATCAGCAAGCCTTCTTCGTGGAGGTACCATGACGTGAATATCAAACATTTCCTCCCTAGTAGAGTCGCTAAGAAATGTGTGGGGCTGAAGTTGTAAGTGGTCATGTGCAGGCTGCATGATTGATCACGTTATACGTAATTGAGAAAATGATTCGACTTGTATGTATGGGGTGATTAAGTGAGTTAGGATATGGAGAAGGAGTAGGCAATTCTTGATAGGCTCTAACATATCAAGTAACAGATGAAAGAACGCGATGGCATCAAACTCTTCAATCAATAAAGAATGGGGTAATGTTTTTAGGGTGTTCGAGTGTTTGATTTTTAAGACAGGATTCCAGTAGAGTAATGGCATTAGTAGAAAATTGTCTCTTCCTCAAATGAGAAAACGAAGGAGGTATTTATAGAGGATGGTAGATGAATTTGATCTGTTGGATCATGACGTTAATTAATGGCTAGGATCGAACCATTTTGTTAATGGATATCAAGTGGACTTTTTCATGGGTTTAGGCCCAAATAAAGGCTTTATTATCTTTTAGTATGAGCCAAATCAAGAAAGTTTGGATTGAATGATTGGGTTAATCGATCCAACGAGATCTACTCTAAGTCCATCATACTAAATTTCTTTTGATAATCCCAAATTTCATAAACTTGACTCTTTCTATTCTATCACTTTAACTTAAAAAGTTAAATTCATTTCATTATCGAGCTTGAAGCCTATGAATCGGAATTAGCCCCTACACAAATCTAAGGTCAAAGCATGATTAGAAGGAAAACCGGGAGGAAATACGGTCAAAGGGAGAAGCAAATTGCGGATCAGAGTATTGCAAAAGAATGCAGCTCCTGAGCATCCACAAAAAGTTCTGAGCATCTACTGATCGAGAAGAAATCCCTGTTTAGGATTTGACGGAAAGGTCTGCAATTTCCAAACAAGATCTAAAGTGTTGCAATCAGTTCAAGAGTCTTTGTCCTTTATTTATTTTAGGCTTAGAATTTTATTTTATTTTACAGTAATATTATTGGCTAGGTTTTCTAGAGTGGTCAGTATTAAAGTCTTTGTGACTTATATTTTCATAACTTTTGATGTTGTTATGAATCCACTTTTCCTTTGAATTAATTTATGGGATGGATTTGTCATAGGCATATCCATCTATTCTTATCAAACAATTTGCAATTATTACAGCGAACAATTATTCTGATCAGTCTCTTAAGAGACTGTAGCAAACAATACTCAATAATTCTAGGAAATCGTTAGTCACATTGATCTTGGATTTCGATCAAACCCAATTTGTTTCTAGAATTAGCGAATTATACTTAATTTGTCGAAGTGTTTGTATTCGTTTATTTTATCTATTCCCATAAACATAAAACCAAAATAATACATATATATATATATATATACATTTTTTTCTTATTCCAAAAGGTTAAAACCATAAAAATATTTCTCTCTTTATCCAAACCATAAAATCCACTCTTATATATATATATATATATATATATATTATTGGTTTGCATAAAGATTGTACCTTCGAATCTATTCATGAGATTTGGGCACATCAGAACCTTGTGCGCCCATGTAGTAAAACCCTACATACCCATGTGACAATGAAAGAGAAAATTATAAAATAATTAAAAAGCAATGAAAGCAGGGAAATTAATGAGAAAATTTAATCTAATAATTTTTTTATGAAAGAATAAAAACTTGGAAAAATATATTTAATACCCTCACACTACTAGATTAAGATGATGGCTTCACACTATTGGTGACCTTGCATCATACGTTAAAATTTTAATGGTCTCACACAATCTAGAAGAAGGATGGCATCACACCATTAATAAAAAAGAAAAGGCATCACACCAATTCAGAAAAAATAATTTTATTCAACATCTAATCACTCTTCTCTAATTGATTACAAAATTTACGTGTTTATAAGTATAATAAGATCTAATATTCTAAAAAACTAAATCTTAATAAATATAGAAAATAAAAAATTTTATATCTTCAATAAAAGATACCTATCTAATTAAATCTTAAAATGGAAGATCTTAATAATATAATTTTTGTTCTTTCTTGATCTGCATCATTTCCCCTCTCTTAAAAAAATTCATCCTCAAATCTCTAAGATTTTGTCCGAATCCTCTTGGATAAAAAACAATCTTGAATTCATGATCAAACAGTTTTCCATACTTCTCATCAACTTTCTTTAGCTTGAAAAAATTCAACTTTGATGAATAGATATAACCTCGGTTTTGATCATTCATAATACATTTGGTCTCCTCTTTTTCTCTTGTCACAAAACGCCATTTTTTTTTTTAATGCTTCAAATCTTTACGATAAAGTTCTTTCACAAACTTACATAATTCATTGTTTAGATTAATTTCCTTATCAATGTCCATATAAATATAAGTTTGAATAAGAACTAATTTGATATAACCTAAAGAATGTAATATAGGAGGATTTAAAATAGTTTCATTGGCTTTCTTTGAAATAAAATCAAAAGACTCGTGTATTTTTTCATCTAGCTCACCACTAATGATTTTCTTTTCAATCTCTATAAAATTATTATCGGTTTGAAAAAGGATTGACTCAGTCGTAAGTGGAACTAATACAACCTTACTAACATACTCACACTTGAATATTTTATGATATGGTTCGATTTCAAAAGAATTGTACACTATACCAGTTTCTTGGACAATATATGAGACTTGAGTTATGATATGTTTTTCCTACTTAACAGGTAATTTAAAAATTCCTAAGGCATGAAAACAATGGTTAATGTATTCGAGTTGGCAACTTATTGTACTTAACATAGTCATAACCTTATCGCTCTTTGACATAAATTGCTCAAAAAAATTACTAAAAATGAATTTCATGTTTTTGATATTTTGGTATATAATGAAAGTAAATTTTTTTTCTAGGTCCTAGGAAAGGATATTAAAGCCAATTTCCAAAAAGAACAAGATAATAGGCTTTAGGAAGAAACTTATTGTTTGGCTTTGATATCAAATTTGATGTAAGACAACCAAAATGAAAATTATAAAAGAATGAAAAAGCAGTGAAAGTAGAGAAAGCACGAAAATTAATAAGAAAAATTAATCTAACAATTTTTCTATGAAAGAATAACAAAACTTGGAAATATATATCTAGCAGCCTTATACCACTAGATAAAAAAAATAGCTTCATACCATCGGTGAATTGTATGGCCTTGCATCACACGATGAGATTTTAATGATCTCATACCATCGATAGGAAAAAGGATGGCCTCATACCATCAATTAAAAAGAAAAGGATTCAGAAAAAATAATTTTATTCAATATCTAATTGCTCTTCTCTAATTAATTACAAGCTTTATCTATTTAAAAGCATAATAAAATCTAATATTATAAGAAACTAAATCTTAATAAATATAGAAAATAAAAGATTTCGTATCTTTAATAAAAAATACTTATCTAACCAAATCCTAAAATAAAAAATATTAATAATATAATATTTTCTTTTTCTTGACCCACATTACGAAACCTATGTGCTTATGTGGTGGAAATTTGTAGCCTTTTACAGCTAGTATGAATACCTTTATTGTAAATATACTTATGATGGGAGTACCTTTATGATTGCCAAGCCTTTAGGGTTAATATTAATATGAAATTCATGAGTGTTATTTAAGTAACCATTGTTACATGGCATGCGACATACAATGCATATCATATGATATCGATCCATGGTACTTAATTCTACCTTTTTGTACACTTTATTGTGGCAACTTAGCTTAACTATGAGTTGATAGGTTAGTTTGTCTAACCTTAGTGAAGTAGACAAGGTAAGATTACATTTTATGGAGCATTCTAATAGGCAAAACCAAAGAAGGAAGGATTAGAAACAAAAGCAATCAAAATGATGAAAAGTGAGATGTAACAAAAGGCAAGTAAGAAGTAGAAGTGACAAAAACACACATTCATAACCATATTAGTATTGGAATCAACAAGGATGTTAGGATAACAAGCCTGATTTTAAAAATTGACTTTGAAGGATCATAGCTTTTCACTTATGAAGAGTTATGAAACTCATGATACATCAACAAAGATTTGCGTATACTTTAAGTTGGTGCAAACATCCTTGCTATTTAGCACCATTTTCAAGCTCAAATTTGTATGGTTTTTGTAGGGGGGTTAGCTAGAGCAGAGACAAGCATGTTACACAAGTATCGTATTACACATGGCCTAAAAGAATGATAAGGAGGAGAAATAGGCAATCCAAAATCTCGAATGCATAAGTCACAGATAAAAGAGCCTAAGGAACCTTAGCGTCGAACCATGCAGCTAAAGTATTAAGATCATCATTTGCCTAAACGCTCATTTGATCTTCAAAAGCAGATGTTTCATAATGGAATATCATTTCTTTAATCTCTAGAGTTGTCTCCAATGAAAAGGAATAACTAAATATTTATAAGCTCTTAAACTTGATGCTATCTGTCGAATCATCTTAGTGATCGATAAATGAGATGAAGCTTACTGGTATAATTATCCTAAATAAATTTGTTAAGGGTTGAAGGCGATTAACCTTATCATGAGTGCATAAGTGAGCTTAAAAGATGTTAGAGGCAAATGAGCCAATCCAATGATCCTTATTTCGAGTCTACCATATCAATTCTTCTTGAATCATCCCAAATATGGATCAAACTCTCTAGGCCTATCACCTAGCCCAGAAGTTAAGCCAAATTAATAGTAGGCTTAGCCTAATATATTAATATAACAATTTTAATGCTCTATATTTTCATGGTAAATTGACTTGTCCAAGATTTTTCATTTATTTAGGAAAGTGATATACGGTTGATTTGTTTTCCTGTTTTCTTGATTGCAATTTTATTTTATTTATTTTATTAATTTTAAGATTTTAGTCCTATAAATAACCCTATGGAAAAGTGTGATTCTTAATTAACAATTAATGCAAATTATTTTCCTCTTAAATGTTGAGGTGTTATCACTCCACTCTACGTAACTCATGTATCAAAATATGGAGTTAATGTTGGAGCTTGAAGCTAAAGGTAGGGTATGAAAGAGAACAAAAGGTTTCTATTTGTAGTTGCTTTTCCAAGGACTACCATGTTATGTTTTTGAGAAATAAATATTTAACTATGTAATTAAATATAGGGCTTGCAATTTGCAACCCAACCTACCAAACTCGAACAAGATACAATACCATATGATATGATTTAAACGAGTTTGGCTATAGAAAAAGTCAATATTAGACACAAACGGGCTAAATCCGTCTAAACACGTTTATATACATGTTCAAGTTTGGGTCAAAGTTTTAAACTTGTTTACAAACCTATTTTTTAAATAAATCTCATAAACAGGTTTCCTAAATAGGTCTCAAGTTCAACCCGTGAACCTATTTATTAAAAAAGAATTAGACGATCGCTTAAGTAAAAAGACCAATAACAAAATGTTAAATGTGCATAGTGTATGCGATGAAAATAAAACCCTAACATAACCAATCCTAGATCCCATGTATCACATGCTCTCTCTTCTTTGTTCGTCTTCCTCATAGATCTTTCCTAGTGGCTAATCCCTTATAACTACAGCCGACAAACCCTTTTAGCTCTTAGTTTCACTCATCTCTTAGCCAAAGTGAAGCCAATAGTCCTCTTAGCCCTTACCCTTTCTAATTGTCTTGTCTTTGTCATTGTCGAAATTTCAACTTGAAACAATACTTTGAAATTAGGATTACAATTCTTTTGCTATAGAACTCTTATTATTCTGTTTTTATTCAATGTATAGAATACTTCTTTGGTTCATTTATAGAGTTCAATTGCCATCAAACAAAATCAAAATCCTTTATAAAGGAAAGAAAAGAAAAAAAAGTAGCATGCCTAATTCAAAAGAAATCATTTCAAAGACAAACAGATTTTTATCTATATTTATTAATCATAGAATGTATCAAAATTGAATAGTAATATTATTCTTTTGATGAAACTGGGTTCATTTCATTATTTAGTCATAAATACTCATCTTTATTTACCAATATAATATTTTTCCTTTTTAATTTATAAACTATCTCCATCCCATGTGATATAGAATATATACACTAAAGAAAGTCTTTAGTATCAACAATAAAGTCTTTAACTTGTTAAGTGAAAGGAAAATATGCTACATTGTAATTTCTTGTAAATTTCTAGCAACAACCACATATGGGAATATCCTTTGTTAGATTCAATAACAACGATTATAATAAATGGAGTGTTGCCCCAAATTTCCAGAACTAACGTAGCAAATTTATTAAACTAGATCCATAAACATGTAGTCTATCAAATTCTAAGTTTTCATAATTGTAGTCGATTTATTCATGTATAAAGAGTTAAAACAAATTATAAAGTAATGCATTGAAAAGCTTGTTTAGATGTCTTTTTTTTTTTGGGAACACCAATGATTATATGTATATGTATATGTATACAAACAATACAACATTAGATATATAGCTAGATCCACTTTGACTATGTTTCATCTTGATTTGTTGTGTCTTGGTATATATTAGTATTCATAATTTATGGGCCATAGCCAATAGCTATACATACACTACTCATGAATAAGTTTCTTTCCTTATTTCTTGTATATTGATTGCGGTCATGCACATTCACATTTTTTATGTTATGGTTTTCCATTCATACTTCACATGCATCTACTATGGTATATGTTTAAGAATTCATACTTCACGAGAAAGATATCGTATTCATGGAACACTAGTCCTTTGATAAATATGAGAAAGATACAGTATTCATGTCAAATTAAGTAATGGTTTTCTTAATGTATTGCCATGATATTCCTTTATTCTTAAGCAATTACTAATTATTCATTATGTAGATGGATTCACCTTTAGAAGATCCAATGCACCTTGATGAAATGGAAGTGCTAGGAGTAGATAAAGAAGATGTTGTCAAAGTTGAAGGTTCAACATCAACTACTAATTCTAAACGACAACGCAAACTTACTTCTCTTATATGGAATCTTTTTACTCATTCATTTGAGAAGCAATTGGGTGGATTAGTCATGACAAAAGCAACACGTAAGTTATGTAAGACCAAGATAAGATGTGATAGTAATTATGGAATTGGAAACTTAAGAAAACATGAAAAAATGTCCTAAACGTAATACTAGGGACATTGGTCAAATGTTGTTGTCTACAAACATGAAAATTGATTCCACTATGTTTGATCTTGAGAAATTTCATGAATTGTTAGTTGGTACAATTATTAAGCATGAACTGCCCCTTTCATTTGTGAAGTATGGCGGAGTTAAGGCATTATTTGAATACTTAAATGAGAATGTTGTGCATATATCTAGAAATACTTTGAAGGCTGATCTAATGAAGATTTTCAAGAGAGAAAGATTTAGAATTAAACACATGCTTATGGATTGTCCTAATAAAATTTCGTTGACTTCTGATTTGTGGACATCAATAGCAACTGATGGATATATATTTGTAACTACTCATTTCATTAATAAAAATTAGGTCTTGCAAAAAAGGATTTTGAGTTTTACATATGTGCCACTTCCACATACAGGTGTTGCATTAATTGAAAAAGCAATGACTTTGTTAATTGATTAGGGGATAGAAAGTAAATTGTTTTGCATGAATTTAGATATTGCTTCAGCCAACGATCTTTTTATGACTTTATTAAAGATACAACTTAATATGCGAGATGAACTCTTGGCTTTAAGTCTTTATTTTCATATCAGATATTGTGCACACAATCTCGATTTGATTGTTCAGGAGGGTTTAAAAGAGATTGATGGTGCTGTTGATAAGGTGAGAGAAAGCATAAAGAATGTGAAAGTGTCTCAAATGAGAAAAGTAAAGTTTGCTGAATGTATAAGTTTGTCGTCTTCATCTAAAGATAGAGGTCTAAGACAAGATGTTCCAACTAGATGGAATTCAACATACCTTATGCTTGATAATGCACTTTATTACAAAAGTGCATTTTGTCACTTAGAGTTAAGTGATTCGAATTACAAATATTGTCCTTCTCTAGAAGAATGGGACAAGATTGATTAAATGAGCAAGTTCTTAAAGCTTTTTTATGATATTACTTGCAAATTTTTTGGAACAAAGTATCCTACTGCCAACTTATACTTTCCCTCAGTTTTTAAGGCACATCGAGCATTGACAAATAATATGAGTAGATGTAAAGTATATTTGAAAGACATGGTAATCAAGAT
The DNA here is from genome assembly GCA_024138015.1 of Lumnitzera littorea. Taxonomy (NCBI): domain Eukaryota; kingdom Viridiplantae; phylum Streptophyta; class Magnoliopsida; order Myrtales; family Combretaceae; genus Lumnitzera; species Lumnitzera littorea. Next base: position 20,289,126 of record JAMXBB010000011.1, read on the forward strand.
GTTTACAAAATTTGAAAAGTATTGGTCTAAGTTTAGTTTGGTTTTAGCAATTGCTATTACATTATATTTACTATATAAAATCGACTTTGTTGAGTAAAGTTATCAAAAGCTTTATGGTGATGACTCAAATGAGTTTATGAAAGTCAAAAGAGCTTTATTCTCTCTTTTTGATGAATATGTGTAAAAAGATGTTGTAACTCTAAAGCGAAATGTTGGTAACGGTAAATCAAAGGCTAAGGATTTTATGAATAATGAATGGGGCGACAACCTATAGGTAGCTTTATTTTTTATAATTGTATATTGTTTTTACACTTTACAAGAAACATTTTATATGATGCATCTAATTTTTTACCTTGTTTAGGAATTTCAATCATTTAAAAGTATACAAATCCTTAAGGGTGCCACCAAATCTGAATTAGAGTTATATTGGATGAAGAATAGCATACAATGGATGAATTGGACGTATTGAGTTATTGGAAAATCAATTGGAAATTCAATCAGTTTCGATATCCTCAAGTTGCAAGAATGGCTCGTAATGTCTTAAGTATACCAATATCCAAGATAGCTTCATAATCCACATTTAACACTAGAGGTCGTATCCTTGATCAATACGCAGCTCATTGACGTCAAATACTGTAAAAGTTCTTTTATGTACAAAGGATTGGCTTTATAAAGAAAAAGGTAATAAATATAAATTATTTGCTAAAATTTCAATATAATATATTTATTAATATGTTTTTTTTTAATATATAGATTATTTAACCGTCTCCCTTAAAGATCTAACGGAGAATGTAGTGAATTTGGAAACTAACCCTACTAATGGCATCCCTTTAGGCCACGGTTCGACTTAATTAAGTAATGTTATGCAATTTAAATTTTGGGAGTTCTTGTAACTTGATAAAATTATTTCTTTGAAATTTTTATTTGGATTGTAATTTTATGTTAAGTATTAAAACGAAAACCCTACAACATTTGTATTTATGTAATTTAAATATTGTTATTATTTATTTTCCTTTTGCATCTGTAAATATCTTATAAACTTTTATATAATTTTTTAATCGATAAATAGGTCCAATCCGAACATAAGACATGCTTATTAAATAAATCAGGCTACAGATTTAAGTTTTCAGACACGATTAATAAACGGGTCAGGTCACAGGTTAAGGTTCTTCGGACATGAACCCGTTTAGACACGGATACAAGATACGACACAATAACACGAATTACCAACGCTAATTAAATATATAAGTTTATACATGTGCTTAGGCGAGATGTGCTTTGAAATATATGCTTATAAGATGCTCCCATTATATTATCTATAAATATTATGAACCTGTGGTATTTTTAGATACATGCTTAATTCTAATTTAACCTTATCCTCAACTTAAGAACAACAAGATAGCTTGTCTCCTGGACACTTGATATCAAGTAAAGGGGCTCTAAGAGGCGAGACATTACACTTGTGACTATCGAAATTGGATTTCTAGTACAATTTATTTTTAGTGCAAGAATATGAATGTACATAATTATTAAATAGATTACTTAATTGAGGAGTTACCAAAAGGGTATTTCTATACCAAGCCATGAACTAGTAAATGTCCAATGATAGATCATTTTTTTATTTGTTGTGCCTTGATAAAGAATCGACATGTTTATGGTATTGTTAATTCTTTGTTTATTCAAATTATTTGGTCACCTTTAATTGCTAATTTCTATCAAGATGGTTAAAGATTGAAATCTATCATACATTGCACTACTACATTCACTAATGGTCACTTAGCTCTCATTGATAGTCATAGTAAGGGTAGGTATAGCGTACGGTTGCTCTATTTCAAGTTTATATACTAACTTTAGGATTTTGTGTTAAGAGAAGGATTTCACAAGTTAGTGACCACCAAAATTGGATTTACAATACATAGTAGAGATCTAAGCAATAGATGGCTATCTCCAACCTGAGTTAAGAGGGGATTATATCCTTCAATTTACAACGGTTATTAGAAGATTAATGTATAGCATTTACATTCATGATGATTACTCATGCATAGTAACCTAAATTGATAACCTTGTTGTGAATTTTTTTTTTTTTTTTTTTGTTAATAATAATAGGATGGATAAATCATAGGGATCAATAGACTCATTGGTTTACAGTTGAATGCATAAGATAAGGCTAAGACCAAGTAACACTAGGATAGAAGAAGAGCAATAGAGCATATAAGATGCATTACCAATGGAAAGTAAGGTTCAAGTGTAAATTCAATTTTAGAGTTGTGGAATGCTTTCGATGGCTTACATATTTATATAATACATTATAAGTTGTCACAATCCAACAAACTACTTCAAGGCATAACAATATGCTAGTTTGACTTTAGATTGCACTTTCAAAAAAATCTCTAGCATGTTCCAAAAAAAAAAAAAACAGTTTATTATTGTTTGAAATTCATTTTCTAATATAATTTAAAACTAAAAAAGCATTACATTTGAAGGTTAATATCAAAGAAGCAACATGTGATAATTCAAGCCTTGAATATTTATCAATACTTAGGAAAATTTATTTGTCCTTAAACAAATTCCATGAATGAAGAAATCGTTAGGAAGCTTTTATTTGAATTGTCAAATTCATATCACAAATGCAAATTAACATCCTGAAGGTAACAAGATCATCACAAGAGCAACATGACCAAGCATGAAGAATAAATTTCATGATGACAACATGAATGTATGCTTATCCTATTGCAACTCATCAAGAAGCATAAAGATCATCAAGTTCTATGAACATAACAAATAGTCCAACAATAAGTTCAAGACACCATACATGTTCTCTAACACATTTGAAGAAATTAACTTAATAAAATGACCAAAACCTTTTAGACTTCGGCAAAGGAGCATTTGATCAGTAGACAAAACGTAGAAGGTAAATGGGTTGGACCTAATTTAATGTATGGACAAATCTTTTAGGATAGTGAAGTAGTGATAAGACTTAAGGGATCAAGCCTAATTATAAAAGCCTTAAAAAGATCTAACTTTGTAGGCACAAAACAAATATGCTAGATGGTTCATCACTCATAGCCATATTCAGTTATTTGGCGTATGAAATATAAGGTTAAAAGAGGGTATTAGACCTTAAAAAGCTTTACGAAGTTCCTTTAAAACCTTAGAAAACCTTATAAGCTTGGACTTAACTTTTTAAAGAAGATGGGTTGGTTTCTAAGCTTTAGGCTTGGCTGATCCATTTACAAGTCCAAACCCATGGAACGTAAGAAGAGAGGAAGGCTTTAATATCCTCTTTAGATCACGAGAAGCAATTTAACAATTATCTTCTACACTTGATCGCAATCATCCATCCCAGAACCATCCAACAATTAAGATTTTACCTCCTATCACCTAAACTCACTCCTAAAAGGTCTTTGCATCTTCTAGATCCTATAAAAACCTTATAAAATTTTACTTCTTTTTACTAAACCTATCCTTATAAGGTTTAGCATCTCCTAAAACCTTATAAAATCCCTATAGGCTTTTATCACCTATTGCAGATCCCATCTCTATAAGATCTAGCATCTCTCAAAACCCTATAACAACCTTATAGAATTCAAAATAGGTCTTATAAATCTAAACCTTTCCCTATAGGATTTATCATATCCTCAAATCCTATAAAAACCTTATAAGGTTTTATTTTCTATCACCAAAAGCCGATTTCATAGGGTAGGTTTTGTAGAGTTCAAACGATCCTATAGCAGTGGGTATGGTTCAAACAAGATAAAGAAAAGAGTAAAGTGGAAACTAGTTAGAAGAGACTAGAGTTACACTCACTAACTTATAAATTGATGAAATTCGAACATTAGAAGTGTTGGATAACGTAAAATTAGTGTTGGGTGTGCATAGTATGTAGGCTAAAGGTAAATATTTTTATTGACGTATTTCTTTTTTCGAGTTATTTCCCATCGAGTTCTTTTGTAGTCTTAAAACTTAACTTTAAACCCTATAAAATTTTGAATCATCTTCTAAAATCCTATAAAAACCCTTTAAGATTTTATCTTTAGAGTTTTATTGGATTAGGCAAGTTAGATACATAATAACGATTCACCCAATTATTTCCCAACAAAACCCAAGGAACCAAGCCCAATTATAAATATGTCTTAAAAAGAAATAGCTTTGAAGGCCATAATGAAAATTGTTAGATTGTTCATCAATCGTGGCCTTGTTTGGTTGTCTAGTGAGCAAAAAATAAGGGGGAATAAGGGTATTCAAACCTTTAGTGAGCAAAAAATAAGGTGGAATAAGGGCATTCAAACCTTAAATGGCTTCGTTGAGTTTCTATTAAACCTTAAGAACACTAAAGAAGATGGGTTGGTTTATTACTTTCAGGCTTTGCTAAAGTCCATTTACAAGTCTAAACCCATGGATCATAAGAAGAGAAGAAGGTTTCAACATCTTTTCTTAGAACACTAGATGCCATTCTACAATCATCTTCAACACTTGATCAGAACCATTTATGCTAGAACCATTTGACGATTGAGATCTGATGCCAAACTCTATAAATAAGAGTCTTCCTTTTCTCATTTGTCATATTTTTTTTTTGGAAGCATTAGTTTACTTGAGACAAACGCCTAATCTTTATCGAAATAGGTCCTCAAAAGATCTAAACACCCAATTTGTGAAGAAGAAATGGGGAATACTTAAGATCACTAAGTTTGATTTATCATCACATGTGCATACTCGATCTCTACGTGACATTAAATCAAAGAATTTTCGAATGTTAACCTTCGCACTTATTACACGTGATCGGCCTGTTATTGTAACCCTGTTATATAACCATAAACCCTAGAATAATTTATTTGTTCTCATTAATAAGGATTATATAGAAGAGACATAAAGAATGGGATTGAAGAAAAAAAAAAAAAAAAAAAAACCTTCCTAAATACAATGGATACATAATATGACAACTACTTTAAAAAAATCAACAAGAACCACAAAAGAAAAGCATCAAAAGAAAGAGGCCCGTCAACGAGCATATGTAAGCCCGGTTAGTTGCCCAAAACGAGTTGTTGACCATCTAAACGCATGCCATTGACCACCCAAGCCCAAGCAATTGATGGGTTCTTCGAGCAATCCTTCCAACAACATAACATGAAGATCGGATTGCCATCACTGGCAAAAAGTCTTACTATTGAAAAATCAGTCATGATTTACACACTCGTGACAGCAGTTTTTGCTGATACATGTGTAAAAACCCACCTCGTACACCCGGAAATAGATCACCTGACGGTCTGCTTTTCTTTGTTAGACGTCCAACCTTTGAGTAAATTTTTTGAGATCCTCCGCTATCTTATTTAAAGATGCCATTATTTCTCCCCTCGATGATATAATGAAAGACATTACATTTCTGTTCCTTGCAGAAATAACATGGCAATTATTTCCATTTCTGCTGGTCATTGAAAACTGATTTACAAGGCAACTTCATAAATTTGAATTAAATTGTCAACTTTTTCAAGAAATTTCTGACAAGAAAATATTTCCTTGGATGAGGTGAATGCTTCACGAGAAAATGCAGAGAGGATAATGAACATATATGCAACACTTACAAATTCTAGATTTAGCTTGAGTTTGCAGCACCGTGCACATTTTCACATTTCATATCCTAAAGAGGCAGGTCGACAGAAAACCACCATCACTAACCCAAAAAAGGTTGAGGAAAAATCATGGTACAGCACTATTTAAACCCCATGCCATGGTTTGCAGCAGCTTCATCACTACGAACGCTTATGCCAGCTGCTTTTGATGATGCAAAATACTCTCACCTGCAACCCAAAAAAAAAAGAAGAAGAAGATCTCAGCATCCAGAATTTCAATTGCAGCTCAGAAGAAACCGTTACTTGGAAGAAGGAAGCAGTAAGCCTAAAATAAATATTGGTCTTTCCCCAATAATCAGTAGACAAAAGCTCCTCTGGAAGGTCAATTATAAACATTTTTGAGTCCACCATCAGAGTTAAAGTAGACGTTCAAGCAGATAGTATCTGAGTACTTCAGAAAATAGTATACTCAAGTACAGTCCACCACTACATTGTTGATGATCTAGAGAAAGATAGGAATGATTGTAATCCAGAAAGATCACTGCTCCCATTACAGCTAGCAGGATTTGCAATCAATAGTGTAAATAAACAGTGGGGTCATGTGAAAAGGTATTCTTCAACAGCAATTTGTTGGGATGAAAGGTAAAATGTAAAGCAAAAAATATTCCAGAAGCAATGACTCAAATAACTCTGATGGGCCGTCCAATATCATATCTAAATTAATCCAAGTGGCAGTTATGGCCATTGCAAAAATACAGAAAAGATGGTTCCGAGTGTCAGGCTTAGGCTTAAAAAGGGTACTCAAATATAGTCCCACTTCTAATTATCCATGATCCCACTTCAAACTTCAGGCCTAGGCTTAAAAAGGATTTACCTAAATATAGTCCTTTGTCTGAAATGTCCATGTCCCACAATATTAAGTTGTCCCGAAAGATGGAGGCAAGAACCAAAAAAAAAAAAAGGATATATAGGAACTAAATCATATATTTTCTTTTTTTTTTGACAATTATTTGCATGCATACATACATACATATAAGGGTATATTAGCATTTCATTATTTTTTTTACTTTGGAAGTATAATATTGTTTTATTATTTGCCCATCTTGCCCTCCACCATCTATTGCCATACCAGCTGAGACACCTTGACACCTTCAGTTCATGTAACAATGTCTATCAGCCCACATGCATCCAGTAGTGCAATTTGTTCGGAAAAAGTATATCGTAACTTTCTAAGTTTGATAAATGTCTAACCTGATAAAAGACTTCCCACGAAGCATGAGCCCAGTGACTCATACACCTTTTCGTAATGTCCCTCTGGGCCTTTTATACCACAAAAATGTAAACCATATAGTTCTCCATAATACCCCATTTGCCAAGTGGGGAATCAATAGCCTGCCCCAGTATGGATAGTAAGGTCCTATCAATTTTAGTAGTGTGAAGAAAACTGCAAAAGCAATCAAATGCCATGGAACCTCTGCATCCTAAGAAACATACAAAGGGTAAAACTTTAGAACTAGATAACACAAATAAAGATTTACTTTCATGCACTAAAAAAGGCCAAATAAGCAGCTGCAGTGATATGCTCCAAAGACTTGTATGATGAAAAATATTCCGGAGACAAGCAAGCTTTCTCCATTCACCATGTAGCAAGATAATGCAAATATGTTTTGTTTGTCACTCAGGAGACATCTATAAGCTGGCTTGTTTACAGTACATACATGACATTGGCAATTACTATATCGAAAATTTTTCCTCATTGACTTAGTTCACTTGCCCATATTTCACAAATTCAAAAAATTCAGCAAGATATAAAAAAGATGCTAATAAAATAAAATTGTGCCAACATTTTCCACCCAGTGTTGTTAGTGATTACTTCAACTATTATATATGGGTTAAGTTAAGACCTTAAGTAGGGGAGATGGTTCTAGCAATGTATCATTTAGGATCCCTGCAACAGCAATGCCAATAAGAAATGGGAAAGGAACAAGTAGCAGCTTCCTTTCATGTGCACAATAGGACATCTCGCTCAGGGAAGATACTGCAAGTAAAGGTATACTCAGGAACTTGAACACTGCCAGTACAAGATCCATGATGAGTTGGATAAAATTGTCTCCTACTCTGTTCCAGGGAAATATCTGGACCGGTTGAGGAAGATTGCCCCACAATTTCCTTGCCTTATCCTTTAGATGGAGAAAATTTATTTTATCAGGTTCGCTGGGGCATCCAGCAGATATATTGACAGCACAAGAGAAACCAGGCCTGATTTTCTGAGACATCCTCCATGATTGAATGCTAAGAATTCTCTCTCTTGCATTGTATTGATGTTTATCTGACTAAAAGAACATAATAAGTTTCTGCACGTCAGAAAATTAGCAGTTCCACATAAAATTGATAGTTCATGCAGATCATTTCCCTATTTGAGACTCAATGAAATCCAGGCCAAAATTTGTTAACATCTAGCAAAGGCAAAACAAATTACCATAAAGATTTATAAAGCAGTAATGCAGAAGTGGGGTGGGGGGGGTTGGTGTGGTGGGTGGTGTGGGTTGGGGTGCAGAAATCTCAATGTTGACTCATTAGAGTGTGTAGCCACAAGAAGACAAAACATCTGGTTGCAAAGATTCCCTAAAAGAAAAACATTGACAGCAACAATCATATCCTAGAAACATAGAAGCTCATATTACAGCAGTCAAGCCATTTGCTAAGAGGTCAAGCAGTACTACCAGGATTGGACCCAAGAGCGCACCAAGAATAATTTGGCATATAAATGTTTCCATCTACCACATGGAAGCCAGCTAAGGTATCGACATTGTAAACCATGTCGTAAAGATATCTTGCGTAAATTAATCCAACCCTGCAGTAAGCTCAGTTATTTTAGGGTCATTTTTTCATAGTATGAGCAAGTAAAACCAATATCCCAACCCATCCATCAACCTTTAAGCAGATATCCTTTTATGTGGGTAAGTAAGCTGATAAGTGGATATTCTTTCTTTTGCCCAAAATTCACTATCAAAGCCACAATCCTATCATTACTCAAAGGAGAGAGGAGCGAGAAAAAAAACAAAAAAAAAAAGCCATAATCCCATCCGGATGGAGAGAAAATTCCTGGAACCCAGCAGCAACTATTTACACCATTGAATAAAATATCCAATAGTTGTGACCCCAAGCAACATGATGAACATAAAAGCCGGTTTGTTCCAGCATTTTCCAATCTGCTTAACTCTAATCTATTTTTTATCTGCTTTTGACCTATATCTAGTAATTAGATTTATATTGGCACTACACAAATACATTTCTTGAACTTTGTTTCGGTTCTGGTTCCCAATGCAAAACCATTTCTCGGACAAAATGCAACCAAATGCACCCATCACACGAAACCGAGAACGGAACTGAACATACCGATTCCTAGATTTTACCTTCAAGAAAAAAATTTCAAACCGCCAACCTCACATTACCACCATACAAGAAAATGAATAATTAAATAAATAAATCTTTTCCACGCAAAGTGAACTGCACCATCTATTAAAATCCCCAGTCCAATTATTCTCATCCCGAACTGCACCGTGGACACCACATCCACAAACTTCACCCATCAACTTCAATATTAAACTAATCCAATTTCATGAGGAAAACCTTAAACTATAATCATCCAGGTTGGTGTGGAAATCCTATTGCCTGTGCCTCAAAATACGGTAAAAACTAGCACGTAAAGCACAATTATAACATAATTCGATGAAAACCTAAGAACCCATTTATATAAATCTTGTATCAAATCAAAAATCCACAGAAAGATGACATTTTTTAAAAAGAAAAAGCTAGGGTTTTGTTGACTTACTGAGAATTTCCGAGGACATGGATAGTATGATTTGGGAAGAAATTGGGGAGGAGGTGCATTTAAGAGGTAAGAAGTACGGGAATATGACATTGCCATGTTCTAATAAAAGGAGTATAACTTTTTATATAATATGTATGTTGGAGATTCAGAGCTTCATAGTTAAAACCCGCTCTTCTGGAAGATGGGGGAAGGAGGGCATAAGATGTTTTAGCCTTCAGGTTTAGCTGTACGAGCCGGTTCAGTCCGACCGTTGTTCTTACACGCGCAGGCATAGATATGTATAAATAAATATGGATAAGATTAATAATTATTTTATAAACTATTTATTCCATTTTACTGATAAAAATTTTATTAATACTTAAATTGTATTTATATATATAACCGTGATGTACAGCATTTAATGATATTTTATTTTTTCTGCTTTTTATGATGAATAATGTTTTTCTTTTATTTTATCTTTTCAATTAAAAGTGAGAGAAATAAAAGAATATTTGTCTCTATATGTATATTGCTACAAGATATCGAAAATGTAAACGTAATCCTTGAAGGTTGAATATAAAATGATCATATAGTTTTGATTAAAAAATATGCTGATAAAATCGAAGTAGTTTGACTTCTTAGTCCAATTTTTCTTTGAAGCAAAATAAAAAAAAAAAATAGGTTGGCCAAAAAAAATTGAAAAAATGGGTCGATTTGATTCAACTATATAATTTAAAAGTTATGTCTTAAAGGTAGCAAAAATGATGTAAACATAAAAACTATGCTTTCAAAATTTAAATTAAGAAGAAGTGATTAAATAAATACTCAATGCAAATTTTTGAGGAAAGAAACAAATTTGGTGGATTCAAGTCCCGCATGAAAATCCATTTTGCATAATATAGATATATATATATATATATATATGGAAACTGGTTACGTAAATTGGCCCTAAATAATATGACTACTAATCTTTTTTTTTTATTATAAATGTAGAAAAAAATACAAAGGTACATCAATTACTTTACCAAAGTAATTATTAACTCTTGCTAAGGTGATGAAACGTGAAACACGAAAGTTCCCCAGACTAAATTTATCTATTTGAACAATTCGTCGAAGGCCGAAGGTATCGAGGAAAAATATTTCCATAGTGAAAATCCTTCTGGATAATTTTCACCTCCTTAGCAAGTCACTCAACTGCACTGATTTGTTCTTTGCAAATCACAAAGCTTGCCCTTAACGTTGAGTACTACTTTTCTTGCTTAAGAATTGTTATTCCATACACTTGTACAATTCAATTTAGGTGATTGACCCAAATATATGAGTTAAAAATTATAAAAAAAAATCAAGTTCAATTAAAAATTAAATCGAAATTAAACCAATACTAAACCAAATTGGCTTGTATAGATCAATTCAAAACAATGCTAACTTATATTTCATATGACCGATGATGTGAAAAACCTTTCTATTACCATTATGATTTTAACGCTACTTGATTATATGTAATATAGTAAGAGATGAAAACACTTTGTTATTCTAAATAAATACTAAGTATACTAAAGTTCGCATATAAATTTATTGGTTGGTTTTTATATTTAGTTACTCAAAATCTATATTTGCTAAATCTATACCTATTAACTTAAATACTATAATTTTTAATAGTTCATTTCTTTTTAATACTGAAGTTTGCATATAAAAACCTTATTTCTATGATCTCATCAAGTTCATTTTTTTTAAATACTAAAGCTTATATAACAAAATCATTTTTTATTTTGACAGAACCAATTTTACCCTCAATCCTGCCTTTAATATCTATTAAATCTAAGTCATTAAAAATATAATCGATTTAACAATTTAAATCTAAAAAATATTAAATTAAAGGTAAAATAAAAACCACAATCTTATCAAAAACGTGCACAGGACCCTAGAAAAATCTTTTTTCAATACGTGGGAACTTGTTTTATAGGATTGTACTCCCAGTGTACCCACAACCGCCAACGGTTACAGCAGTGAGAGAGAAAACTCCCTAAAAACATAGATTTAGTATATGAATAATACAAACGTCTTATAATGCTCTGTCCGAATCCAAAAGAACCAGTATTACTCAATGATAAACATATACATTTTTAGGCAACTATCATCTCAGAAAAGGAAGCATTTCTTGATACACGATAATTCTCCTTCAAGGAGCAAAACTTGATGAAGAATTGATATACATTATTTACAGAAGAATTGATATACATCTTCTATAGGGAAAAAACTAATGCAACATACACCTCAAATCAATTCGCTTATTCGAGATTGTGCTGTGCTGTGCTTATCGATCGAAAGAAGGATGAAATGTACTTTGAGAAACCCTTCTAGGAGTTCTACAAGAGTTCTCATCTGTTCTTACAGGCGAGGATTGCAGTGGCATAAGCTCAAAAAGCCTAATCCTTTCATTGATAATCCTATTCTGCAGAATGGAATAATATTACTTGGTATCAATAAGATCAATAGTAATAAACAGATCAGAAGAAAGCAAGAAGAAAATGAACCATAGTCAAACAGATAGCTTATAGCAGCAGGTTTTGGAGTTTACCTTAGTCTTAAGATCTTGCAATTCACTTTCCATTGAATTCATCTTGTATTTCAATCTCTCGAGTGCCTCTTCGGCATCAGATGGGCAAACCTCTGATGCATGCTTGGAAAATCCAGCAACCTAGAAGCAGCATAAGAACCCATATACGAGGATAATCATAATGGTGATTTCTCTTCTTGATGAAGGAAAGAATTAACTTTTCATGTAAGAAACCGTGACAATTGCAATTTATACCTTCAGGACGTTGACACATAAATCCAATAGTTTCTGGGCTACTTCAATTCTTTCTTCTTCAACTTCCTGTAATATATTTCAGCGTCAAAAAATCACTCTCACATGCACACAAGCATGGGCACACACACACACAAATGGGCAGACACAGTTCTGAAGCCAAATTGTCCCAGCAATTATCAACAATGCATACCAACCTTAAGTTTGCTATTCAATCTTTGCTCCTCGTCAAGATTTATATGTGGATCTTTCCCAATGGAAGCACGGTGCCGAGCAAGCTCTTCCTTGACACGTGAAAGCATCACCTCCGACCGCTGCAGTTTTAAGCTTAACTCCTCATTTTGGATTTTCAGCAAATTGTTTTCCTCCTGTAAAAATGTCCTTCCGTATTATTCATCAAAACTTTTTGCAGTTACATAAGTAAAACATAATATTTGTCACCTTAATTTTTGCATGATGATGAATGCGCTGCTGAAGGTTTTGTTGACCAGATAGTTTAGAAATCTCTCCTTCAAGCTCCCTGACCTTCTTCTTATAATTTACATTTTCCACCTAGAAAAGGGAACACTATGAGAACCAAAATCCAAAAGCCTAAAATTAGCTTATGACTTTCAGATTTAGAATAGTGTGCAACCTTCAGCATTTCATTTTCGGTTTTGAGTAACTGGTCATGCTGCCGATGCTTTTCCAAAGCAATCTGAACAGATACCAGCTCTGCTTGCTTTCTGTCGATTTCTTCAAGCCATCTGGAAGATTATATATGAGGGTTAGGACGTATGAATTCAACAAAAGAACTAATAAGGTGATGCCGTAGCATAGATATAAAAAGACCATACCCCTGTCTTTCCTCAATGAATTGCTTGAGTTGCTTCTTTAGCTTGATTACATCCATCAACAGACAGCACACCATGAGAAAAATTAGTGAAATACATAATAACCATACTGTACAATAGTGAATTTTATAAGAACCATATTGCACAATTCTAATTGATGAAAGTACCTGCGATGAAGATTTAGGACTCTGGATATCAGCCTTCTCTGCTTTCTTCTCCATTTGATGATTGTATAACAATGACTAGTATTTACATTATACAAGTTATAATTAGTGCTTTGAATGTTATAAACATACTGCATATTAGCAGTGAAATGAGTTTCAGTGCCTGAGCAACAGAAATACAAAGGGTTTTAGAAAACGAGTGTTATATGGAAGCTGTAATAACATACTGCATAAGATGTCACATCTAACTTCACGCCCAATAAGTCTCGAATTACATCATGTGTCATGCTCTCGGCAGCAGCTAATTTGGCATTCAATGCAAATATCTACAGAAGAAAACAACAATGAAACTATTGGGCCAAACAGGGAAGACTCTGGAAATGGGATTAATTTTTGATAGGTACTTAAATGCAAGCAGTACCTCTTTCTGTTTGTTCACAAACAACGATTCAAGCTCTTCGATTCGCATCCTTGCTGCAGTAAGCTCCTCATCCTTTTCCGATTTCATTTGTTGTGCTAAGCCCAAGCCAATGCATTTGAAAGGTGAACCAGAACCCCTAGGTCTTGAAGCATTTTTCTCTGATTTGTATGGCAATGAATTTGCCACCTGTATGGAACAGCCTTCAGATCTTACTTTTTCAGCCATTGCTTCCAATTCCTTAAACTGTTCCAGGAGAGGTTTTAATATAGTCAAAAGCATTACAAGAACCAGGAGTAAGTCAACATGCTACGTAATGTGACATTAGGCAAGAAGAGCAAAATTGCATTACCTTTTGTTTGTACTCAGTAGCCTGAGCTTCAGCATGCAAGTTGAGCTCAGATATATGAGCTTTCAGTTGAGCAATCTGTTGATAGAAGACAACGCTTCACTTTCTTTTGTGCATGAAAATATAAAACAAACTCCAAACTCACAAGGTAGCATAACTTTCTATAAAAAAAATGGGAGAGATAGAGTAGTACCTCTTGATCCTTCTTTGCCACAATCCTAGTCAGCCCATCCATTTCATTTACAGTCTTCTCCAGCTCTGCCTTTTTCTCATCAAGAAGCCTATCAAGCAAAATACATCATTAGCACTGTGAGTAAAAATTCTGACCCATCCTGCAGTCTACATAGAATCAAAATGAAGAACTGAGTAAACCTTTGGACGTCACTCTCAGCATTTTCTACATTCTGCATATGGCTTTTTATTTCCTGAAGCTCTAATTCTAGCTCTTGTCTCAACAAACACTGTCTTTCTGCTTCTCCTTGAAGAATGTCAACCTGGTTTGAACATGTCATCTAAGTGTTTACATTTCTAGCAGAAAGAAATCTAGTTAAGTATTCTGTACACAATTTGGATAAAGGTATACTACAAATTAGATTATACCTTATTTTCCAGCACATTTATAGTACGTTCCAGCTCTTCAACAGACTTCTCAAGCAATTTCACTTCCTCTTCCTTTTCATGTGCATAGCTTTCTCTTGCTTCAGCTATCTGAGATTGATTTAAAAAACCCCCATTATTCTAGTCATATGACAACATAAAGCCGCAATTTTTGGCAGGCCAAATCAGTCAGTACCTGTTGAGCTTCTGCAGCAACTACTGCGTTCTCTTGAGCTTTCCCCTCTGCCTTCTCTAGATTCTCTTTCATTTTGAGCACCTCTTCGTGGAAGTTATCCCTCTCAATATAAAGTGCATTCAAAGTGCTCTTCAAACATTCATTAGAGCTATTCATTAGGTCAAGAGCATTAGCCATTTCAGTGAGTTCCATTTCCAGACTCTCATGTACTTTCCTTCCCTGTAGTAGGTCTTCTTCAGCAGAAGCTTTGGCAGCTAGAGCATCTTCAATACGGACTTTCAGTTCAATATTCTCTGTTGAAAGAACACTTCTTAATTGTTGCTCCCTTATGATGTCTTGCTCTAGAGCAGAAATCATATCTGTTTTCTCCTTTACCTGAGCCTCAAACTCTTGACTAGAAGCAACAGCTTCCTCAAGCTCACCCAGCTTTATAGCAAGTTCATCCTCTAAAGCAGTCAAGGATGATGACATTATCTCAATTTCATCCTTTTGATCTTTTGTATTAGATGTAGACTCTTGTAATAAACTAATGTCAAATAGCAGTCCTTTCAAAACATCATCCTTTCTTAACAACTCAGCTTCAAATTCTGTATTCTCCATTATCAACCCCTTAATGCAGGAATCCAAGCATTCAAACTGTTCAGTGAACCTAGCAGCTTTTTCTTGGTCTTCAGCTATCTGCTGGACTACATTCTCCAGACATATAAAACTTCTAGTTTCCAACGCCCCATATAATTTGCCAATAGAATTATAAACTTTATCAACCAACTGAAGATAATTGGTGATGAATTCTTGCTTAAGTCTGTCCTGAGTTTCCAGTTCATCACTCAGCTGCTTATTCTCCTCTTCCAGCCTGTTTACAGCATCAGCATGCAATTGTAGTTTTTGACTTTTCAAATGCAAGTCCTCCATGAGGCAGGATTGGGTGTCTTGGAGTTTCTTCAAGTCAGCATTTTTCACATCTATATCAGACTGGAGATTTGTGATGGTACTTTCATTGTGGCTTATCTTCTCCTTCAACTCAATATTTTCTGCTTTTGATGCCTTCATGCAGCTAAAAGATGTATCAAACTCAAATTTTCTTTCTGCCAAATCTTGAAGAACCTTGCTGTTTTCAAATTCTAAATCTAGAATTTTCTTTTTCAGTGACTCATGCTCCTCTGTTAAGCTCACCATGCTGCTTTGAAAACAGCAAGGTTCTTCATTTTTCCTTTCTATGTCTACTTGAAGCTTCTGTAAGGAAGATTTTAACAATAACGTGTCATCCTCTAACTTCTGTTTTTGCTGATCAACTGCGGAGACATGAGTAGACAAATGTTCTAAAGCTATCTCCTTGTTTTTCACTTCCTCTATTAGTATCTTGTTGTCCGTTTCAAGATACTGAATCTGGTTTTCCAATCTCATGTTGGAGTTCAAAAGTTCGGCCAGCTCAGCTTTTAAAATGTTATTTGAACAATCAATTGCCTTCAGCAATTCAAAATCATGTTCAAGAGTTCTGATCATTTCATCCATCTCTGTGATCCTCAAATTGCTTTCACTCAGCTTTGACAAGAGATCCAGTCTCGTTCTTTCTGTGTCTCCAATTTCTTTCTTAAGCAGACAATTTTCATTCATGCAGTCAAGCTCTACTTGCTTGCTTAACTCTGCATCAATTTGACAGAGGACCATTTCACTCACTATATTGTTAAGAATCACAATATAACCTGAATTTCTTCTCTCTATATTAGAATTCTGAAATTCCATCTCCTTCATCACCATTGCCAAGATAAGCGATTCAAAGACTTTTGCATACAAGTCAACTGTGAGATGCTCAAACTCAGAAAGAGCCTCCTCTTTTGCTTCTAACTGCTTCTGCTGATTAAAAAGGGAAGTTAGGAAATTTTTGTCACTCTCATCCAATTCCTTTGTCAATAGAGTAAGCTGATGCCCCATACAATTAGATCTCTTTAGCATTGACTCTTCCTGAAACTGTAGGTCCAATATCATTTTCTCAAAACCTGCCAACTTATTGCTCAAATCACCTGTTTCCTCTTCCTTCCTTGATATGCGATCAAAACTGTTCTTGATATCAGAAAGTAACTTCCCCTTGAGGACTCTGCATATTTCAAGCTCTTTCCTTGACTTTTCATTGTGATTCCTCAAGTCAGCAATGAGAGAATTTGATTCACGCAGACCATGTTGCAGCAAACCATTTTCTGCATTCAATCCTGTGGCCGTTTCCAACAAAATTCCCATGTGACACAGGTGCAAACTTGACACTGCACAATCCCTAATTACTATCTCAGACCAGACGTCCTCAAGCCATAACTTCACTGATTTTGAGGAGTCCAAAACTAGAGATTTGACAATTTGAAATTCATAGGTAAATGATGCAAGGCTTTCTTTGAAAGTTTCCAGGAAATATGCAATATCTGCTTCCAGATCTCCAAATAGATCCCTTGTTTCCATAACGTGGGATGCAATCTGCTTTTCAAGCCTTTCAAACTGCAGATCCTTTTCGTTATTGATGGATTGTAACTTTTGAACCTCATCCATAAGCATATCCCTCTCATTTGTTAAAGATGCTTTTACTCTTTCCAGCATTCCAATGTCAACTTTCATCTTTTCATTTGCCATCATTAGCTCATTTATCATAATATCTGCCTCCTTGAGGGTATCTTGAGCCTCTTCAAATTTCGCAAGAATAAAAGAAGCTTCTGCAGATTTCTCGGCTGCAGTTATCTCTATGTCATCAACTTCAAGTTCAAGCATCTGCAGTTCAGCCACAAATTGCAAGGAATATAGTAAGGATACAACAAACAAATGAATAACCGTTGCATGATTATCGAATTAAGAAGAAGCAAGCTCAAGCGATGGGTCAATAAAATCTAGAACACATAACAATGCTAGGTGTGCTGATTTCTCTTGAAGTGATAGGTCTCCAAAGAATATCAATCCATATGTCTTGTCATCAAATAAAAGATTGAAAAGATGCATTGAGAAATTACCTTTTTTGTCTTGCAACAGTACTTGCATGTTTCCCGCAAAATTTGTGTAAGAGCATCCACCTTGCAGTTATACGTTTCCATCTTGAGTTTGCCTTGCTCTTCAAATCCACGCATAGTTTCTTGTAAAGCAAGCAATTGATTCATGAGACATTTGATTGTCTCCTTACCTTGTTCTTCATACAACAATCTTTCTTTTTTCTCATTGCGGAGTTTACCAATTTCAGCTTGCACCTGCTTTAGACTTTCAAGGGCTGATTCAATTTCTGCTTTGAGAAGAATTATAGTGATGTCTCTATTATCTACTTCTTTAATAGACTCTTTAGAATTCAATCTTTTCAAACAACACGAGCACCCACATATATTGGTTCGCTTCTCCAAAGGCTGGACGCAACTCTCCGTCCGTAGGTCCATACCATCTGTTAAGTCTGCAGCATAATCTCCAAGGCTTCTCGAACACATCTGCATATCCCAAATTACCAATTAAATCCTGAAACAGCCTTGCAAAAGCAAATAGGACCCAAATGTATGCTGCTTGTCAGAAAGCATGCTTCCTTACCCGTTCTCTGACAACTGTGGAAGAAGATGAGGCTGGATCATCAATCCTTTCAGAAGTTTCTTCTTGGTTTGAGGACATGTTCATGCTTGACCATACCGTCGTCAAACCAACTTTTAGCTCATCTAATTTGCTCTTTGCCTTCAGAATGTTGCTTTCCCCCATATCTTCCAGCTTTTGCCTCATCATGTCCACATGCTGCCGCTCCTCTGAAAGCTCCTCGGTTAGTTTAGCACAATCACCCTGACACACAGCCAGATCCTTTCTCAAAGACTCGATCTGTTTATCAGATTCTTGACTAACTGCAGCCTGTTCAACAAGTTGAACATCCTTCTTAAGATTCATCTCTGCCAATTCCTCTAAAAGGTCATCCTTCTGCTTTAGCATATTGAGATGCTCGTGATTCATTTCCGACAATCTGTTCACAACTACTGAAGCAGCAGTGGCACAAGCAGATGCATGTCTCATCTTTTCTTCATTTAGTTTCACTGTCTCCTCCAGCTTTGCAATCAGGGATGCCTTTGCCTGCAGCTCTGAGGTCAGCAAGGCTATCTTACTTTCCTTTTCACTGCATTCCTGCTGGTGAGCTTCAGTTATAACTACAGCCGCCCCCCTCAAGGACTTCAGCATGGACTCCAAGTTGCTTCTTTTACTGTTTGCATCCTCTAGGCATCTGCTAAGGTCTTCAATCAATAATTCTTTCTCAGAAATTGTTCTGACTATCTGGCTGCACTGTTCAGAAATCCAAATCCTTCTTTGTGGCAGGCAACTAGATAAATGTCCAAGCTCATCCCAGGCAAGCCCCAATGCCTCATCACCATCTCCGAGCACTTCTTCAAGTTCAGCATCGAGAAGCATCCATTCTTCTGATAAAGCCTGCACTTCTCTATCTTTCTTGTCAATCAAAGCTAGTAGCTGCCTATTTTCTTCAGTGATTAAATCTATTTTTTTTTTAAGCACCTTTGATTCAGTTTCTGAAAGCACTGATTTTTTTTTAATCTCCAGCTCATTGAGTTGGCTCTCCTGAACTTGCTGCTGGAGAATGGCAAGTTCTTCCTGCAAGCAAACTATTACCTCAGCAGTTTCAGCTTCAGCTTGTCTACGAACATTTTCTGTCTCTTCATCAAAAGAATCATGTAATCCATGACCATTTTGGTGCCACATATTAAGCCGTTTTGCCTTCTCAAGAGATTCTTGCATCTTCTTCAATCTAACTTCCATGGGAGAGTTCTGCCCTTCGGCATCTTCTATAGGTGTCGGGTCTCTTAGAGACCGGTAGGACAGTTGCTTCTTTATGGCAGTGATTTCAAGCTCCTTCCTATCAAGAAGCTCCTTAAGACGG
This sequence comes from Lumnitzera littorea, assembly GCA_024138015.1. Lineage (NCBI taxonomy): Eukaryota > Viridiplantae > Streptophyta > Magnoliopsida > Myrtales > Combretaceae > Lumnitzera > Lumnitzera littorea. The sequence continues at coordinate 20,308,755 of JAMXBB010000011.1, forward strand.
TAATTGCTGTTTTGCAGGTCCTCAATTTCATTAATTGAAAGAATTTGTTGAGATTCAAGAGCTTCAATTACACTCTTTGCCTCTTTCAACTCATTCATAGACTCATCAAATAACTTCTTGACTGATGTAAGCTCTCCTCTCGTAAAATCAAGATCCTTACTCAAACATGTCATCTTTTCCTCAAACTCACTTTGAGATGTTCTTTGTTCTTTCAGGATTATGTTCAATATATCCAATTCCAGTTGCAAATCCAAGATATCTTCTATGGGTTTTCCTGCACAACATGTGCACCCCTGACTCTTTGCTTTGTATTGTACCTTATGTATATCACATCCTGGTGGGGTTACTTTAAACAGATCCTGGAATTACATGGTAATTGCTTATTAGTTTGTGGATATACAAACAGGAATACCACAAGTTGACATTATAACAAATGAAGCAAAGTCTCATACTTCTTAATCTCATCTCTGAGTTCTACGATTCAATATGTTATTACTTCTTATTAAATCTCAATGAACAAAATTACCTTTTCAGAATCTTGCTCACATTTGTCAGCATTAATTTTCTCGAGCATAGAACGAAGATCACATATTTCTCTGAACAAAAGAGATAGCATAAGTTGCATGATAATTGGATGGATGAAGAGCAATTATTATGAGACAATTAAAATTGCCTTAAAAAAATAGTTCTAAAATTATATCAGATTAGTTTGCTTTGTTTTTGGCATCAACTCATGATATAAAGTGAAAGAAAAGGAAATTTCAAAATAAATGTTTAAATGTTAAATTATCATAATTTAATCATATAGCTAACTACATTTACTTACGACAATATTATTAATACATTTAAATATCTTTCACCTTGACTTAGAAGCTCTCCATGAGTAACTCGGCACAAAACCTTGAACAATTTAGCTCTTGAAAGCAGATAACAAGGTATCCAAGGTACCATGTCCTTTTTGTTAAGGTTAAAACCATAACCAACCAATTTTAAAATCTTAAACTCATAGGTATGGTGTGAACTATTATATTTATCACTTAACTACTGAAGTCCAATAAGTGGACAACTCAATTCCATAAGGGTTGATTGATGATGCAAAAGTTTGAGCCTAGGACCTTTGACTTTATTAATGTAACTTGAATTTTTACATGCTAAATATGAATGCCAAAATTTATGATAGGCCCTTTGACATGGTAAATATAAATCTTGATTTACTATGATTTATGGTGGGCTATTTTGACATAATAGTTGAGTAAATTTCTTGTCACAATTAATAGCTACATTTGTTAAAGAAAATGAAGAAGAATTCACACACTATTAAACCAAAATTATTAACTTTGTAATTTATGGCAATTTTCACATGCCAATTTATGGAATCTATAAATAGGCAAGTATGGTAATTCATTTTGCATCGAAGAGTAAATAGTGAGTGAATTGAAGCATATGAGAGTTGAAAAGAATAAAGAGAAAATCCTTAATTTATAAGGATATTGAGTGTAATTTGACTTGCCAAAGGAGATGTCCATACATTGGAGCTTGTTAAAGATGGCCTCCAAGAGTTCCACTTGTTGTCTAGCCTTAAGGCCAATACACATAAGAGTTTCGTTTTTTTTAGTTCTATCCAAGAGAATATTAAGAGGCAAATTACTAGTATGCTAAGATTTGATGTAGGCACTCTACCAATCAAGTACGTAGGCATTCGTCTTTCCTCAAGAGTTTTGTCTAAGAATGATTGTTTTGAGCTTATACAAAAATATGCAGCAAGGATTAACCTATTGGACTAATAAGTTCTTGTCATATGCTAAACAACTATAACTCATCAAGAGTATATTATTCTCTCTTCAAGTCTATTGATCCTCTATTTTCATCATTCCAAATAAGATTTTGTCCCTCATTGAAACAAAGATGAAAAGGTTCTTATGGAATGATAATGATGAGTCTAAAGCTAGGGCTAAAGTGAAGTGAAAGGATGCATATGAATCCAAAAAGGAAGGTGGACTAAGTATCACCGACATCAAAAAGTGGAATAAAGTTGCCCAATTAAAGCATATTTGGTACTTTTGCTTGGTCATTCTTTATGGTCGTGTTGGGTAAGAGAGGAGCTTTTGAGGGGAAGAAATTTTTGGAATATTAGTATTCCTAATAATTCCTCATGGACATGGAGAAAGATCCTAAAATCAAGACCTTTAGCTAGATATCTTTTGAAGTGGAAAGTTAGAAATGGGAAACTCGTATCTTTTTGGTTTGATGATTGGCATCCTTATGGACCTTTAATCAAATAGTTGGGTGAGCAGGCTAGCATGACATTGGACTACCCTAAGGATACAATGCTTGAGGAGCTTATAGAAGGAAATGAATGGACTTAGCCAACTAGAGAAAGGTAACAATCTATTAACGCCAACCTTAGATCCTTACAACCAAACACTTTGTTGGATGATGCCTTATCTTGGAAAGTTGCTGAACGCAAGCCTTTAACTATCAGAAATGCCTATTTTCTACAAAGGAATAATGAGCCAAAAGTGTTGTGATATCCTTTGGTTTGGCAAAAAAGTATACCACCAAGATTTGCTTTCATACTGTAGATGGTGGTCCAATACAAACTCTTGACAGTGGATAAATTATAGGCTTAAGGAGTGATCGAGTGTAACAAGTGTTTCCTTTGTCTATGTTTTGAGGAATCGCATGATTATCTCTTCTTCAGTTACCCTCTCTCAAAGCTAATGTGGAAGAAATTGGAGAGGCTACTAGGTTAGAATAAAGCACAACCCGACGACTATACATCCATTAGAAGTTTTTTAAGGCTACAAAACCTTAAGTTGGTCAAGCTGCAGTATAGAAAACTTTTTGCAGTCACAACATTCTACCTTTGGATGTAGAGGAACAAGAGAAGAATAGGAGATACAACATCATCTATAGAAAATTTTTTGAAAATTTCTATTTTTTACCATTTAAATTCTTGAGCACCTTTGTAATGTATGACCATTTAAGTGATCTAAGTATCCTTTTGTAATTTTGATACTTAGCTCATTCTTATAGGTTTCATAACATGCTTCTTTTGTACACATCCTATATATAATTTTCGTTGAATCAATGATATTACTCACTTTACCCAAAAAAAAAAAAAAGGGACATCAAAGCTGATTGCTTCAAGTTACAAAATTAGAGTAGAGAAGAATCAAAAAGATGACAAGCCTATCAAAGCCAATGTTATCAAAAATGAGCTCAAAAATGTGACGTCTATATTGTGACAAAGAATAGTGCCAAACAAGGATAGATTTTAAATTCTACTTGTTCATTCCACATATACTACCATAGAGATTTGTTTTTTTCTTATGAACCAATAGACAGAGAAGTTGTATTAATAGGCAATAATTATCCTTGTAGAGTTGCTAATATCGGTACTATCAAAATCAAAATACATGATAGCATGGGAAAAACATTAAAAGATTTGGGAGCAGCTAAGAAAATTCTTAACAGGGAGATTAAAAGAAATAGAATTGTAAGTAAACTTTATTTGACTCAAAGGAGTTTTATTGAGAAAGTTTTGGAGTGTTTTAGAATTAATAACGCTAAACCTCTAAATACTCTACTTACTGCTCATTTTAGGATTTCAACAACTATGTCACCACAAACTAATTATGACATTGAGCATATGTCGCATGTTCCCTACTCTAGTGTTGTTGGTAGTATTATGTATGTAATGGTTTGCACTCATCTTGATATTACATATGTTGTTAGTATTATCAATAGATACATGTCAAATCCTGATAAGAAACATTAAAAAGTTGTGAAATGAATTTTAAGATATTTTAAGAGCACTACTAATGCATGTTTGGAATTTAGGAAAAGTAAGGGAAATGTAATTGGTTTTCTTGATTCAGATTCTACAGGTGATCTTGATAAAAGAAGATCCATCATAGGCTATGTCTTCACCCTTGGCAATTGTGCTATTAGTTGAAAAGCTACTTTACAATCAACAGTTGTACTACTACTACAAAAGTTGAGTACATGGCAATTGTTGAAGCTACTTTATAATCAACAGTTGTACTATTCACTACAAAAGCTGAGTACATGGCAATTGTTGAAGCTGTAAAGAAAGCCATTTGGTTAAGAGATTTGTTTGGTGAACTCTGCTTAGACTAGCAAGTAACTATCGTCCATTGTGATAGCTAGAGTGCTATTCACTTGACAAAAAATCAAATGTTCCATGAAAAGACAAAGCATATTTATGTAAAGTACCATTTTATTCGAGATATTATTTCTCAAGGAAATATTGTAGTTAAGAAAATTGGTACAACAGATAATCTGGCTAATATATTGACTAAACCCCTTTCAATAATCAACATTGTTTAGACTTGACTAGCATGCCCTTTAAGGGCTATGTGGAGAAGATGGAAAAAATCTTCTAATTGTGGTACAAAAAAAAACTCTAAGTCAAGGTAGAGATTGTTAATGTGACTTGAATTTTTGCATGGCAAATGTGAATGCCAAGATTTATGATAGGCTATTTGACATGATAAATATAAATCTTGATTTACCGTAATTTATGGTGAGTTATTTTGACAAAATAATTGGATAAATTTCTTGTCACAATTAATAACCACATTTTATTGAAAAAAATGAAGAAGAATTCACACACTATTAAGTCAAAATTATTGACTTTGTAATTAATAGCAATTCACACATGCTAATTTGTGGACTCTATAAATAGACAAGTATGGTAACTCATTTTGCATCAAAGAGTGAGTGATTAGTGAGTTAAAGTGCGTGAGAGTTGAACAAATAAAGAGAAAATTCTTAACTTGTAAGGATATTAAGTATAATTGGATTAAGGTTTTTTAAGTGTTCTCTCTTATATTTGTGCCGCTTTCTTTTAATTATTAGTAGATTTCTTTCTCTGCTTCGCCCGTAGGCATAGGCCAATTGCTGAACCATATAAGTTCTTGTGTCTCATTATTTTTCTCTACGTTGTTGTTGTCCATTAGTGCACCTAAACAAGATTTTTGATCCCAGTTATCCCCAATACTCTAATACCATGTTAAAGCTAGCACCACAATCATCTAATGTATCAATTGGTTGTGTAGCTAGCGTTAACACTTTTTGTGGTTAAATCCTTTCAAAACTGGATGCAATATAGTCTGCTGGATGCATATGGAGTAATATCTTAAAGCTTACCCATGAAGCTTTGCATTTTCCTCTAAGCAAGAGCTGAGATTACTTTTGCATTCCTCTAACTCCTTTAGAGTCTTCTTCAACTGCAATTAAATCCTGGTTAAATGCCTACATTATGCCAAATGAAGGCTATGAAAAAGTGTAAAACAAACTGAAACAACCTCCAGATGGAGAGGATCATTTTTCTTATTGCCCTGCGTAATTTCCTACATGATTGTAAATATTAACCTTAAAATCAAGAAAAAGTAAGAGTTGAAGGAGAATAAAGAAGGAACATCAATTACTTCAAGTATATACAAGAAATGAGAATATTGAACAAACCAACCGGAGAATCTGTGCTAGCCCTTGAGCAGTAATGCTGATTGCAAGTCCCATCTATAGATTGTAGCAGCTGTTTAAAATTCACAAGCTAGACAGGTTAACATCGCCAGAAAATACACCAAACAATATAACAAATGACAACAGTCAAGCCTTATTTCTGCTCGGTGAGATTGGATATATGGATCACAAATAAATTACACCTTGTCACAAATTATATCATTCAATACCTAAAATATATTACACCATTTTAATTAATCCCAAAAAAAATGTACATCTGGAAAAAGAGCAACAACGTTAACAGAAATGGATTTCACATTTTTATCTGCAAGTACCTGATCTCGTAGTTTAGATACTTCTAATAATAGCATCTCTCTCTCTCCTTCTTCATAAAATTCTTGGAATCTAAAGTACAACAGCAACAAGCATTAATATCTTGTCGATCATCAACTAATCCTTTACATCAATCAAAAAGTACCTTCGTAGTTGGTCCAAAAGTCTTATGTTTTCCCGGGCAAAGCGGGTTACTTCAGGGTTCCTATCAAGTTTAGCTTGCAGCAATTGAATCTCCTCATAAAGTGCTTTGTTCTCTTCAAGCAAGTATGTGTCTGATGTTATTGAGCCACTAAGCAGTGATTCCATTCTCTGAATCTTGTCTTCCCGAAATTTAAGCATCATTTTGGTACACCTAGTGTCCTCCTCTCGTTGGCGCACCTGAGAGTAACTCCAGTTGTCAAATGGTTTTCAAAAGCAAATCAGAAAGAAACAGGGTTTTGGAAGTACCAAACGATTTAACAGCTCAATTTCAGCTTCAAGTTGTTTGGTAGACACTTCTGTCATTTGCTCCCTTCTCAAGGCACCAGCAAGTGTTGTCTCCAACGTCTTCAACTGATAAGTAATAAGCCATCATGTCAACAACAAATGATGTTGATAATAATGTAGACTTCATTTGATGCTGAGGGAAATAATGTCCATGCATGCATTTTTTCTTTCCCCTAGAGGACAAAAATAAGATATTGTTTATGGAATGTCCATGGGCTTTTGAACACATCAGTCAAGAAGTTGCAAATCCACATAGACACATTTGAGAAAATAACAATATACACAGCTTGGACATGCTTTTTCTTCATAATGATTACAATGAGTCAAGAAATTACAGAAAAGGTCCAAATGGTCACTTACCTGCTTAGTAGACAATCTAACCATGCTGTTGGATTCAAATCCAACAAAAGCATCAGCCTCTTGTTCATCATCCCCAATGTTGCTGGACGTGCTTGCATATTCATCCACTTGCTTTTCATTCCTGCTGTTTATTGAACCAAATGACAAAGCCCTAGAGACATTCTGACGTTTTAGGGCAGAAACTTCCTCCTGTTTTATAATTCATTCTGTTTGATTAGAGAATTTAAATAAAGACAGTATATGACCATGATTTACACATTACTCATAATCAACATACAACATGATTGAGGCTATTAGAACAAAGAAAAGGATGTAATAATTGATCGTTGATTCTTGGAGCACCTTCAGTAAGCGTATCTGGTTTAGCAAAGCAGTTACATCCCCTGTTGAATCCTCGTTCACCACAGCCTAAAACATTAGGAAGAGTAAAATAAATATGTTTTTCTTAGACTTGTGAGCATAAAATAAAACTTAGACCCATATTAACTAAAGGATAGAACTTACGTTATTTTTTATAAGTTTTGCACGCTGAGCAAACTTCAATGTATTTAAAGTTTCAGCTGCAGAACTGCAAAAGAAAATGTTGAAGTTGTATTGAGTTCGAAAATGGTTGGACTTACAAGTTAATTGTTTTGTTTAAAAACATTTAAAATTCAGTACCACATGGAAGGGCTGACATTCGCAATGATGATGGTTTTTGAGTTACCACCGAGGGAATCCTGCAATTGTTTTAAAAATGGTTGCTATAAATAGAGATAGAGAAAACTTAAGATTTCACACAAGACTGATTTGTTATTGACCTGGAGGAGAAAGGTAAGCCTTGAATCTCGATAAGGAACATGCCTTTGCTTCCCATTGGCCACATCCACTAAAATCATGATTACATGACTACATTGTAGATTTAGCATTGTTAGCTAGCAAACATAACATGTAAATCCCATGTCAATACTGACTTAATTAATGCACCCTTTTCCACCTATGAATGTGATTTAAAACAATATCCTCAGCAAGATAAGCTTAAGTTCAAGGTAAACAAGAAGCAGATAATACAGAATTAAACAAGAAGCAGATAATACAATATCCTCAGCAAGACAAGCTGAAGTGAACAGAAAAAAGAAAGCCATTTAAATCGAGATACCCTAGTGTCGACAACGATTTGTTGATATTAACAGCTTCTTTCAAGCGGTCACCTTCTGCACCAGATGTTTTTTGCCTATTGAACAAATTAAACTTTTTCCTTGAGAGAGTACAGAATTAGGTGCACATTTCAATTCTAAATGGCATTGGTACAATGTCTTACCTCTCTGAACCCGCAAGGTCTACAAGATTTAATCTTGCAAATCGTAAATTGGTCGTAGAATCCTTTTCCCACCTACTCTCTATAATGCATGTAAAGACGCTATGGGAACGACTGCTCTCCCTGTTCATGTTTGTTGCAGCAACCTTTCTATTTGAAGAACCCTGTATGAATTACACCAAATTACACTACATGTATAGATGTATGCCTACTTTGAATACAATAATGACAACTGATACCTGAGTTAACAACTTCAATACATCACTGACATTTTGTACCTCAAATTCAGAGAGATTTTCTACGTAGACGCCCTTCTTTACATCCTCACGCAGCTTCATAAGAAACATGGCAATAGTTAAATTGATAAAGATTGCAAAGAATGGTAAATTAAGAAGGACAATACCTACCAGCAAATTCGTAGATGAAGAGTCAAGAAGATCCGTAATCTGTTCGTTGTAAATCTCTAAAAATGAACACTTGCAGTTGTATTTCAGCCTCTCAGCTCTCTGAGTTTCTTCTTCCTGTGATATCACACAAGCTATACCTTACAAGAATTTATTGTTAGTGGAATATGGAACTAAAGTTGGAGAATTTGTGCATATTTACTGCTTGAATCCTGGCAAACAAGAATTCAAAAATCCGTGGGGTCATTCCACGATGTTGACTAGGCTTCATTTCAAGATCTTCAATTTCACCAAGCATCGTGTATGTTTTCCCACTTCCTGTCTACAGAAACCGCAAATAAACGGTGAAACCAAAAAATACTTAGGATATAATATTCATCTCTTTAAAGCAATAAAGCATGTGTAAACTATTAAATTTAGTCCCCATCCAACTAAACTAAAAGTTTAAACTTATATATTTAAGGATGTTTTTATATTTATATTTATCAAACCCCAACCCCTGCCCCTTCCTTTACGTAAACTGAGATATCGATAGAGGCTCATCATGAGGAAATAATTAATCAACGAGTGAAGTTGAACAAGACATCTCTGCTCCATAATAGATTTCAGTCCAAGCATAACCTACTAGATATATATCCACCATAAACGTATTAAGTGAAGGTAATAAAAGACCTTCAATTACTTGTTTTCAAAATCGTAAGCCATTAGCATATCTCTTGTTTTGAAAAGATCATGCAATTGAAAGAAAAGAGTGAGATCTGTAAATACAGTAACATCTATTATATTACAACACTGTTTTCCTAGTTACACAAATACTCAGAAGGTGTGAAGAAGATAATCCACAAAACAATTGTGCAAAATAGAAAAAATATGAACACTGTATTCAGCTCAATTAATTCAGGCAATCTAAAATATAATGCATAATCATTACTGGACAATGAAAATTACAAATATATGTGGGTCTAAGCAATCAACGTCACTGTTTTACTTGAAAAGCAATAAGGTTGAGACATAGTTTCACACAGTACCTGGCCATAAGCAAACATGCAGCTATTGTATCCAGAGATACAGTTCTCTACCATTGGCAATCCAACCATCCTGAAAAGCGTCTCCTGCAATATTACAGGCTTTAGATACATGTCAAAAGTAAAGGTAGTTGTCCATTCCAAATAATCATGCCGCTGACCTGGTCAACAGTTTCACAAGCAACATGATCGAAGGTAAAACGGGTTTCTGGTTGCCCTATCCATGTTATGGTCTGTGAACTTTCTTGCTTCAAACACCTACTATAACCATTCATGGCCAATTCCATGCTATTCAGTGGACGAACACGAATAAGAACCTACATAAACTCTTTATATCAGCATCTTAGAAACCATATTATCGGTATTTAAAGAGTCTTCTCATTAATTTTTTCATGCAATAGCCACACCCTCCACGTATATTAGAACTTACCTGTACATTGTGTTCCATCCAAAACGATGGATCCTCCTTTAGATCGAAGTGAGGAACTTCAACTGTATCAACAACAGTAGCAGAACACGTGGAACTCGGAACACCTCTGTACAAAGCAGAAATGTTTCCCCAACGACCACCTCCATTCCCATCAATCTTACTCCTAAATCCAACATTTGGGGGCTTGTTAACACTCCTATTAGGTGTACTCTGCGTCGAATTACTCTCAGAATAATAACTCGAATTCGCTCTCCCAACCGTCCTAGTTGTCCCAGGAGTTGATAAACCTGCATTTCCAGATCCCGGTCCTCGACTAACTTGGTTTGGAAAATGACCTGTATTCCCCCTGGGATCAACATATGTATCCACAGTGCCCTTACTAGGCTCATTTCTAGGCCAACCAAATCGGTTTTTCGATGAAGCAACCAAATTATGCTTCTCCGGAGTCCGAAGAGGCAACACAGGATCTCCTTGGCCATTCTTCCCCTTGGACTTAACTGGAGTACTCTCAATTTTACTTTTACTACTTGCTTCGGTTTCAGGTTTAGGGTTTTGAGAGGGCTCGGGTATAGTGTTTAATGGTGCCCTGGACGAGTCCAAACTAGCTTGAACTGCAGGTGAAGTTTTAGGTTCCAAAGGTACATTCTCAATTTCCCCATTCTTTCCGGAATTTCGGCGCAAGAACTTCAAATCCCTGAGCATTCTGTCGAACAAGATTTTCACAAAATTGAGAGCAAAAGAAAAATAATAAGTCCGAACTTTAAGTGGAAAAAGAAAGAAGAAAACATAAGAATAAAAGCTTTATTTGTTGTTCACCTGAAAGAAGAATTAAAGAAAAGAAACCCTAATTGTCGAAACCCTGAAATGTCTACTAAATTGGAGCTCGAATCAGCTCAAACAGGACAAATTAGGGTTTAGTAAATTAATGAGAGGTAATCACATAGGGTTCAAAAGTGCATATCATAGTTGAATTCAAGCATTGGAGGTTGTGAGACGGGCACACACTCTCTCTCTCTCTCTCTCTCGATTTCTGTGGAAGTGGAATTTGAATTTGAGCGTTGGAAGTTCAAGAGAGTAGAGAGAAAGAAGATGGTGCTCGTCCTTTGGATGGTTTTGGATGGACGGTGGAGATTGGATCAGGATTTGAAAATGGACGGACAGAAAGCAACACCGCGCTTGGAAATTTTGAATTGAAAGGATTAAATTAGAAAGGGTATAATCACGGCATTTTATTGTCAACGGCTATCTAGTAGCATGGTAGTATGATAATTGATTGGTATCTACTCCCCTGTTTAAACGATTTCAAAACATTTTTTCCCTTTTTTCTTTTTCGCTTTTTTTGACTTTTGAACGTAAAACTTGTTTAGAGAATATCAACATCATTATCATAATTTTTAATGTATTTGTAAATTTTTCACCTAAGTTTGAAGTTGTATTTTTCACCTATTCAACCTTTTACATATCATGCACTGCTTTATATTTAACTAATTGGACTTATATTTTTTTGTCCAATATATATTTGTCATGTCATAGTTCTTAAAATAATAAAAATAGTAAATTTGATAAATAAAAGTTTAACCAATTATAACATTTAACAACTTCAAATTTCATGTATAAATTTTTATAAGTAAAGTTGGATTAGGTCATTAGCCAAAAACAAAAAAAAAAAAGTTGGATTTGGTCTCCCATTTAATAATTTCAAACTTTAGCTGTAAAATTGAAAAAATTTGCAAAGCTAGAATGGTATTTTTGACATTACTCCAAATTAAGATGATAGAAGCACAAGTAGAAAGAAAATATATCCTTCCATTTTATCTGCATAACACAAGAATTTAAGAATAGAAAATGAATATTAGGCAACAAAGCCAAAGGATGAACATAAAACAAAATAAATGGTTTTTTAAAGTATAAAAGGTTAATTTGTAAATAATGAAAAATTCAACCCTTACATTATATTTCCACTATTTTCAAACTAAACCATATAATTGTTTTATCTAAAATTCAATAATAAGGATAAGAAGATAATTTCATGAAATTTTCCTCGATCTACTTTTAAGTCATTGAAATGGTGTTGGTACATGAATTTTTTTTCCTTTTTTAAAAATATAAGGAATTCCTCGAAAGCATTTTGAACATTTGAGCTAGCATGAAAAAAAAAGTGGAATGAATTTGAGAGTAAAAGCCCAATAAAAGTTTTGTCTTGGAATACAAAAACCACTCCATTCTTCATTTATAAAGAAAGAAAAGGAAAATCAATTAATTTACTATAATGTCCTTAAAAAACAAATTCAAAATTTAAGTGCTTTTTTTTGTTCTTCAATAAATTTAAAAATATAGTTAACTAATTTTTTTTCTTATAGTTTTTCCTTTCCATTCCAAATAAAAATCTTCTTCTCACTTTTTTCCCTCTAATTATTTTCTTTTTTTCCCTTAATTATTTCTTTCTTACCAAACATTATGTAAATTGTAAATAAGCTAATTCATTATTTCCACATCCATTGAAAATGACATATATATATTTACTTTATTATTTCCAATACATATTTATTTTATTGAATATGAGGCGGTGGAATAGTTATTGTTCTCCTATAATGTTATCCTAATACGTCCCATCAATCATAATTAGGGTAACAAACGAGTCGTGTCAAGATCATACATTGCTAAGTTTGAACTCAAGCTCGATTTAAAATTTTAAATCTCAAACTCGACTCGAATTTAGTTGAACTTAAAATCTTAACTTCAAGCTTGACTTGAAATGGTAGTAAACAAGCTTAAACTTAACTTAACTAAACTCGTTTAAACTCGATTTATGTAAAATCACATTTTTTTCTAATTATAGTAATGTTAGTGTTTAAACTCAACTTGAACTTAATTGACATTTATACCCACCTTAAGTTCAATTAGGTTCAAGAGCTAATCAAACTAAACAATATGAAGTTTATGTTCAACTTGATTAACTATTCAAATAACTCAAGCTCAAACTCAAACTCAAACTCAACTTAACTCAACTCAACTCAATTTTTCTCGAATAAAACTCAAATAAATATCAAGCCAAATTCGAGTAGCCATAAGTAGTTTGACTCATTTATACTCCTATTTACAATCAACCATTTAAGCAAATTATAAATAAGCGTCACAACTCATATCATGTGCTTAAGTATTAGACTAGTAGACGCTAATGGAACAATGAATGCCTATCATTCTCAAATAAGCTCTAAAAACCATGTTTAGTATACTTTAGCATTTAATGGTCAATTAATTTCATGAATATTGTTAATAAAACAAAAAAAAAAAAGATTAATATTAAAAATTTTGTTAAAAAAAAAAAAAGAAAATGCCCTTACAGCTCATTATTACCTCAACCCTCCCCATATCCCTAATCAATCCCCCCACCAACCTTTTCTTTTTGAGTTCGATGTCTAATTTATATTTGTTTGAAACATGGAGTTTAATTGGTATTTCACAATTATGGTGAAGACAATGATTAAGAAATGAGAGATGATGTGAAAATTTGAACACTTTCAAGGGAAAATAAATATAATATAATTTTATGTGTTGGATAAGAGGATTTTTTTTTTTTCAAAATAAAATAAATCTAGTTTTACAGGGATTTATTAAATATTTAATTTTATAAGAAGGATATGTATGTATTTGTACTTTGATCCTTTTGATATTTTATTTTGACAAATACATGATTTGAAATCAATGGCAAAAATGAGCAAAAGATAGAAAAAAAAAAATCAAAATACTCTTATGTCACATTTGTTCTGTAAGAATGGTCTACAATGTAATGAAATGGATTAAATTTAGCACTATTAACAATATTAGATCGATGTTTGAATTCAATGCCTTATGGCTAAGGGTTTTCAAGGGTATTTACTTATTTTAGATAGAGTTAAAAGGAGGCACCAAAGGATGGTAAGGCTTCTCCAACATTCTTTAACTTTATCAATATTCGGTGTAAGATTTAGGACTGCTCGGTATGGCCTCTTAGCAAACAATTTATATACATAGTAATTTTACATTTTTTAGGAGAAGAAAATCACCATTTATCGATTTATATAATATATTAGTATTATTAAATCTGTTTTCCTTATAACATTAATAAGTGGAAGAGACAAAGTCCTCTTTGTTACGGGGTTAGTGCTACACATGAAAAATGCTAGATTGTCATGATTTTTGAGTTGTAATGCTAGACCATTATCTCGACTATGAATGGGCCCTCTGCAAATATCCACCTTGCTTCTATGTATCATGTTGATGAAATGAAGAAAATGGTTAGTGATGAGGAGTTTTTTACATTTTCACATGTAGCTAAAAGGATAAATTGCAATACCTTAGAAAAAAAAAAGGGGGGATATAAAAGAATAAAGTCATAAATATAAATAAAGGATGAGTAAGTTACAAGTAAGGGGTATTACGATCTTAAGCAACGGTTCAATTAAGGGTAATTTTGGAAGTATAAAATTTCCTAACCTAGCTAGTTCACATATATTACGTTATTTCATAAAAACTCTTTTATACTTATTGGAGTTAACGAATATAAGTCTTCCATTATAAACCCAAGAAACACTCAAAGTATATCAAGAATATTAAATATTATTGGTTTTTAAAGGAAAAAGTTGGATTGATTTAAATCTCTCTTGGTGGTATAACTCATTTAAAGAAAGGAATCGTAAGGCATACATAACCTTCGGAGATTTCTAATAGTAAGTAAAGAGTCGATTATAAAATTTAGGTTTTGATTAAATCTAAGTGATATACATTGATATTTTAGGGTTATGTGTTGATCACTTAGAAAGGTTTTAAGCGAAAAAAAAAAGGTTTGACGAGAAAGTGACATGATCAAAAAATATGATTGTGTCCCCGGTTGTATTCCTTACAGTAGGTGATGTGGGCTAATGGACTAGAAAGTTACACACCCAAAAGATAGAATCGTATTCCTTATAGTAGATGATGTGGGTTGATAAAACAGAAAGATATACAACCGCAAGACATGATCGTGTCTCTGGTCATATCCTTTGCAGTAATGAAATGTAACTTAGTAAGTTACACTGCAAAAAAAATATGATTGTATCATTGACTATGTCATAGGCTTTGCTCGTTAAGTTTTTTCTTTTCTTTTTATTTTATTCCTTTGTTACTTCTAAGGTAAATTCCTTTAATATATCATTAAGTGAATTGAAGGAGAATTGAATGGTTTAAAAATGAGCTTTAACTAAGAGATAATGTTTATTCAAAATTTAAAAGAGTTTAATAAGTATTTATTATTTTTAGGATTTAAAATCAAGTTTGATTTGTTAGCAACGAATTGCAAATATTCAGTTATATAATACTTACTTGTATATGAGTGTTAAGATAGCAAAAAAAAAAAAAATTTAAAATTAAAATGAATTAAATATATATCCAGTTTATGTATTTTTTTGTTATTTGTGTTTGGCTTGTCCTAGGAGCTCAAAATAGTTGATCCCTAAAGGACAATCTCGATGATTCTTATGATGCATTGTTCCTAGTAGAGTCTTAGAAATAATTTAGAGTAGGTCTAGGTGCTTTAGAAGAGCCTGAAAAGGCACGCCCAATGTTAAAATATCGTAGAGGAGCCAAAAGAGACATGTCTAATATTACGTTACAGAGGGGCCCAAAGAGGTATGCCTAATATTAGGTTGTAGAGAGGTCCAAAGAGACACATTTAAACGTTAGGTTGTGATACGAATTGCGATGTAATTAGATCACGAGGACTATTACTGTATATTTGTATGATTGACTTGAAAGTAAAGATAATTAAGTGAATTATGTGATATACTTGTTTTACATTTTTACACATGTAATTATACATTATTTGATTACACGTAGTGATTGTGTATTACGTACTAAGCTTTAATTCACTTTATTATATTTTTAGATGCAGGATATATAGTTATACTGTTTAACTTTAATAACTTATAAAGCTAATTGTTACTATTTTGGGAGTAAAAAAAGTAGGAATGACGTATAGTATTGAAGAATATCCTTAGAAATTAATCGATAAAATTGTTTAGTCTTATATTGTAACGATAATTAATTAGGTATTAGTATTTATTAACTAGAAGTTATTATAGCATTTTTTTAAGATTTAATTGTATAAGATTATTTGTAAATTTTTATAGTATTATTTAGAATTTTTAATGAGACGTTATGCATAACGTATCATTAAAAATTAACAACACGTAGTGATCTGCGATATTCTCGACTTTGAAGCGTTACACAAATAGTGTTGCTAGAGATTGCTTCTATGATAATGAGAGGGACGTGTTCTCAAGGTTGATGGTTGAACCCTCCGGGCCTTCTCCAGGATTCAATCCGCGATAGATATTATTCCGTTCTACTTTTATCAAGGCCGGGATAAATGCTAAGGTTCATCGGATGATTTTAAAATCAGAATTAGTCATCGTAAAAGAAGAATGGGAATTGGTTTCGACTCTCCCATTTTAAAATTGGAAAATAGCTAGTTCCATAATTAAAATAAGTGATTTCTTTTTAACCACCACCATCCGAAATTCTTTGTGCTGCCACCAACGAAAGCCTTTGACGTTATTATCGCTCTCGGATGCATAAAATTCCGTCAAAAATAAATAAAATAGAACTAAGAACAAACTCCTTCCTTATCTTAAAGAAGGGACGGCCAAAAAAAAAAAAAAGAGAGAGAGGTACATATAGTGCCACGTAACTCTAGATAAGCATTATATTAATCCTTTTATACATAGGGAAATATTGTGTTCCTTTCTTCGAATGAATATCATTCATTTATATATATAGGCTTTGATGCCTTGCTATGTGTAGAGTCTTTGATGCCTCACCGTCTGACCAAAGCCTTTTCCACATTGGTTCAGCTCATTTTATTATAAGTTGTCCCGACGTGTACCAAGATGAGATATTTTGGTTTTCGATAGAACTTTTCCTTAGAAAATTTAATTAGAAGTTTCAGGGGTTCCACTGTCCAATACCATACTTGCATATTATCCTCATAAAATGGATTTACTCCAGTTCGACATAAAAAGATAAGTCTAGTTTATTTATTTTTAATTTCTATTATCCAATATTATACTTGCACAATATCCTCGAAATAAGATGCCGAATCAATAAATTTATTAAGAAAAATCCTGCAAAAGGAAAAAGATTAATATTGTTTGAAGACTATACCTCAAAATCATACAATGTGGTAATCATTTTTAGTACATAAAACCCCCCATAGAAGATAAAAGAAAACTATAAACTTAATATCTTTCAAAAATGAATATCATGTCACATTTCTAACTAAAGATTCATAAAATAATTAAAGCCAGCAATACATTATATCAAATATTGTATTATAGATTATATATTTATACACTATTAAAAGAAATTGTGGAAAGGAACAGCAACAGGGACAGGAGGAGCAAAATCAGTTGAGCCAGTATCCACTGGTTGTAGTTGTCTTCTTTCCTGATGGGTTTTCAAAGCCAAGAGACTGTTTTGCTTTGGAGAACACATGTATGACAAAGTTGAAAAGTTCTGAGAACACTTGAACTCTCTGATGCTTTGTCGACATGATGCTTTACTTGTAGACGAAACCCTGGACAGTTGTTTCAAGATAAATGTAAATCTAAGACCATAAAATGAATATGAGTAGTGATGTCGTCGTGTATTGCTATCTTTATTCCTTTATCTTATATCTTCCGTTTTTTATGGAGATTTTATGTCGATGGACAAGGGAAAAAGGATGGTGTTTAAGGACAACTTTCCCACTCCGTTTGTATTTCCGGAAACATCCACTAATGAAACCAATAGTAAGGTCAAGCATAATTAATGCGAAATCATGTCTATTATGGCGTATTTAAAGCTCATAAAGTACACTGGAGTCTGGACAAATGAAAGAAACTCATAACGTACAGGTCAGCAAGGGACTTGACCAAACTAGTTTAAAGGTGGACCCATGTAAATAGAATCCGTTTTAAGCTACATATAGATCTTGGCCCGGATATAATGACCCCGCGGTTCATGGTTCTAGGTCGTAGACTCATGAACAGTGCTCGCAATTTTTTCCCGTTCATTTATTTTCTTCTATTTTCAATTCTAATTGATATTTAAATTTGAAAATTAAAAAATAAATTTATTTAGTCATAAATTATATATTTTCTTATTAAACTTTTAGTAAAGAATTCAAACATTTACTTTCACATTGCAAATTGTCAATTCAAAATACATTTTACACAACAAAACATTGTTGGCCACTCTACATGATTGTAAGGAACCACTCCAAAATTTTTATTTATATAAAATTGAACGTTACAAATATAGCAGGGGGACAAGAACCTTAACTCTTACAAATAATTGCTAAGCTAGTGCAGAAAATAAATAAACTAATACTATAACCCTTACATAAAGTTTTGAATTGAAATAAAAAAAAGTAACATATAAAGGCTCAATTGCTATCATAGGCATGCACTCAAGAGTTGAGCTACCTGTGCTTCCACTTACGCATTGAAGTCACCAAAGTTTCATCTTTTCAAGATGTGTCATGAGGTTCCTATTTATGCCTTGCCACTTTAGTCCAATCTTCATCTAAAGTGAGCACTTCGACATCAATAGTCGATACCAAGGCTCTCTAGTTCAAAATAAGTTTCATCGTGTTAAAAACTTGTTGTACAACAACCATTAAAGCAGGAGTTGCTAGAACTTGATGAGCCATACGAGAAACGTAAAACCTACAAATTTCCTAAATAGGATAAGAAGTTGATAAGGAGCCTCCGTAAGATATTCCCTAAAATCAACAAATTAATTAACTTAAACCTAAAATACTACACCAAAAACCCTAATTCGAATCCTGAAAACCTTAAATGATAATTTGAACCCTAGTTCAAGTTTTGTACATTAAAAACCATAAATGTAAAACCTTAATTGTAGAAATCCAAGAAATCTAAAACCCTAAACATAATTTCTAAGTTGAAAATCTAGAAATTAAACCCTAAAATTTTAAATGTAAGGAAAAAAAACCCTAAAATACCCTAAATCATAAGTGGATACATTTAATTAACGTTAAGTATCTAACAAGGTTAATCAATTTAATTAGATAAAAATTGGACCCTAATGTATAATGATGCACAACACCATTCATAGGTTGAAAGAAGTGAATATATTAAGCCAAAGACTCGTTTAGTTACATTAACAAGACTTGACCAAACCAAACCAACTAGATTACTTAAAATCTAATCAGTATACTCTATTAACCAAAGGAAAACTACCCTCTTACCCACCGGCCATCATGGCACTTTCCCATGATGGCAAGTTACATTTCATGTAATGGCTCAATTTGAATAACTTATTTTTCAAATTTGACTAGATGTGACAAAGGGACTTCATCTAAAGACTTTCCTAAATGGGTTAATGACTAAACCTAAATTTATCCTAAAGGACTAAAGTATTCCTTAAACTAACATATTCTTAGGGCTAACCACTATACAAGATAAATCTTTAGACAAAGAGATGTATAAAAGAGAGACTAAGACTCCCAAATGCATCCCTCAACTGACCATAATCTCATTCCTTCTTGTCCTTCTTACTTTTCATTTTTCTCTTCAAAAACCTTCCTCATCCAAGATATGAACACATGGTCTTGACACCTAAACTAAACACCACCTTACTCCATCAAAAACGCCATGCCACCACTAATTCCATCACTTAACACCCAAAAAATTCCACTAGAACACCACCACCAACCTTAGCTGAACATTATCAAACTCAAACCATATTTCCTTCATCATCTTCAACCTTAAGACATCAAGAAACTAGCAACCATCTACTGCTTAAGAAGATGAGAAAGGCTTGTGGGGAAGTAAAGAAGAAGCCAAGTTTGGGACATAAAGCAAAGGAAACCGAAGTATTTGAAGAGGGGCAAGGGTTGAATTTGAGCTAAGGAGGAGCTTATGGCGCAAGAAGGATTACAAGCTTAGAGGTCCCAACTAGTTGGTAGAAGTATAGCACTTTCTTCATTTAGTTCTTTATCTTGTATTTCCTTTAGAGATGAGTTATATTAAAGAGTTGCCACATATAGCATAGTGATTTTTACAAGGAAATAAGTTTATGTAAGCTTTAGTTTAAGTATGCAATCTTAATGATTTATGGTCATTAATGTGATACTGGAAATTGGTTGTAATTTTTAGTAAGATATAATATAAAAATACAGAACTGCAATGAGTAGCAATTAGGAAATAAATCTCTTGAACTTGCATTATGGTTACTGAAACATTAGGGGATACACATAAGCTTACGTATTGATTATTGAAGTGTAATATCCATTCAACTAAAACTAAGAAGTAACTTAGAATCGCATGAAGAAGACTTAATTAGAAGAAGGCAAATTAAACCCCAAGAAAGCCATACTGACACCATAAAGAGGACCATCAAATCTGGATTTAAATTGATTTTATCTATTAACACGATTAATAATGATTATTAATTGATTAGGACTAAAACAAGTTACCTAGACACTAATTTAGGGAGTTAAGTAAAATCAAGCTTAAAACGATTATCTCTAAGAAGTTTAATTTAGGCCTAACATAACTAACTAAACTAGCGACACATATTGGATCGAAATTGCTAAAGAAGGCCTAATAAAATTTGAAATTGATTTAAAACATAACACTTAGGTTGAAGCCCAAATACAAGACCTAAACCCACAAAATAAGATCTAGAACCATTAGTATGCTTAAACATTTGTTAAACCAGAATAACTAAGTAACCTAGCTAAATTCTTAAGTCTAAACACTTAATAAAAACCCAACAAAGAATAAAATTAGGTTAGAAATGGATATCTTAAGCCTAGACCCAACTACAAACATGTGAAAAACGAAATTGACCAAGCTCATATGAAAGCACATTTGAAATTCTATAAAATTAACTATGAGAATGTGAAAATCAAAGTTAAAAAAAGAAATTTATGATAAAAATATGAGCGAAACTAGCGGAAATGTAGTGAATTCAACTTAATTATTTAGATTGTTTATCATATACTTACAAATATTATTATTTCATTGTCAAATGATGTTAACCTTGATTCAAAGATGCTAAAGGATTAGTACGATCTATAGATGACATGGCTAAGTGAATATAAGTAGATGTACTTATAGAATAAGTGGCATTATGATTGAATAAATGCTAACTTATGATTACTTGGGGATTTGTGTATTATGCTTGTAGGTAATTATTGCTTGTTTTGGATGCTACGATATTTTAAGATACACGAACAAAATTAAGTGATACATTACTTATGAAATTGAAATCTAATCATACTTAACTCATTAATTAAAATGGATCACGCATTTCATAAACTGCATATTTGTAAAAGGCTATCAGCATGACATTATTGGTAAGGAGAAGTCACGTGGATGGGAATTGCTATATTATAATAGAAATGAGTTTCTGTATGACATGTTTTATACTATATGCCCTTGCCTTGATCTTAGGAAGCTAACTGATGTTGGGAAACGATGCCCTCTAGTTAAGGTCAAGTCTAACCACTGCTTAAGAGTAAGTGAGACTACTTATGCTCCCTACATCCATAACCTTAGCAAATAAGATTATGAATTGAGAGGAAAGAAAAAAAAAATTGATTATGAATATGAGAATATTTACAACCTATTCACTTCACTAAATAGAATGAAAGGAGAATAGAATTGAAATTCCTAAGAAATGTAATAAGGGTATAATACTTATTATTTTGTTTAGTCGGCTTAATAAACAACTTAAGAATAGACACGCAATAAAACTTTACTGACTAAATTATCCTTGATCTATTTTCTTTCTTAAGTAATTCTAAAGTAATAAGTAGTAGTGGTGATGGTTGGTAAGGGCGATGGTAATGGTCGATAATAGCTAGCAGTGATGGTGATGGTGGCAGTAACAGCAATAGTAACAATAGCGAAGGTAGTGATAATAGTTGTGGTCAAAGGTGATAATGGTAGTAGAGGTGGCTACAGCGACGGTAGGTAATGGTGCCGACGACTACGATGGTAGTAGTGACAACGATGGTGGGTGCTAGTAGCGGCAACATTGGTAGGTAGTGACAGTGGCAGTGGCAACGGTAGCGGCAGCGATGGTGGCGACAGTAGCAACAGTGGTAGTAGCTGTCATCGTTAAATTGGTATGAAGTTATTTTTGGAAAAAATATGAAATTTTATAAGGAATTGTGATTTTTTGATTGAATTAAGGAATCCTTATTACTTGATTTCAACTAATAGAGATTCTTATAGAATTGTGATTCGGAGACAAAAAACCAAATAAACG
This sequence comes from Lumnitzera littorea, assembly GCA_024138015.1. Classification (NCBI taxonomy): domain Eukaryota; kingdom Viridiplantae; phylum Streptophyta; class Magnoliopsida; order Myrtales; family Combretaceae; genus Lumnitzera; species Lumnitzera littorea. The sequence goes on from JAMXBB010000011.1 coordinate 20,330,883, forward strand.
CTGTAATAAAGAATAAGAGAGGAATGGAATTCCAATTCCCCTCAAGTAAACAAGGCACTAACGGTTTGGGGAGCTAAGGTGATTGGAACATAAAGTTAATATGTCGATCATATTCCTAACTTAGGCAATAAAGGGCATCAAATTCATACTATATATAGTTTTCAGTTGACTATATATATTGTTATATTTCACTCTTATTCATGTATTCATATGGTTGCTAATTAACTTGTTTGTTATTACTTAAAAGTACAATATGAGGAATATCTCACTAAGATTGATGTAACTTCACCCTTGTAGTATTTAACTTTTACAAGAGTTGATTTAGCTAGTATCTAATCTATACATGTCAGGGATTAGTGATCAGGATGCCAAGAAGACTTGAGTGAGACGAGAACATGGGTATGTCATGGGTCGATTCAAAAGGGCCCAAAATCATGAGGTTCGTTCAAGCCCAAGAGGAAATAATCCAGAATATTCTAGAATAGGTGGTAGGTAAGGTAGATAGATGCATTTGATGTAAGGTAGGTGGGATTCATTTGTAACCGTTAGATCGAATTGATCTTAGCCCTCCATCTTGAGAGGCTTTTTGTATATATAGGGGAGATCTCCTCAGTTGTATTAGGAAGTGATTTTAAGTGAATACTATTTACATCAGAGTTTCTCTCTCTATATTTTCTCTATCTAAACATTGTGAGTTGATACTAGCTGACTTAGCCTTCCTTAGTGTAGTCAGGAACGTTGAGTGCTGCACGGGTTTGAGTAAGGAAATCTGCCCGTGACAAGTGGTATCAGAGCTAAGTAAGGAGACTTTGTGTGGAGAAAATGTCCTCTGGAGGAGACAACAACACTTCGATGATCGAAGAGTTAAGTAATCAAGAGGACCGCAGAGTCACCAAGCAGAGGGCTGGGTCTCGGGACTTGATGAACTCCCTCCTTAATAGGATTGATAGAGCGGAGTTAAGCATTGCTGAAGCGAAGGAACAATTTGATAAATCACAAGGCAGCCTTGAAGAGATGGAGGAAGAACTTCGAGGTGAGTTGCAAGGAGCATTGAATCAAGCCATTGAGGAGCTGAAGTAGTGTGATGAGGCGATTGAAGGGAAGAATGAAGTACTCCAAGCTCGAGTTATTGCTTTAGAAACTAAGGAGGAGGGTTATGAAGCCAAGATGGATGCTGTAATAGTGGCCATGCGCCAGGAGATTGAAGAACTTAAGAACCAATTAGCAGCATGTCGGGCGATAGTGGCAAATGGAGTGACCATCCAGTCTGTTCATAGGATTGATGTGCCTAAACCCGAACCTTTCAATAGGATACGATCCGCTTGGGAGGTAGACAACTTCCTCTGGGGAATAGAGCAATATTTCAATGCTGTAAGAATCTTGGATGACCTCGAAAAGGTACGCATTGCTGCTATGTATTTGAAAGATTCTGCTATGGTATGGTGGTGTAGGAAGGCAAACAAAATCAATACTTGAGCTAGCTTTGTACATGAAATCAAGGGGCAATTCTCTCCCCAAAATGCTGCTAAAGAAGCGATGGTGAAGTTGCGTCACCTAACTCATAAGGGTGACATCAAACAATATGTGAAGGAATTCTCAGAACTAATGCTGGAGATCCTAGACCTTAACCAGGATGATGCTCTAGTGATGTTTTTAGATGGTCTGGAACCTTGGGTAAAGTTAGAGCTATAGTAAAGAGGAATAGAAGACATCTTTAAGGCCATAGCAGTTGCTAAAGGCCTAACGGAGTTCAAGAAGATAAAACATAAGACCTCAATGGGAAGGTGGAAGGGGGGAGTTGAGAAGGAAAGAAATGGGAGTTCCTCAAGAGGGAAGCCTAAGATGGAAGAGAAAAATAATGATCGGAGAAGAACTCGTAAAGGAAAAGATGAGGAACGATGGAAGCCTCGAGAATTGAAGTGCTATTTTTGCAGTGGGCCCCATTATGCTAGGGAATGCCCAAAGAAAGATTGGTTGGCAGCAATTATGGCAGATGAAAGCTCCGATGAAGGGGATAAGGCCCAATTGGGTTCGGTACGACTACTTAGTGCTATGAAGATGCAGGAGAAGTGAAAGGGGTTGATGTACACTAAGGTGATAGTTTCTAGCAAGAAGTTAAATGCCCTTATTAATATAGGGGCATCTCATCTGTTCATCTCCAAGGTAGCATCAAGTAAGATTGAAATGGAAGTGGAGAAAACCAAGACATGGCTCAAGACGGTAAATTCAAAAGAATTCCTTACTATTAGAGTCGCCAGGGAGATAGAGCTCCATATGGGAGGGTGGAAAGGGAAAGTAACCATCAAAGTAGTACCTATGGATGACTTTGAATTTGTGATTGGGATGGAATTCCTAGATCGTATTGACGCAACTTATTATTCCTCGTGCAAATTGTATATGTATACTCGAGACCAACTCTCAATGTGTGGTGCCTATTATAAGGAAAGCTGGTCAAGCCACCAAATCCCTTTCTGCTATGCGACTAGCGAAAGGCCTAAAGAAGAATGAAGTTACGTACATAGCTCCATTGAAGGGGGAAGAAGAGACAGGGAATCAAGAGGTAAGTCCACATCAAGTAGGGGAGTTGCTAGAAGAATTCAAAGACATCATGCCTAAAGAGTTACCAAAGAAGCTACCACCAAGAAGGCAAGTGGATCATGCAATTGAGCTAAAACTAGGTACAAAGGCCCTTGCTACAGTTCCTTATCGCATGTCCCCAAAAGAGTTAGAAGAATTAAGGCGACAATTGAAGGAGTTGTTGGAAGCTGGATTTATCCAACCGTCAAAGGCACCTTTTAGAGCTCCAGTTCCCTTCCAGAAGAAACACGATGGGCCCCTCCAAGTATGTATTGACTATAGAATCTTGAATAAGGTCACTGAAAAAAATAAGTACCCTATTCCTTTAGTATTAGACTTGTTCGATCGATGGGGAGAGGTAAGATATTTTTCAAAACTGGATCTACGATTGAGATATCATCAAGTACGGATAACAGATGGAGATGAATCCAAAACCACTTGTGTCACAAACAAGTCTATGGAAGAGCACCTATAACATCTTCATACAGTTTGCTTAGCCTTAAGGGAAAACAAGTCATATGGAAAGCTGGAGAAATGTGCCTTTGCAAAGGAAGAAGTGACCTTCTTAGGGCATGCAGTAGGAAAGGGGAAGATCAAAATGGATGAAGAGAAGATACTGGCCATTCGAGAATGGAAAGAACTTACTAAGCCTACCGAATTGAAGTCATTTCTTGGCTTAATAATTTATTACAGAAGTTTTAGACATGGATACTCTCGAATGGCTGCCTCCTTAACGGATTTACTTGAGAAAGATGTCCTATGGGTATGGAGGGAAGATCGACAGAAGGCATTTGATACCCTGAAGGAAGCAGTCATTAAAGAACAAGTTCTTGCGCTCTCTAATTTTGGTGAAGTATTTGAAGTATGCATAGATGCTAGTGATTATACCATTGGTGAGGTTTTGATGTGGGAAAACCATCCAATAACCTTTGAGAGCTAAACGTTGAACGATACGGAGAGGCGATACCTAATACATGAGAAGGAAATGACAGCTGTAGTGCATTGCCCTCAAGTTTGGAGGCACCTTGTAAGTACAAGTCAGTGGGAATGGTCTAAGTTATTGGATGTCATACAGCTCTCTTTCAAGCTACAGAAGAATGAATCAATAAGGCATAGTCCATTTGAGTTTGTCTTAGGGAGACAACCGTTAACTCCCAATATGGTAATCATAGGATATACGAGGTTTAGTTTCCCAGCATATAAAATTGCAAAAGAGTAACAAGAAAGCCAAGATTTAACTCTGAATTACTTAAACAAGGCTATTCAGAGAATGAAGAAAGTTGTAGGTAAGAAGCGTCGGCCAATGGAGTATCAAGTAGGGGATCAAGTACTTGTGAAATTACACCTAATCCAATGGACCAAGGGCCAATTGCACAAAGGACTAATGAGGCGTTATGAAGGGCCATTTCTCATCGTAAAACAAGTGGGACGAGTATCTTATAAGTTGGAGTTACCTCCAAGATTAAAATTGCACCTAGTATTTCATGTTAGTATGCTTAAGCCATATCATAGGGACGAGGATGACCTTAGTAGAACAATATCACAGAGGGCTCCAATTGGAATTCGAGAATCATATGAAAGAGAAGTTGGAAAAATTATTACGGATAGATATGTGAGAAGACGAGACCACTCCCCTAGGCACAAGTATATGGTTATTTGGAAAGGAAAGCCGAAAAATAAGACTAGTCAGAAACCTACTGAAGCTCTATGGCAGTTTTCGCAAACAAAATTCAAAAGTTCCACGAAGAAAATACGACGAGGACATCACCGGAATGAGTGAGGGAAAATGTCACGGGCCGATTCAGAAGAGCCCAAAATCATGAGGTTTATTCAAGCCCAAGAGGAAATAATCCAGAATATTCTAGAAGGTTCTAGAATAGGTGGTAGGTAAGGTAGATAGATGCATTTAATGTAAAGATAGGTGGGATTCATTTGTAACCGTTAGATCAAATTGATCTTAGCCCTCCATCTTGAGAGACCTCTTGTATATATAAGGGAGATCTCCTCAGTTGTATTAAGAAGTGATTTTAAGTGAATACTATTTACATCAGAGTTTCTCTCTCTATATTTTCTATCTCTAAATATTGTGAGTTGATACTGGCTGACTTAGCCTTCCTTAGTGTGGTTAGGAACGCTGAGTGCCGCACGGGTTTGAGTAAGGAAATCTGCCCGTGACAGGTACATATTTTAGAATACTTTAAAAGACTCTCTATTTATCTTTTGTTTAATTAGTAACAGAGACTGACATTACTTATTATGCTTATTATGAAATATTCTTTGGGACCCATGTCTTGTAATCTTATGTCGATTATTTTTATGTAATTATTAAATGTTAAATTTAGTTTACTTGATATTGCACGAGAATTTACACCTCATAGTGTAACTTTGAGTAGAATTACGCTTGGTACATTATATTAAAGAGTAGGTATAATACAATTATGTACAATTCTAATGCCCAACCCCCATTCCCCCTTAAACCTAACCTAACCTAAGAATTAACGATTCAATTTTTTTTTTTCTAATTTGAACCTAAAAAAAGGGGTTTGATTCACGATTCAAACAAAAAAATTCCAATTGCTTTTATAGCAATCATAATATAATTCACGTAGAAAAGTAAACAACATAATTTATTTGAAAAATCCCAATTGCTCTTGAAGCAATCACAATAAAACATAAAAATCTAATCCTACAAGACATGGCTAATGGCATTCATAATAATAGAGGACCAAAAATGTAAGTGGAATTTTGGTCATCCAGTATGTTTCGTTTAACTAAAAGCACATGTGCTTTCATACTCTTTCATTAAACTACTTAGCTCAGCAAATCTTAAATTCTAGGTAGCAACAGATTATCATCTTTATAGAGTTACCAACTTACTTGTAATCATATTATAATATATAATTTCGAAAGCACTTTCTACATATATTTTCAGAATCACAATGCCTTTTCATTATGAGGTTTTCTAAAATTGCTATTTAAAGATGTAATTTAATTAGGTCAAATTATTACGATAAATCGATATCTATAATTAGGTCATGAATTTATTTTAACATTCCATACATATGTACCCATTTCCCTTATATAATCCACAACAAGGACAAGGATGTTAATACATTATGGATATTTTTCCAAAGTTTGATTCCTACCTTCTAAGATCAACTCCTATATAAAAACTCTTTTGCAATGAATGAAATCTTAGGTTTACAATCAAGAGAAAGATCGGAGAGAATAATGTTAATGAAATAGAAGTAGGTGTGATTTCCTCTAGATTTTGAATGAAAAACTCAAGAGAGATTATATACATGAAGGCTATTTATGAACGCATTAGTATATCTCTTGAATAATTGTAAGTAATGATTTTCCCTCTTTGTTTTTTTTGTGAAATTTGTGATAAATTTGAATTGTTTTCAATTCATAAGGTCATAATTTTTTTTTCCATCTTACTCTAAATATTGTGATTTAGATAAATGTTGTTATATCTCCTTAATTATTTTCAACCCATTAATTGTTTATGGGAAATAGTTGATGTTCCCTTTTATCCTTTTTGTGATTATATTTATAATTTTTTTACATGTCTTTTCCTTCCGTTGATATGAGATAAAATAATGTTTTCATTTATATCAAAGAAATCAATGAACAATAATTATTGGTGAACTTATAACAAAAAGATTGAACTGGTGAACAATGATTATGGGATGGTTTTGTTACAATTCTAACATCTTTCTTATCAATGATTGTGTTTTTATAATTAAAATATATCGCACATTTAATTTGAATGTATTATCAATGATCATCAGATGGAAGAACCATAAATCATTTGTTTTAGAAACTAAGTATATTTTACATCATGTATATGTGTTATTAGTAGATTTCGGTTACAAAGATAGAGATTGTTTTATAACTACTCTAAATTATATTTTTATCTTTCTATTTTCCCTATTTATGTTATCAAGATAGCTCATAAAAAAGTAAGGTCATTTCATAATAACTATTGTTTCTTCTTAGTTTATTATTGTTGTTGTTAAATTTATTCTCATTATTGTGATTGAATGAATTGATAAATTTTAATATATGAACTAGATCTTTGAAGAGTTGCTTTTTTTTTTTTTTTAATATCTTGAGAATTATAGATATGTTTTGATTTATATATATTATTCATGTTGATACGAATTTTTTTAAATGTAGTATTGGATTATTATATGAAATTTAAACTCTTTAAGAATAGTCTTTTTTTTTTCTTTTATCCATTGTATATTATATTTCATAGTTAATTATAAATGATTATTTTTTTTAAAAGAAAATCAAAGTTTTATAAATGTATAATGAACTTTTTTTCATGTTTATTGTGATAAATACATATTGAATTAAATGACAGTTTAAGATATTAGTAATATAAAGCTATATCACCATGCCTCACAAAAAGAATGAGTAGATAAAAATAACATTTACTCATCATAAATAATTTGAGAAAAAAAAAAGTTTTTATTACATTAAAAGGGGAATCTATTATAACTAATAGTATAAATTTATTTCAATTGATTTATTTCAATAAAGTTATACTAATGAAATAGATGTAATGCATGATATTGTAGAATATAAAATAAATATTTTGCCATTTACTAATATATATTTGTCATAATGTTAATTATGATATAATAAAGCATAACAAATCACTATTGAAAAGAGACATATAGTATTAATAAATTTTGCATATGATATGCAACATAAATTATATTTATCTTATATGGCATTTCAATCAATTAATTCATATTGCTTATATTTTTCATTTAGTCATATAGATCATTTTTCCATTTTAAATTGTTTTTATTTAATTGTTCATTTAGTAATTTATAGAAGGTGTTATGTATGATAATTATATCAATTGTTATCAATGTCAATTCATGGTAAAATTTAATGTTAATTCAATAAATGATAGAATTCAAGGAAATGAAGGGAGAATAAAGGGTACTATTAATTTACATCTTTATTATTACAAGTCATAAAAAAGTGAAGGGATATAAACAAAATTAAAATGCTATAAATTAGTTGAGATGAAAAGTTTTTGCTAGATTAAAGAGATATTATAATGTAATAATGAAAAAGTGGAACAAAATATAGAATATGAATTGGGTTGTACTTATTACATGAATTGAATAGAAAACTAATTATTTCATTGCATGTGATATATAGATATTTACTAATTTCATTAAATTCTTATATTTTCTATTTGTCAATTTTATATTTTACTATAAAAATTATTATTATTATTTTGCAATTATGTATGTTGTATTGATCTTCTAATTTTATAAAAATATAAATTATTACAATTAAATACAATAATTAATAATGCCAATTATGGGTAGTATTTAATGATGAGTCAACTTGACAATTATCAATGTTAATTAATAATAGAATTTATGGAAATTTAATAACAACATTGTAAATAAAGATATAAGAAAGAGTACCATATTTTATTGTTGTATTGCCTATGGAATTTAAATGTAGTAGCTATTTAAGATGGAATATTTTATAACATTAAAGAGAGATAAGAACTTATTGTAATTAATTTATGACTTTTTTTGTCAATATCAATCTTAACCTAATGTGTTACAATTTTCCCCCTATAACTTAGATATTATTAGGATGTAAAGTCTTATGAAAATCATCAACCTTTTTATTTTAAATTTTAGTGATACTATTTACACTATTGAAAAATATGTACTTTGCTTCTCATAATACTTCCATAATAAATAATAGATTTGTCTTTATATTTTTGTTATATATAAACTTTTTGCAACCATTCATATGCTTTTAATTTTGGATGTATTTATTCTCAAAAAGAAAATGAAATTTAATTTTGCCAATATTTTTGTAATTATATTGTTAGTCTCTATACAATGGTAAAAATTTGATTACTAAAAAAATGATATAAGGCCAATCTCATATCAATGTCCAATATTTGAGGGGAAAAATAAAATTAATCTCTTCTCAATTGATTAGCTTTTTTCATACAATTACTTTTGCTATTAGTTCTAAAAATAATTTCATAATTTACTTTGTTAGCTTAGTGATATTTTTTTTTTTTGGTTATGCTAACACATTATAAGCGAATATTTTTTATTTATATTATAATATATAATTTCAAAAGCTCTTTCATTTTTTCGTATCTCATTTTTTATGGTATCATTAATACATTTCCATGATGTTTGTTCATATTTAATATAATTTTAGAAAATCTTGCCTTTTATTTCATTAATTCATTTTAAGTCATTCTTTATATGATATTTATATATTATATATAATTTATATATAATATGTCGTTCATTTTCAGGATCTTATATTGTGTAAATAATATCTTAACATGCTTCTTAATAATAAATAAAACATTGAATTATATTTACATTTTTTTCTTTAAAAAAATTAAATCATTATTTAAATTTTTATCCCTAGATTACATAAGCTATTTGACCAGTTAATGGAATTATTGATAACTATTAAATAGATAAAATGTCAAACTCCAAGTAGTACTAAACCATGCAATAAACTAATACACTAATAGAGAAACTCCAACAAATTGACATCGTAGCAAATTACTACTCCATAAAAGAAATGAACTACGGGAAATAGTCTTTGAGCATGTCTAAGCTTGAAGCTTTAGTTAAATATGAAATAATAAACAAAGAAGTAAGGAAACAAATTAATTAAGTATTAATTTGAATGAGTTAAAACTTTAAAAACTTGTAAAAATGGCTCACTTTAATCAAGCGTGATATGTATTATAGATGATTTTACCATTTTACCAACTTTAGCATCTGAAGAAATGATTTAGGAAAAAAATAGTAAGCTATGATTACATAATAAACATTTGCCTAGAAAAAAATAAAATAATATTAATAATTTTAAAAATGAAATGATTTTTTTTGTACTTGAGTTAAGAGCTTACCATGCTTCAAGATCTTCCTCTATACATAACATTACATCAGGATTTTTCAACAAATCTTGTGCATAAATTAGAACTTCCATCATATACAGGGTTAAAGAATTTCTAAAAGGATTAAGTACACGACCACTAATGTTAAAAGCACCCTTAGAAGCCACAATTGACAAAGAGATATCTAAAACATCTTTCGCTATCATAGAAAGAATAGAGAACCTAAAAAAGGACATTCTTTACTAACCCAGCACATTATAAACCTTATTATTAAAGTTCTCATAGTCTTCTTCAATATACTTTTCTAATTCATTTTTCTACACCTGCTCGTCTCTTCCTTTCTCATGATTGAAAAATGATCTCCATAGTTTATGATCTTGATTTTTTATTTGTGGTTGTATCTCCTTCACACTATGAGAATCTGAGGTAATACTCTCCTCTTTATGCTCAAAATTGAACACATACTCATGATATAATGATGACAGTATATAGTTGATTTTACTCATGAGTTAAGTGGCCTGTTCAAGATCATATACGTACCTCACCATCTAATCAATATAAGTCAACTTTTAATGAAGATCAAGTACAGTTGAAACAAAAGATAGTACATTGATGCTATTGATATTCCCTCAATACTTGTCATGTTTTTTTTTCATCATTTCACCCATCATCCTCACAGATGGATCATTATTTTAGTAGACTGATTAATGTCATAGCCAACACTTAATATCTCTACAAAAAATTGACTACATGTCACATAAAGAGAGCCAAAAATGTTCAAAGTGGTATCATTAAATGACTTCAAGAATGGTAATATATCACAGGCATATTCTTAGTCCTCCTTTGTAGGAAATCCTCTCATTTTATCTTTCTTAACATCCTGCCTAAACTTATCATTACTAATTTCCAATGCTACAAATGTCTTTGGAAATTCTATAACCGACTTCAACATCAAGCAAGTGGTATTCCACTTAGTTTCGACATCTAAAGACAATAATGCCTTACTATCAATATTCTTTTCTACCCCACAACTCTTAAACTTAGCCAATCTTTATGTAGAAGATCTAACATATCTAACTGTTGAATGGATGCTAAAGATTGAATCATCTAAATCTTTTAAACCCTCCTTCATAGTCAAACTCAATATATGAGCACAACATCTCATGTATAGGAACTCTCCCTTCATCATGAGTCTATCTTAGGATTGAAATTTTCTTTTTAAATGTTAAATGCAAAGATCATTTAAACTTGCATTATCAACCGTCATCATAAGAACCTTAGTAATACCTCAACACTTCAAACATATCAAAACAATGTTTCTTATAGCCTCACTAGAGTGGCTAGGTATTTGACAAAAATTTATAATCCTTTTTTTATATCCTCTAATCATCATCAATATAATGACATGTAAGATACAACTAAGATAAATTCTCATAGGATATTCATGTGCTAATAGTCAAATAAACCTTATCTCTAAATATAGATTTTTTTTTTTTTAGCTTTCCCCTTTTCTTTTTAAATAACTCTATACAATCATGAGTCAATTTAATAGAAAAATTTGCTTGTAGGACATTGGAATATGTTACAAAAGCCTCATGCTCAACAAGCCTGAATGGAAGTTCAACAACTATAAATAACTTACCAAGCGCTTCCCTACATCGACTTTCATCAAACTTATTTAAGTTCATAAAAAGCTGTTTGCTTTCTAAGATAATAGGAGAGTATTTTGCTACCTTAAACATAGACAACTCATTTGTTACAAGCCCAAATTAAATGTAAGGCCCACACTATATGACACTCCAAAGAACTCTTTAGAACAAAATATGAAAGGCTTCTTTCTTCCTCTACTCTATCAAATATTCACAAAGGTACATTGCAAACCTTAACTCTCTCTCTCTATTTTTTGATGAAATTTGATTCTTGATTAGATCTCTAACAATGATGGTTTGAATTTATGGAAGGTACATGAAAGTAATTCCTTCTAGTAGAATTGGAGCTCCTAATACCTAAGGCACCATAGTTTGTGCGAAAAGTTCCCTTCCTTATTTTTCTATTCTCTTTTTATACTCAATGATGATGTATTTAATAGATATGAGAGTAAATTATTAGATCTATTAAGAAGGAGCCTATTTCTATTGTTTAGTTTGTATATAATCTATGCTGTTTACATTTACTATTTTTTTTGTGTACAACCTACTAATCCAAGATGTAATCCTTATGCCAGCTTGGTACTTTAATATTTCTTGTACTTGTACGTATAACATCATCCCTATTAATAAATTGCTTGAATCTTCTTAAATGAGTGCATAGAGCACTTATCTTATATTCACTAACATACTTAAAAGATTTCTAACAACAATTACATTTGGTCTTACAAATCCCATTTGCATCAAGTGGACTTAATGGCATGTTTTCCTAAACATTACAGTGTTGTCTCTTATTCCCAAATGATGTAGATACAAAAAGTGTATAGATGAATTACCAATAGAAGGCTAGCTTCCCTCATCGAATGGCAATTTTTCTTGTCTAATTCGTTTAGGTTAATATCTTTGATATCATCATCCATTAGTCTACTTATGCTTTCTTTTGCAAATGAAGACACTAAAAAAATATAAAGGAATAGATTAAATAGACAATTGGCACAAATAAATAATAATATGCAAATGATATTAGCATATGAAATAGATATACTCGACACTATTGCATATGTGTATTGTATTTCATGACAGTGACAAGGTGTTAGTGAGACTCAAAAAACTGACAAGAAAATTCATTTCTATCATGACATGGCATCCCCACACAAATCAAATCAATACAAAAGTATACTAAAATGTCTTTGAATAACAGAATGGTTAAATTACACTACCACTTTCATAAAATTATAAAATATAGTAGTACATATAGTCTACACCATAAAACAAAGAGCATATGATAATCTATGTATTATAACAGATATTTACATACTTAACAATGAATAAAATATGAATGTAAGAGAACGATCAAGCTTGGATGTGCTTTCTAAAATATGGGCTTATTTTTTTGAGTTGTCTAGCTAAAGGCTTTGTCTTCATTTTGTCATAAAGACCTTTTTTTGGGGCTAATTTGTTATAAAGGCTTTAAATTCCTAACTTCAAACTCAATCTTAAAGTCTTAAGTAAAAAATAAACAAATAAATAAATAAACAAAAAAATACCTCTTGGGCATCAGGCTGCTGAGACTTGAGATGGGAGAAAAAGAGAGCATAAAGGAGTGATTATGACTAAGAGACAGACTAAAAGCCAGTGGGTAGGGGGTGGGGAGGGTAGGGGTGGGCTATTTCAAACTTGAGATGAGAGGAAGAAAGAGGACAAAGGAGTGACCAAGATATAGATTAATAGTCAAACAGGCTGTTGTGTAAGTGTTAAGGTTTGGCTATAAAATGAAGGCTAAGGTGCAGCAAATGTGTCTTAAGGCTTTTGTCATGTCCCAAATAGGAGGAGTCATACCATCCTGCTATATAAATCAATCTAAGATAGAAGTTGACCCCATAGTTGCTATTGTAAATATAGTCCACACAAGGTAGGCACAACTCAACTAGCTTGAAGCATTCATTTTGATACTTATGAATAATCAAACACGTGATATAGCTTTACAAAATACTTGTTTTGTATAACCTGTTGTTTCATGACACAATAGTACTTACATAAACGTCTTGTATCCAGAGCTATAATGTATAATTAGAGTTTATTAAAAACTATAGGTTTTGCAAACTATCTACAATAAGTTAGGAAACTAGTAGGCATCTTAGGGAATTCTCAGTTAGTTTCCTTAAAACTCAAAAGAAAAGTCAAGAGAGAGGTCAAAAGCTCAGGTTTAGTTGATTTTTCATTCCTCACTTTTCTAGTCAACAGTAAACTAAGCTAGGGTGGCAATATTTGAACATCTTAGTCTTCACTTAGTACTTGCAAAAGAGTCTATGGAGATGTGAGCACAATTAACTCAGTAAGCGGGACGGAGTTAAAAGAGTACCGAACAATCATACGCAAGGTTATTAATTATGATCAAATACAATGCAATCAATTATATAAACATCGCATAATGTTATCCTGTCCATTGTGAGGTTAAAGAAATTTCATCTACTCTAACTCAGATTAAGGAGTTTTATCACTACTCAAACTAGACTAAACCCGAGCTTGTGTAATGGAGAACACTTTCCTCCCGTAATTGCCTTCAAACTACAACCCTTACCCTTGCCACGACCTCCTCGCCTATCACTTAGTTCAACTGAGGATGAGGAATTGACCATTTCAACTATCTTTATCGAAGGAAGTTGGTATTTAGCCTGACACTCCAAATTGTTTCCCTTAACGGGTATTATACATGTTTAGTTTCGTTGTAGTCAAATAATCATTAGTTGTAATTAGAGGTGACCAAACAAGTTCATACAATATAGAAACAATACAAACATTCAAAACAACACACCGAGGAGTTCAAGTCTTATTATAACTAAATATCAAACACACACATGGTATATGTGCAAATAACTAATTACAAATACAAACAAAAGTACTCTTAAGTCTCTAGATACTCTAATACAATATCCCAATAAGTGGTAAAACTATAATCCCAACTTACCTATTCAGAAGCTCACTATGGAAGACTCGGGTTATCAACATTCTGATTATTAGGGAATCCTATATATACAAAACCCAAATTCAGTTTTTATAATAGTTACAAAAACATTAGGATTTTATCTAAAACAGTTATATATATATATATAGTATATTATCATAATAATATATAGTTTTATTATATTATATATATGTATATATATATATATACATTGAGTTAAGTTATTTATTATTAACAATATACGTAATTGTAGTATTGCGTATAATATATCGTTTTGATCATATTGAAATGTACTTTTAATTGGTTAAATCACGTTGTAATTCTGGTAGGGTTATCGTAATATGTACATTGTAGTAATATTATAAAGTTATAGGTTATATTACCTAAGATTATCCGATTTCAGTAAAATTAGTGTCATTGGATTTGTATAGACCTAACAACATGTATTATAGGTCCTATTTCTAGATATGACTTTTAACAGATAATTTGAGTTTTTAATACAATTATACATATCTAAATAAATATTATTGTATTATATGTATTTTATGTTATTAAAACATATTTTACCTAATTTGTCTATATAACCTANATATATTGAGTTAAGTTATTAATTATTAATAATATATGTAATTTATATCATTATGTATTTTATATCATTTTGATCATATTGAAATGTACTTTTAATTGGTTAAATCACGTTGTAATTCTGGTAGGGTTATCGTAATATGTACATTGTAGTAATATTATAAAGTTATAGGTTATATTACCTAAGATTATCCGATTTCAGTAAAATTAGTGTCATTGGATTTGTATAGACCTAACAACATGTATTATAGGTCCTATTTCTAGATATGACTTTTAACAGATAATTTGAGTTTTTAATACAATTATACATATCTAAATAAATATTATTGTATTATATGTATTTTATGTTATTAAAACATATTTTACCTAATTTGTCTATATAACCTATAATATAGGTATTATCTAATCTTAATACCCTTATAAAGTATCCCGATAATTAAAATATCGTTAAATATATTAAAAATATACCTTTTTGTCAAATTTGACCAATAGATGTATAGGTAGATTTTATTGTATTATTTATCATATTTAGCCTATTATTACTAAAATTATGTCCCGATTCATAAATTAAGCTATTTTACTACGTAAATTTGTAGTAATTAGCTCGGGTTACCAAATAATTCCCTAAAAATATCTATAGATCGTAAAAATATGGGGAATCCATTCATCACTTAGTTTCATGTTTTTGATTCATCACTTATATACTCGAATTTACACTTTTACCCCTAAATTATACTAAATTACCCAATTATGATTCTTTTTGCACAAAATTAATTTCAACCAATCCTAATATCATTATAATTCACTAGAAATTAATATAGGTTCATTCTATCATTTAATTTCATAAATTCCTATTTATTTCACAATTTTAGTCTATTTTTAAGCTATTTTTAGGCCGAAAAATACAATAAATATAAAAATTTTTCAAATCAAAATTTAGGCTACATAGTAATTATCTATATATCATGCACATCCTATACAAAAATTTTGAGTTGGAAACAACATCATTTGATACATTTATTTTGAAAGTAAAAATTCGGATAAATAGTGATTTTCTTAAGCAAGTATATTAAATATTACAAATTTTTCAAAAAAAAAATATCACATGAAAAAATGCATAAAGTAATCTAAATATAATTTTTTTTCAAATTTTTCTACATGGATTTACTATTTTTTAAAAATAATTGAAAAATAGAGCAGAATTTTGACATTTATGTTCTTGGGTGCTCCAATGGCCATAGGGTGATGGGTGGTTGTTTGAAGGTCAAGGCGCTGGGAGTTCTCTATGGTGGTGAAGTGGCTTAACAATAGATCATGAGCTGCCCTAGGAACTGGTCTAGCACGGTAATTGCTCTGTTTTTCCTATTTTTCTTTTTATTTTTGTATAATTTTTTTTGAGTTTATTATTGAGTAATTTGGTTCCTAAAGAGTCTAAAGTAGTATGAGGAATCCTATATATATTAGTTTCAGTCAGTTGGAGGTTGCTGTAATTTATATGATTTTTTTTTCTTCTTATCTTATTGAAATCCTTAAGTAAGAAGTGTCTAATTCACCTCAATTGCCTTTTGATTCATCATGCAAACTCCATATGATGTTGCTACGGTGATTTCTGAAGCTAAATCAACTTTTCCTCTTAGTTTCAGATGAGTTTGGCAATTATTTTAGTGTATTTTATTAATTTATGTTTAATGATTTTTATTTATATACTAGTATGTATCCTACATATGTGATACACGTAATGAGTAGTTATATATATATATATAATTAAGTAATTTAGGGTTAATTTACGGGTATAATTATTATTTATACTAAGTATACTCATAAAAATACAAGTATATTCATATAGTAAATTATATTATATTATATTATCTCATTTTATAGCTTAATTAACTTATTTCTAAGTTCTTGTTGCTTTATAAGTATGATTTTTAAGAATTCCGAGCAATTTGGTACTGTATTAAATAATCTTACTTTTAGGGGCAAAATTAGAATTTGGGGTTACTATTTTCAAAATCTGACTTTACTAAGTCATTTCGACTAACTTTTTTATCTTAGTTGTAAAGTTTGGATTCGATTGGATAACTTTTCCTAAAGACCCTAAATGTAGGCTCGGTTATCTTAAACGCAATTTTAGGAGCTCACAACCTCTTTTCTTTCTTTCTTTTTTTATTTTTTTTATTAAAACCTGTTTTGCTCAACTTAGGAAACCAAACTGAATCCCGAACTGATTGGTCGATATCGAAATGAACTATGAACTAAACTTATTGAAAGAAAATCTATTTTTTGGTTTGGTTTGTGGTTTGCGATTTTCCTACTTAGTCCTAATTGTCTTGAAGGTCTTTGAATAATAAGGGGAAATTCCTAGGCTTTCGTATGATGTACGACAGACTGTCATGATGAGGGTACCCCTAAGGCATGATAAGAGAAAATTGGAATCTTTATATAACTTTCCTATCAATCTAGGATGTAAAAGTTGTGGATACTAATGTTGCCACCAACTTAAAAGTAGCGATTAAATAGTTATTAAGTTTCATATTGGACTTGCTCTTCCAACACTGTATGTTTTTCCAATCTTTGCAGTTATCATTAAGCGTAACAAGGGTGTAGCTAATGGTGCCAATCTATGTAGTGATTAGCAATGAAGGACTCACTAAAACTTTGGCCACTGTGCATGAATGAAAATTGAGAAAAATAACTCATTAGGTACTTAGGTTACTGGCCAAATTACTTGTGTCGCAGTGATTGCATAAGTATCTCGTATGTCGAAAAATTTGTCAATAAGATCATAATAGAAATTGAGATTTTTGCTAAGGGCTTTTACTTTAACCAAGGGTCTAAAACCATAGCAACAAGATAAATAATAAAATTTCTTTACAATAATTTAACTACTTAATATACATAAGGATGGAAATTACTTAATACACATAAGGATGGGGTTGTGTCGCAATTCATGCAATGTAGTAAGTATGCTAATAGCATCCAAAACAAATAAATTGGATAATGGGTCAATTAACTTATGAAAAATGTTTTCGCATAATAATGATAAGTTTAAATGATTTGCAACAATCTCTTACATTTATCCTAATCATTTGGGTATAATAGAATATCAGGAATATCGAGTATAGCAAAAGTATACAATGTATCTTTGCATGGAACAATACATTGCAAAAGTTTATATGTGGAACTTCACCTATAGTAAATATTATTGATAAAAAAAAATTCACCAAGCCTTATTTACGTATGGATGATCAAGCATATAACGAATTACCTATTTAGTAGGCGATATTATAAAATCTAAGATAATTAGGTCGTCCCTAATATATATATTCAAAATGTGACGTACATAACGCATGTCATGGTAAAGTGATTGTATGTCATCAATAGATGGAGTGTTTGCCATAGTGATAATAGAAAAAAATCTTTTAAGTTAACATATATTTTTCCGAAATAATGCTTATGATCTGGAAAATATTTTGTATTGACCTATTCATTAAATTTATTAAACGCCAATAATCTTTTATGTTAAACCCATTTATCATCTATCAAGTGACAAGTTACTCCTACGTAAGAGCTTTCATTCCATTTGTCCATCCAAAGATCAATACTTATGGAAACTTGTATGTTTAGCATATTAAACTTACCGATGAGCTATGGCTTTGCATGATGGTGAATATGAACATTTGTTTTACACATAACTCTATAAGAAAATTTGTAGGTATTAAAATTCAAACATTCTTGCTTATACTCTATATAGGTGAGACTCTTATCTGCACCAAATGATAGGTGCATACTTACTATCATTTTGCATAAACCTACTTTTTACTTCTCTTTGGAGAAGCCAAATAATGCCAATTGCTATGAAGTAGTTGACTCGAAGATTTATTGCTACAACTTGTTTATTCCATTATCATGGTAGAAATGCTAATCGTAGCTCTGCTCATCTAGATAGAAGAAAAACAAATCTCTAAAATCATACAGTCTATTTGCTCATCTAAACTTTTGCAACTAAAAAAGAAAGGAATGAGCTAATACTTAGTGCCTAAGAACTACAAAAACATGCACATGATAAGAAATCATATAAATCACATGCAGTAGTATGCAAACATGTATCGTAATAACTAATTTAGTTATCCCTAAATTTAATCCAACAAGCAATAAAGGAATACTCATGATTTTGTCTACAAGAATGTAAACTTTTGATATGGATTTGCCTCCATAGCCCTGACACCTTCATATAATCTATGGCATAGGTTTATCTCTTGGTCTTAATACCTTTGTAAGTTTATCCGAAATCAAGCATGACTCTACTAAGGACAACGTTTCTCAAGGATCATAGGCGTACCACCACCACCACCCCCACCACACACATACACATACACACGTACACACATATTAGGGATATATCCCTCCAGGCCTTTAGGTCGAGTCATAAACAAGTAGCAAAAATTTGTTATCAGCTAAGTAATTCTTATGTTCATTTGATTAATAATCTTACTAAACACGACCAAAACAAAGGGTAAATAGATACCTAATTTGGTAACAACTGAATCAACTAAACTAGTAACTTATTCAACATTTACGTACAAAGTATAACATAAAATATAGTTCATTCTTGAATTCTAAAACACTAATTCTACCTCTATGCAATTCTTCTCCGCTTAACTTAAGTATTAGGTAATTACTAAGTTATTAATTGCTAATTAGGTTCAAAGGTTAAAAATTATTCTAATATGATTAATTAGATTTAGATGTGTCAAAGTAAGGAAAAATAAATGTAAGATAAATGGAAAAGAGGAATAAAAGGATCATGGGCAGAGTGATGGCTATACTTCTTGGCTATGAACCATTTGTCTTGTAATTTCCTCGATATCATGCTCGTGAACCCAAGTTCATCTCTTTGTATATAAATCACTACTGTGAATCCTGCCTATGATCTTTGATCGTGATCTTTTGGTCTTGTGTTCCTTCTCCTCCAACGATCAAAAACCTTAATCTTCCTTCATTACTCTAACCTTAATACTTCAAATATGAAATCTTCTCTAATTCTTATTCAATTAACCCTTATTGCTCTTATGTTCTTTTGTAGAGAAATGGAGATGGTTGAGCACTTATTGCCAATGTTGTCAACCTTAGATCAAGTGATTGACCAAGGAATTTGAAGGGGTTAAGAGTTAAGAGAGTTGAATTGAGTTAATAAAAATAATAAAATATGATTCTTATTTATTTATAAAGCGATAAAATTATCAACCTTATCTAGATTTAGAAGTTGTTGAGATTTTTTTTTTTTTTACAGTTTAACATATTTTTTTTTTTGTAATTGGTGCATTGTTAAAAAAGAAAGAAAGAAAAGAAAATGGTATATTGGACGTAAAAAACCTAGTTGAGTCCTATAAGAATCAGGTTGAACTAGCTAAGTCAATTAGGTCTTTTTAGGTTACTGTTAATGAGGGTTAAAAGGATGACTTGGACTAATTTCATACCCAAGTCAAGTCGAACTAATTTTGACTAGGCTAGGTCAAACCGAATCTGATAATACTTTTCTATTGACATGCGTATAGGTGGAAGTTATGTGGTTTGGAAGACTAGAAGTAAGGGTACAAAAGCTAGGGTTGGAAGCTTTAAGAATCACTTAATTAAGGTTGTATAGAATTAACTTTTGCCAAAATAGTAGTGTAAAGAGATAGAGAGGAAGTTGATGACTTGGTCAATTTGGAAAGTATGATATGATGCTATCTTTGAGGAGATGAAATATCAACCATATGGAGGTGTTGAGACGCTTTAAGGTTTCACTAGATGAGAATAGAGAGGATGTAAACCCTACAAACTTTATGTCTTAGACATAGAGCTGAACTTAAAAACCAATATATATCCCTTAGGTTAATAAGACAAAAGAAATTAAAATAATTGAAATTTTAAATTGGAACCTTAAAATGAACTAGAAAATTATAGAAATAAAACTCGAAAAACCCTAATTGCATACGAAAAACCCTAAAGTTAAGTATGCATAACTACAAACTAAAACCTTAAATTGAATAAAAAGTCTAAACACCTAACACTAGAGTTTCAAAACCCTAAATTAAACTCTAAATATAAAGAAAACCCTAAATTAGAACATTTAACTTGAATTACGTAGTCATATAAACTTGACAACGAATGGTTGGAGATATCTTCAAGTAATAGTGATCAATCAAGTTAAGTCAATTAAGGTAATAAGTTAACAGAACTATTAATTTACCCTTAATGATACATTTCTCTAAAACTAAAACTAAAATTGTAAACGTACCTTCATAGCCTAAAACCCTAATTAAACTTTAATACGTGAAAAACCTTAATTAAACTCTAACATGTAAAAGACCTTAAATCAACTTTAAAACTCTAAATTAATATCAAAAGCCTTAAATTAATTAATAAATTCCAATTATATAGCTAAACTACTAACTAATTGCTTATAACTCGATTAATCGCTAAAAAGTTCAAATTTACCTTCTATATCATGATCAAATAGTAATAATAAATTCCAAACCTTATATGCACTAAAATAATTAGATAAAAGGATCCAATAATCTTATCTAATTTAATTAAATAGGAAAAACCCAAAACTATAATTAATTAAGGTCATGCATACTACTAAAAAGCGTAGTAACCATATAATTCAATTTAATCATACACATGTGCTTATGTATCATGCTTAACTAAGGGAATAAAATTAGTTAATAGTAAACAACAGGAAATTAACTAAAAAGAGATAGGATTAAGGTTAGGGCACTTTTTAGGAGACAAATCCCGAATAACTTAGGCAACAAGCAAATGGTTCTTACATGTGTCATCATTAGAGAATGATTCTTTGTTCCCTTAATTTCCACCCAATGTGACCAACTACCCCCATTCCCATACTCCCCACTCTCATTTCTTCTTCTTCTCTAAAACGCTCCTCAAGAATTCTCTCTAAAAACCTACAGACAAAACCTAAAGAAAAAGAAGGAAAATGGGTTAGAGTTCAAAGTCCCCTGTGCACCTGACCGACTAGCCTCCTAGTCATCACCATATGACTTTAAATCACAAATCGCCACTACCTACTAGTCACATGCACCCACTCCCAACCTACTAACATACCTTAGCCTCCATTAGACCATATCTTAGCTTCATTTTCTAGAGGAAAAGTTGGAACTCATACACTCCAAACTAAGGTAAAACATACCTAACTTAAGCTCTCTTTTTCACTAGCTATACACATGATATCTTAAGAGTTTAGGATTATAAATGTTAGATAAAGATGCCATGATCATCTACATGTTGCATTAGAGTCAGATGATCGTATTTTCATTCATATAGGTAGTTGACATGCTACTTGCATTTCTAGAGGCATAATAGTTAATCTATAAATATAACTTAAAGAAAAGTTGAGAAAACTCCATGAATCCTACAAATCATGCTTAGGTCGAAACATGTACTTGCATAATCTCCCTTTATTTTTTATTTTACATTATTATTTTAGTGAAAAGTAGGTTAAAATGCATTGTAGAAATATTTTGATGCATCTTTTATCAAGTTAAGTATATGGATTATAGAAAACTTTAAAAAATCATCTTGAATCATCACTCATTGATAGTTAAACATGATGTAAGTTGTGATTTAAATAGTTAATTACATGATTAATTAAGGTTATTTGCAAGATAAAAAAGCTAAATAAGGCTTACAATGAATAATTTAACCTAATCGGACGTTAGGCTTAGAAAAACCAATTAGGAGCCCAATAAATTATTAATGTTAGATTTGGAACCTTTGATAAAAAGGATAATTTAGTTGGTTTAATAAGTTATAATACCCATTAGATTAGAGTAGAAAAGATATAGGCCCTATGATATGAATTGGGCTTAAATTATACCAAAAGTCCATAAATCAAGTCTTAAGCCCATTAAATAATTTAAAGAGCCCTTAATAAGCTTAAGTGTAAATAAAGCCCATAACTAGTTAAAAAGAGTAGTTAAAGTCTTAAAATAACAAGAGAAGGACTTTCAACTTAAATTTAATTGGCCAACTAATTTGATAATCTTAAAATAAAGACTTAAAGGCCCACTAATAAATAATTTAGATTGAATTAATTTAATTTAGGCCTTAGGCTAAGACAAGGCCTAACTATCTATATATGGAAACTTAAAGGAACTAAATAAGATATAAGGAGACCTATAGTTCAAGACTTAAATAAAAATTAGGTCCAATAAAAATATAAATGCCCAATTAATAAAGACAAATAACTAGGACAAGGCCTTGAACACTTAAACACTTAATTAAACTCGAAAATCAACTAAGTAAAAAGGGAAACCCTTGAAATTTGAATTTAACCCTATTCAAATGAATAGTTATGGGCCCCAACTCCTAAGACAAACTACACCATGTGAAATTATGTTTGAAATCATATGAAATCAATCATAAGGATACAAAAGATGAACTTAAAATGAAGAAGTTATAGTAAAAATAAGCTTCACCCATACTTGGAGATTTATGGCGAACTCCAACAATTAAGTAGACTCTTAGGTCCCTGAACAAATCCCATTCTTTTACTTCCATAGATTTTATTATTATATTTTAGATGATAGAATTTATAATTCAAGAACCCTCAAGGCTAGAAAAAGTAGGTAAGCAAGCTAAATGAACTGCTAGGTACTTATGCTTAATAATTACTTGATGTTTTGTTGTTTGCCTTTAATTGTTGTTTGAGTGTCTAGTTATTTTGTATGCCAACATCCATGTGATTGCTTTATTAAATTGGTAATTTTTAATATTTAGCTAAATTAATTGAATATATATGCCACATGTCTGTGATCTAGTGGTTACTAATTGGGATGTCTATAGCTTTACCAAATTTTCTAAAAAAATTGCAAAATGAATTTTTAAAATGTTTTACAATTCAAAGAAAGATTAATCAACTTGGTGAATTCTCATAGCAGTCGCCTATAATATTTTACTTATTAAGGCAAAGCTAGTTGAAGGAATTTATAGAAAAAATCGAGAGAAGATTCTCAAGTTTATTTCATCTTTCTTGGTAGTACAAAAGAACGCATAAAAATAGGTACTAAATCATGATTCGTGGTGGTAGGTAGGAATCAATAATAACCAGCCAACCATTTAAATACTACAACAACATTAAATAAATGAGGATGCAAAAATTATTAATTGAAATGATTTCCAACCCCCTCCCACCCCTCAAGCTCAGGAAGTGGTATCAATCATTCTGAGTTTGCTAACAATATCAATCAAACATTGCTTAGGTAAGTTTTTTGTTAGGATGTCAGCCTTTTGATCATGGGAAGAAATATGTTGCAACTTTATTCCTTCATCTTCAATTTTTTATTTGATAAACTAACAATCAAGACAAACATGTTTCATTCGATCATGATTTACAAGAATCTTTATAATGCTCAAGGCAGATTTGCTATCACTGAACAGCAATATATCTTCAACCTTGATGTTCATATCATTTAATAGTCGTTGAAGCCCAATACTTTCTCAAATTCCAAGAGTAATGGCCTTGTATTTAGCTTCAATATTATTTTTAGCCACTACTGGTTATTTCTTACTTCTCTTAGATACAATATTACCCCATAATTTGGTACAATATCCTAAAGTAGACTTACAATCGCTTACATCACCACCCTAATCCACATCTACAAACACCTCAATATTCTAATTCTTTGTTTTCCTTAAAAAGAGACCCTTTTTCAGGTGTTCCTTTCAAGTATCTCAAGATGTGGTTAACACCATCCATATGGTGTTTAGTAAGTAAATGCATTTCTTGGCTCATAAGACTAATGAGATAGGTTATGTCAGGATGTGTTAACAATAAATAAATCCCCCAAGTTGTTGGTATTGACCTTTATCTGCAAGCCTATCATTTTTAAGAGTAGTACTCATCAAATTTTGAGGTAATTGTGTGTTCATAGGCTTACACCCGAGCTTGCCTATTTCCATGGGCAAATCTACGACATACTTCCTTTGACTAATGAAGATTCCTTACCTACTTCTTGCAACCTCCATCCTCAAGAAAAATATTAATTCACCAAGCTCTTTTGTTTCAAATTCTCTTTTCATTTCCTGTTTAAGTCGATCAATTTCTAGAGCATCATTCCTTGTAATAATAATATCATCTACATATACAAGATCAGCCTTAAACCATTCTCTCCCAGCTTTATAAATAAGGTATGCTCTACTTGACTCTGTTTATATCCTAACTTTATCATTATATCACTAAATCTTTTAAACTAAGCTTTAGAGGATTACTTTAACCCATATAAAGATTTGTGAGCTTACATACCTTTCCTAAATTGCTCCTTGAATTAAATCCAGGTAGAATCTGCATGTAGATCTCTTCTTCTAACTCTCCATTTAAGCATTTTTTACATCCAACTGATATAAAGGCCACTCAAAATTAGTTGCTAAAGATAAAATAACTCGGGGGGAGTTCATCTTTACAATAGGTGCAAAAGTCTCCTCATAATCAATTCCATAGGTTTGTATGTTGGGCTACTAAGCAAGCCTTGTATCTATCTATATTGCCATTAGAATTGTATTTTAATTAAATACCCATTTACTTCGAACTACCATTTTTCCCATAGGTAAGTCTATAACATCCCCAAGTATTATTTTATAGTAAAGTGTTCATTTCTTCAACCATAGCTTGCTTCCATTTTGGTATTTTTATAACTTCATGAATATTTCTTAGTATTTCTTCGGTATCAACTCTTGTTAAGCATGCTTCATACTTAGGAATAATTTTAAGTAAGTCACATAATTAAAAATGGGATATTTAACACATACCCACTTTTCCTTTCTTAATGCAATTGGCAAATCAAGCCCCTTTACCTTTGGAATTTCCATCACACCCCCATGATCATCAGTTGGTAGGATCTGGTTCTCCAAGTTCACTAATTAGTCAAGTGAAGGAAGTTTTGGTCTCTTACTATAAATCTTGATAGTTGATGGCTTTAGAACACTATCTTAGTTAGAGATGAACTGTTGACAAGAGTGAGAATTAGGTCGTACCTACTGCAAGGATGAGTCTTTGCTACTGTTAGACTCTTCTGAATTAACTAGAGGAATAGTAGCACCTGGTAAAGGAGAAGAAACATTTTTGACAAGTTCAAGAACAATTTCTGGGATTATAGTATATTCGTAACAGGCTGAACACCAACAAATAAAGGGTCATTTTCCAAACTTTCAACTAAATCTATGTTTTCCTGACTTAAGAGAGCAAAACATGGCTAATTTTCAAGAAACACAACATCCAATGTGACAAAGACTCATCGAGTTGGAAGATGATAGCACTTATATCCCCTTTGGGTTGAAGAATATCCAATAAACACACATGTAAGTGCCTTTGATTCGAGTTTATGTTTATTTTGTATATTATTCAAAATAAATGCTAAGCATCCAAAAACTTGAGGTGGTAAGGAATTTAGTAAATGTTCACAAGAGTGAAACTTAAGGAGAACACTAAGAGGACTTCGAAACTTAAGAATTTTTTAGGGGATCTAATTGATGAGATAAGCTACAATTAATAATGCATCTCCTTAAAATATATGTAGGACTGAGTGAGGAAGCATCATAACTTGAGCGGTTTCCAGTAAATGTCAATTTTTCTGCTTAGCAATTCCAATTTGTTGAAGGGTGTAAGCACATGAAATTCAGTGAATAATTCCATTATCTTAAAGATATTGACTAAAGTCATTGGAAATGTATTCATGCCAATTATATGTGCGAAGTATCTAAATATTTTCATTGAAAGTATTCTTAACAACCTTGTGGAATTGTTGGAATATCTACAAAATATCAGATTTATCTTTGAGGAGGTATACCCAATACATATGGGAATGATCATCAATAAAGGTTATAAAACCATTTTTGTCCTAAGTAGTTTAGCGTATGAAATGGCCCCAAATTTCACTGTGTACAAGTCTAAATGGTTTAGATGGCTTGTAGGGTTGAGTATGATATGGGTTTTTTTTTTTTTTTGCAAATTTAGCCATGATGTAATGCTCACAATGAAAATCAACGATTCTTTTATTAGTGAACAACTTGGGATATAGACGACTCATATAAGCAAAATTGTGATGGCCTAAACGCCTGTATCACAACATTATTTTAGAATGTTAGATATCTCTCATATATTTTAATGATAATAAAAAGGGTTAAAAGCTAATAAATCTTTAAGAGTGCAAGCTTACAGAAAGTTTTTCAGAAAGTATAATTTCGCATATTTAAGTACATTTAGAAGCGTATTCAAAGCTTCAAACTGTTTGAAAATAGACAATTCTGGAAGGTCTTCAGAACGTATTACAAAAACTCTTATAAAAAGAATTGATATGACTCTTCAGAAGCTTGTTCAAAGACTTCTAAGAAAAGAAGGCTGATACTCTTTAAAAGGTTATTTAGAAGGTTAGTTTAGAAAAATTGCGCGGAATATTAATTTTAAATCAGATTCGAATTATTCAAAACCTAGCTCCACTAGATTAAGTGTATTAGAAAAATATGTTTAATCCTGTTTCACTTAAGATGGAATCAAGATCTTTGGAGATTTATTTTAAGTGAAAAAATATTTGGATAAATTAAGATATGCACAAGAATGGATAAGGATAAGGTTGATTCGGATTTTGTAGAGTTTTAAATTTTTTAACACGAAGCTTATCCGAAAGTTAAGTAGATCTTTTTAAATTCAAATCAAAATCTTATCTAGTGGTTACAGATTGAAGTTTATTTGATTTAAGCAAATTAAGGAGAGTTGTTTTGGTTTTGAAATTCAAATGATCGAGATCTTCTCTAAAATATTCAAGGATTTATTTTAAATAACTAGCGGTTGGATAGCTATGAAAGTGAAGATAATCTTCAGATTTTTAGTTGTTGAAAAATTGAATATAAAAGGAAAAGGGATTCAAAAAGTTGATATACAACTTTGAAGGAATATTATTGTCGAACAAAAATTATTGATCAGTTTTTACCTTTTGAAAAGCTTCAGAAAGTTATTCAGATACTTATTTTAGAGAACCGCATCGAATCAAAGTTTTACAACAAGTGTTATTTCATTCGAGTGCAAAATTATTTGAGACTTGTATTTTTGTTCTCATTTATAATCTCTATACTTTATTGTAGAGAAAAGATAGTTTACACTCTATAGATCTGTATTAGCCTAAATTGTAGAGAGGTTAGATAGGTAGAGTAAAGTGTTGTAAAGTCATTGTGTCGAATGATTGTAATTTGTTTGTGATTTAATTTAGTGGATCAAGTGGAATGACACCGGTGAAGTAGACTGGATCCTTAGTAGTAAAGCTGGAAGAGAGTAGTAGACAGAAGGCCGAAGCTCTATAAAATCTTTGCCTGATTTTCTCCTTCCCTACTCTTTTACTTTGCAAATTTATTATTGTGTATTAAATTGTTAAATATCACTGTTCACCATTATAAATTGTTAAGAGGGGTAATTTCATTTTTTTTAATGAAAAAGTATTCAAAAATTTAGAGATATCAATTCACCACCCCCTCTTGATATCTTATATGGAATCAACATAGAGTTACTAGAAATAGAACAAAGGGATTCGGAACCTGACTGAGTTTTAGACCTAAGATCTCTAGAGATGTAATAGAGACCATTATGTCCTTTAACATTGCTAATCATCTTCCCTGAAGACTAGACTTGCAGAACACAAGATGATGAAGTGAATATCACTTGACAGTTCATATCTTTAGTTAAGTTGCTTACAGATAGCAAATTATACTATAACTCTAGTACGAATAAAACATGTTGCAAATCATGACCAAGACTAGACAAGATTGGTCGTTGGATGGGTTCGACTTTGCAAAAAGCTTGAAAAAGGATTAATGGGGAAATGTGCGAAAGGATAAAATGAAGAATGAAATAGTAAGCAAAACTCAAGAATAACTCCAAAGGATATGACGTATCAATGGAATTTTTGAGGATTTATAACACAATTCGATATTTCTTAAGGAAGTAAAGATCAAGATACAAAAGGGTAAAAATGAATATATAAGAAAAACAATAATTGATGCAACAGATTCAACACATGATACTGTATAGTAGCGATGTTATATTGGCGATGTTGTTAGAAGATATGGACAAAAGTACGAATAGTTGGCTTGTCCGAGTAGAGAAGGCTTAGTCAGTTTGAGGTTACTCTCTCAACTTCTCAGTAAGGAACATGCTGAGTAATTAGTCAGCTCTGCGTTGGTGAGCAATCTTCAACTCAGCACACTACAAAAAGATGGGCAGTCATACGGCTCGGTATAAAGGGTGACTCGGCAAGGAAGTACTCGGCTTTGACTAGAGTCGGTTGGAATAGAAGGATTCATTATACTAGTCCCTCTAGTCCTCCGGCTCGATTGTGGGTTAAAGGTTCGGTAACTTAATTCCCATTAAAACATCTTTTAATTTTAATTTATCTAGGCATACTATGTGCTTTCCCTTAGTTGTCAAGCACTCTCCATTTGCAACTAAGATCTGGTTTTAGTTATTATACGAAGTAAAAGAATGAAACAAACACTTAAAATTACACATATGATCTGATGCACTTGTATCAATTACCTAAGACTCCTTTTTTTTTTCCTTGCAAGTGAGAGAGCATCACCTTTTTAGGCGATTGCTACGGAGGATACTTATGTTTGAACAAAGAGTTGTTGTAGAAGAGCTACTTGTTCTGGTGAAAATTTCAATGTGGACACTAATGAAGGATCAGTAACCTTTATAATCTGCACATTTTTCCAATTTTGATTAAACTTTTGTCATCTATTCTTAGGCTGGTTTGGTTTATCATGCAACTTCCAACATGTCTCATGAGTATGATTAGGTCGACAACAATGATCACACTAAGGCTTTCCTTTTGATTGCTTATTTGGGATACTTTTAATAGTCAAGGCAAGATTTTCTAAGGATATATCAACAAACTATGATGTTAAGATCACCTTACGCTTGCTTTCTTCTCGTCTAACTTTGGCAAAAGCTTCTTTTAGGCTAGGAAGTGGTTGTTGCCCCAAAATCTTGCCTCACACTTCATCAAGGTTGGGGTTCAATCCTTACAAGACATTGAAAACTCAATCTTTCTCAAGCATTTGCTTATATTTGATGCTATCCTCAATACACTTCCAATCTATCTCATAGGAGTGATCCATTTCTTGCCACAATTCTATTAGTAAATTATAATATTTTGTAACACTTAAATTACCTTGATTAGTCATCTGAAGCCTAAATCGAATCTTAAAGCACCGAGACATATTTTGCATATCAGAATATATTTCTTATACATTGTCCTAAAGCTCCTTTGTGATTTCACAAAATAGATGTGCTCTCTTAATTTTAGGCTCTATTGAGTTTATGAGCCATGCCATCACAAGAGAGTTTTCTATTTCCCAAGGGGAATACTCTTTGGTTCCAACTTCGAGAGCCTTTATTGCTCTAATCAAATACCCCAATTTTCTACAGCTTCAAATCACCAACTTCACGGATTGAAACCATTTTAAAAAATTTTCTCTGTTTAACTTATGTTGTGTTATTTGGAGAGAAATTCGATCTAATATAAAGGGCTATGATGTGAGCTTTCCAAGACCAGAACCATTTGGAGTAAAATTTCCAAACTTGAACTTAGCACCAAGTGATGTCTCTTGAGGTTTTGGAGGAAGGTTAGTCATGGCTAGTTACAAGTTTGATCCATATGGATTGACTGAAGCTTTAGTACCATAAAGGAATTTACAAAAAAAATTGAGGGAAGAATCTCAAGTTTATTTCATTTTTCTTAGTAGTACAAAAGAGCATATATAAATAGGCACTAAATCATGGTTGGTGGTGATAGGTAAGAATAAATAATAACTAACCAACTATTTGGAAACTACAACAACATTAAATAAATAAGGATGCAAAAATTATTAATTAACATAATTTCCAACACTAGTAGACCTCCTTTAGTTGTTGATGGTGAGTGGCCCAAGTCAGGACTTACGCAGCCTAGCCCGTGGAGCATTGTACTGATTTGTTGATAGTGAGCATGTAGGGCACCATATTGATTGTGTTGGTAGATGACCCAAGTTGGGATCTACTTAGTTTGACTTATTTTGTATATAGCTACATTGTGTGTTTGTTAATAATACTTGATAACTTACTTGAATAGTTATGGTGAGATACGAACTCCTTGAGTTGTGGTTTGCTTACCTCTAAACAGTTCCTTTTTCAAGAAAACCAAAAGCTGAGAATCAACTAAGATTTGAGCGCAGAGTGTTTCTCTAAGCATGTGGATTAGACATATAAGATTACTTTAGTAGTTTATATTAGTTACGCTAGATCTTTATAATATTTAGTAATTTGTGAAGTTTAATTATCTTATCTTATTGTTTGATAAATGATTCCAATTTTTGCGATTCTAGTGGATCATGAATTATTGGGTTACCCCTAGTTACGTAATAAATTTATGAAAAATTTATAAGCACTATTAGAAACTCATTAGTTAGTGTTTTACAACGTTTAACTTACAAGATAATCTTTATATCATAGATATACATATGATATAAAGATTTTAAGCTAAACTATCAAGTACTCTCTTGAGGCGTTATATCGGAAAAAAGGTTATATCGTGGTTGTAGAAAGGGTAAAGTTGGAGTCTTGATCTTGTTCGTTAAACACATTTCTCAAAGTATACATAGATGCATCTCAAGGAAGTTATAATGTCAAGCAATTGAAAATGCAAAGTCCGCTTTGTTAGATGTCTACTACTCGCATCTGAAAGTGGTTAGACTTTTATGAATTTTGAGTTGGACGATTGGGCCGTTTTTACAAATCTACTGGGCTTATATGCAAAACACTAAAGAAATCAAGAAACTGGCTAGTGATAGGGAGTGTTTTACATTTTCTTCTACAACAATGAGAGGGATGTATGTGTCTTTAGGATTGATGG
Organism: Lumnitzera littorea; assembly: GCA_024138015.1. Classification (NCBI taxonomy): domain Eukaryota; kingdom Viridiplantae; phylum Streptophyta; class Magnoliopsida; order Myrtales; family Combretaceae; genus Lumnitzera; species Lumnitzera littorea. Next base: position 20,362,530 of record JAMXBB010000011.1, read on the forward strand.
TTGAACCTGATCCCATTTCTAGAAGTTGATCCATAATGAATACTGTTTTAGTTCCAATTCGACTTCATAAATAGAAATTGGAACTAAGTATTGTGAAAAATCCAACATGGATATTGGTTCTGATTCTCCCATTTCAAAAATGAGAATTCGGTGTTTTTAAACTTGAAACAAGTGGTTTCTTTTCAACCTCCACCATGCAAAATTCTTCATGCCATTATGAATAAAAGAGTAATGCTAAATAGTAAGAAAAAATGTCGTGAAAGTTCATCAAGAATTTAAAATAAATTAATAATATTTTATAAATTTATCGTCCAAATTATTCTAAGGACAAACGTTTTAACACTTATCAAACGTATATGTCTCAACAGACTTTCTCGGTACTTTTCGTCATCGTTTATCATTTTTCCAAAGACACTCTCTAATGTTTTTATTATTTGATGCATAAATATTCATCGAAAATAAATAAAATAGAACAAATTAAAAACTCCATCTTGTCTTGGTGAAGCGATGGCTAAAAAGAAGGTAGGTAGATCGAGCGCACATATATCTCGATACCGCTTATCTATAATTTTAATGCCCAGCGGCAGCTACTACTTTGGTATCTTAGATGATTTTTAGAGAACATATAACAATTTAAAAATATTAATTTAGTAAATAAAACAATTTCCTTAATACATTAAGCCACTATCTAATAATTCTATCGCCACTCTTAACACCATTATTTCCTCGCTACCAAAATTTTTAAAGTCTAAAATTCCAATACTATCAATAATTTTAATGGCTCTCTATATATCATGATAATTTTTTTAATCAACAACGGCCTTGTCAATAATTTCATTTATATCATTAAGTTTAAACATTCTATTCAATTCTTGCTATACAATATATAAATAAATATGAATGAATTAATAAATGGTGGGGCAGTTTATTTACCTATAAGACAAACAACATGAAAGAGTAATGTTATGTTCCTTTCCATAATCATTTTATGTTCATTGTTGAGTAGTTTGAATATTTTTGTTTAGTACGCGTACTGCGTATACGTGTCCCTCTAATTTTATTTAACTACAATAGAAAACAAACTATCCTAACTGCTAATTTTTTTGTTTGTCCCCCATAAATAGATTTCGATGCTCCACTGTCTGACATAATCCTTATCCACATGGTATCTTTTTGGTTCCATTCATTTTACTAGAGTTGTCCTGACGTGCATTAAGATTAGGTACTACGTCTCTAATATAACTTTTCCGTATAAAATCTCACCAGAGGGGTTATAAAGTATTTTAATTATTTGAAGGTTCCATTATCCAATATCCTTGTACGATAGCTGTATAATAAACCCTTTTGTTGATAATTATATATATATATATATATATCTATAGTCCATTTTGACAATAAATAAGTCTAGTTTATATATATATATATATATTACCCCAGACAAATTTAGTTACAATAGAATCAATCTCGTTACATATATCCGAGACATATTTATAAATGATAATCGGTGACTGGAAAATTTGTGCAATGGGACAATTATTTGTTAAGTACATAGAAATAAAATACCAGAAACATAACATCATTCAAAAATGTATATTATCTCTAACTAAACACCAATAAAATAACTAAAGTCGGCAATACATTTTATCAAAACTTATATTTTACATCAAATATTTATACAGTATTAAAAAAAAAAATATTATGGAAAAGGACCAACAAGAGGAACAGAAGGAGCAAAACCAGAGCTAGCAACGATCGGCAGTAGTTGTTTTCCTCTCCGCTGGGAATCAAAGCCAAAAGACTCTGCAGCCGTGAAGAACAAATCTAGGGCAAGTCTGAAAAAGTTCTGTGAACACTTGAAGTTTCTGCACGATGTTTTACTCCACGGACAAAAACCTTGGACAGCCGTTTCAAGATAAATGTAAATATAAGACAACAAAATGGGGATATAAGCAACGTTAAATAGTTCAGCACGACCGCATACACCAGCCCAAATTTAAATAGAAGGTGTCAACTCGGTGGTTTGGATAAAAGAGAACATATTTGGTTAGGGGCATGAAACAGCTATCTCTTATCTTTTTCTCGTGTATGTTTCTGTTTTATATGGGACAATGAGATTTTATGTTCACGGACAAGGGAAAGAGGGTGGGTGTTTAGTTTGTTTACTTTAAATGGCTTTTGGCGACTCCAAAGGACACTTCTCTCACTCCCTTACTATTTCCTGGAAGTATTATCAAATGATGAAACCAATGATAAAGGTTTAAGGATGAATAATGCGAAACCATGTCCATCTTGTCTTGGGGTATTTAAAGCTCATAATATACATTGGACAAATAAAAGATGCTCATGAGTACAGGTGGGCAGGGGGCAGCAGGGGCCTGGGCGTTTTTGACCGAACGGGTTCGAAGATGGACCCATATGTATAGAACCGGTTTTGAGTAGATACACAAGCCATGATGAGGCCAAGATGGGATAAAGATTTATGGGTATTATAGGCATGTGGTATATATATATATATATATATATATAGTGGATAAAAACACAAAATTTTGATATATGAAGTGTGTGTAATATATATGCGATAGTTATTTTAAAAACTTCTTATTTCATTATTATAATTTATACATATCAAAATTTTATCAACTCTAATACATATTGAGTAATTGAATATCATTAATACTTAATACTATTAATTGATGTATATATTATTTTAATACCATTTAATCTTTTTTGTTGTGATGGTGTTCCAAAAACCGGTCCCATTGGCGCTCTCTCTCTCTCTCGCTCTGCTTTTATTTTTTTGTTTTTGGAATCTTTCATTGGGTCTTTGCCCATAGCATTTATCAAACAGGTTGTTGTCATCGGCACAAAAAGTTTGGACCGAAATTAAACGGGCTTCATTAAATGGTAACAGTTAGAATTTAAATCTATTAGACGCAATTTAAATATTATCCATAATTTTGAAAAAAATTTTTATACACCTTTTAGAATAGTTGTAATCTTTGTATAAAATACAAAGCAATGTAATTTCTTGTATTCACAAAATTTTTCTTCCTATATTTTGGAAGTTTATAAGTTTTCTAAATGGCATATCATTACGTGGAAATCATCCAATAAACATACTAAATTTTAATATATTATGCTTTCACCTAATTAAAATAATAGTATTCAACCCTATATTATACAACAACACAAAAATATATATCATTAAAGCATTCGGGCTTTCTACAGTGACACCGCTCAAAGTGATAGCACCATAATGTCATCCTATCATATCTATCAATGACTTTGATTTATGATAAATCATCTTCAATTTCGATAAATCATCTTCAATTTCAATAAATCATACCCATTAATATTAAAAACAGTTTTTATGAAAGTTATTGATAGTTGATAGTTTTGTATGAAAGTTGTCGACAACTTTCATTTTACTGTTTATACAGTGATTTGTTGAAATCAGGTTGATTTGCCATTATGTTAGAATACTGTAATTTTGAGTGACATTACTGTAAAATTTCTCCAATACATTAATTTCAATAATTTTTAAGTGAAGCTAATTTTTATTGATATGTATATTTTAAATCAATAATCGTATATAACGTCAGTTTATACCTAACTGAAATTTAAATTGATTTTGATGAAAAAAGTAATGTTTAAATTTAAATATATTTTGAGGGGTATATTTGCGGATTTAAAAAGGGTACAAGATTGTAGGACCATCGTGAAAACATCAAATCATTTGTACCTTTTAATTTTTGTTCAGAAGGTAATCATTTTATTCAAGAATTCTAATTGGTGTTAATGTTAAATTTGGTACTCGAACATTTCCTAAACGTGCAATTTGCTTTCTAAATTTTGAAAAGTTCAATTTATTACCTAATTGAAATTTTCATTATCATTTATGTTACTCAACCTAAACGTAATTTATTACCTAATTGAAGTTTTCATTATCATTTATGTTGCTCAACCTAAACGCCTAAACGCCACCTTTTTAATAATTGGCCTAACTTATCCTTTAGTTGACGTAGCATGACACATGAAACATTTTAACTAATGTGACGTGACATGTAGCATAAGTGTGATATGACACTTTGCACCTTCTTTTAGAGAAAAAAATATTTATTCTAAATATCTAAGCATATTTTATACTACACCCTCTAGCAACTTTTTATTTACAAGTATTTGGGGGCAATATATAATATTTAGAGGGTTTCTTTCATATAGCATTCCATATGGGACAATGTATGAGGATATAGGATTTTGAATTACAACTTGTAGTTTCGACAAGACAAGGAGTTCACTGGATTCAACTTTCAATGATTTTAAGCATATTTTAAAAGTGTTTTTGTAGAAATTTTTGTATGATTTGAAAGTAGGCATGTAGTAGATTGAGGATTGAGCATTTTTTTCTAAACTAAAAGTTGAATTAAGTGAAAAAAATTGAGTCAAAATTAACTCTTTCTCATGTAAATTGCAAAATGTAATTCAAAACTCTATACCCTCAGACATTGTCCCACTTGGAATACAAACAAAAGAAGCTCTCTCTATATATTTTTTATTGTCTTACATACTCATGAGTGGAAAGGTGTTAGAGGGTAAAGTGTGAATCATGCATGGGTATAAGTTGGTTATTAGTTATAGTATTTTTTTCTCTAAAAGAATGATGTACCACATGTTAAGTTGCAAATCAAAACCCCATATCCTCATATATTGTCTTAGATGGAATACTATACGAAAGAAACTCTTTATTTATTTTTATTTTCCTAAGTACTCATGAGTAGAAGTTGGTTATTAATTATAGTATTTTTTTTCCTCAAAAAGAATGCACCACATGTTAAGTTGCAATTCAAAACCCCATACCCTCGTATATTGTCACACATGGAATACTACATGAAAGAAGCTCTCTATATATTTTTTATTGTCTTAAGTACTCATGAGTAGAAATGTGCTAGAGTGTGCAGTGCGAATTATATAAGATATAGTATGTTATTAGTTGTAGTATTTTTTTTCTCTAAAGGGATATACCACATGTTAATTTATGATTGTGTCGCATGTCATAGGCGTCACATGCTACTACTATATGTCAATTCATGATATGTTAATAAGCAAACACTAATGAAGTTTGATTAGATAGTATAAATGATAATGAAAACTTTAATTAGGTATCAAATTGTACATTTACTAAAATTCAAGTACTAAATATAACATTAACCATTCTAATTGCGAAATTTCTTTTCACTTCGCAACTCAAAACAGGCCATTAATATAGAAAAAAATATGCATTCACATCTTCTTTTCTGATTGCTGGCAGCTTGCTTGCAATCTTTTGTTCCTCAAATTCTATTAGAAGTGTATTAAATTAGGTGTCAATTTTACAAAGTCTCGGGAATTCGAGGTGATTAAATCATTTTCTCGTTGGCTCAACAGCAGCTTGATGACCGAATACTCGAATCGAGACGGTTGGTTCTAAGGTGATGGATCTTGGTTACAGTGTTATTGGCCATATAAACATTTAGAAAAAGAAAAAGTTCAGAATTAAAATACATTTCATCTATGAGCAAGTATTTACTTGATCTAGAAATAATTTAATGTAAGACATCATATGTCATAAAGTTGTATATTTTATTTACATATCATCTTTATTATTAAGTTAAAATCGCCTATTGGCTCCATATTATGTTTTAAATTGTCCTTAAAAGGGAAAAAAATATATTAAACATGAATAGGTTAGTGAACAATTATGGTATTTTTCTTATACCATCACCATTAACATAGAAACATACGCCTCGAGACATCTTTATTATTTTGAAATACATATATATTGCATGCGTATTTTGGGCTAGTGAAAGATTAAACCAAACAGGCTTATGAAAAATGTAATCCACCAGAATCAGATCCACATCCACAGGCTCTTCAGCAATATTTGTCTGCTATTTTCTGCAAATGAGTCCGTAATTCCAATGGCTTTGACATCATGACCATGTGATCCGATCCTTTGATCTTCAACACTTCATTAGGAGGGTTCCTCTCGATTACCCAATTCAAAAAATCCTTGTTCACAAGCCTGTCTTCCTCGGACATTATAAAAACCCTAGCGACAGAACCATATTTATCCCTGGACAACACTAATGCCCTAGACATATCCTCATCACTGAACAAACGAAAAGGTCTCAGCAACATGGTTGCTAGTGTCAAATCCTGGAAGATGACAAAAATAAAATAAAATAACGAAGATGAAAAAGGCAAAAGGAATGTTTGATGCTTAATTACCTCAGCCGGGCTCAATTGATACACATTAGTCTTCAAGAATAATGGGCCAAAGATGAAGGTTGTTGGGGGATTGTTCGGCCCATTATCATAAGTGTAGCGGCTGTCTAGCAGAGGTGGGGTTGTCCTGATTGACTAGAAAGAAAGAGAAAGCAAAGTCATGATTTTGGTAATTGTTATGATCATAATCCTTCTTCTACGAATATGAGTCAAATTTACCTTCAACTTACTAATTTTCTTAAGTTCGATTTCACAAGATTCAAATTGAGCTTAATCTCTAGCTATTGGAGGATATTATCGAATTTTTAAGATATTTGACTTAATTAATCAAAAACCTAATTAAGCTTTAACTAAATTAGTGGAGTTCATATTGAATTTGCATATTATGATTATCTTAATTAATATAATGTTTTATAAAAATTTGAGTCTAAATGAACTTAATTAAGTTGAAGTCAGGCAAGAGAGAGACAGAGAAACCGAAACGTAGAATACTACCTCTTGGTTGAGAACCGAAACATTGAGAGAGGGGCCGGGCATTGAAGCAGAGACAAAAACAGCCACAGCAATCTTACTAGGAAATCTCTCCATGGCTTGAGACATAGCCAAACCACCTATGCTATGGCCAACCAGAATCACTCTCTCATTTGAAGGGAGTCCCACCATAAAATCTGTCAGTGGCTTAAAGTACTCTGACATTGACCGGAGGGAGTTCACCTGAATTGGGTCAATCCCAGAAGCAGCCAAGTCCAGTGCTGTGGCGTTGTGACCAGATCCTTTTAGCAGCGTCACAAGTTTATACCATGACCATGCACCATGTCCTGACCCATGAATCAGCACAAAATGTTTGATGTCAGTTGATTGTGGAGGAGGATTTGATTGTGTTTGAACTATAAAAAACAGTAGATAGAGGAAGACTATAAACGATTTCAGATTCATGTTACTATAGCTTGGTTGTTCTAATATGATTTAGTGCTGTTTAGGAATGGGCTTCTTGGAGATATAATCAATGTGGTTTGAGCCTTTGGAGTAGTAGGTTTTGACTAACATTAGTCCAATTCAAACCGTTGATTTCATAATTTCAAGGAAAGATACAGGGACCATTTTTTATTAACTTAATGGAAATAATTGCTTTTGATCATTTTTCTTTTCTTTCTTGGGTTGACTTCTTGGACTAAAGAAATTTGAAATCATGACTATCCATAAGTCATGGAACCACATGTCAAATTAAATATTCTTTTAAAGATCAATTCCCATTTGGATACATTTGTTTTTGTATTATTTGTCAAACTTTCGATTTTGATTAATATCATAATTTCTATTTTCAAATTAGATAGTTTACTTCTATCTCCTACTTTGGTGGATCTATACTTCCGATGCGTAGAAGACATATGCAATCTTAGTGTTCCCATTAAGGTATGCCGTTTTGGTAATTTTCATGTTTTTATATATAATCCATTTTTTATTTTCTTTTTTCCGGTCGTAAAGCATATAATATATTAACATAACATCCATTATATATTATTTTAATAAATATATATTTGATGTGGCTTAAATTTAAGACACATGAACTTAAGCCACATGAACCTGAAGATCAAATTCTCCTTTCTTTCAGGAGTTTCGAACTTGATGAGTAAAAACACCATCCTTATCATTTAATTTGTCCTCTCCGTCAAGATTAATTTTTGGCAATAAATTTATGACCAAGATTTGCTTCTTATAAGTCGGCAATCAAGGATTATTTTGAGACATCAAAGTTAAAACAAGACACAACAATGGTATACATATAGTTGGTAATTTGTTATTTAGACATAATAGATCTAGAGACATATAATTTAAATGAAATAGTATATTGGAGAAATAGATAGAAGACGTAAACGGGTTAAATTCATTCAAAAATGTTTAAATTTGTGTTCGAATTAAGGTCAGAGTCCTAGATCCGGACAACTTGGATATGAGAGATATGTTATATATTCTTCTATGTTAGCATTTTATTGCACAAAATCATTTCTTTTCAAGTACAGATCTTATTTAATAAGGTATGACACTCACTACTTTTAGTTATATATATTTTTTCTTGCATCATAATTTCAAATGTGTAAAAATTATAAATTAATGTATAGATTTTATAAACCCTACAATTTTTGAGTAACAAGTTAAGTAGTCGAAATTGCTCTTTGAAGTATTTCCAAGGATCAACCAAACTAAGAATCAAACTTGACATAAAAGCCATACTTGTAACAATTGACTTTGTAATTGTAATTCAACTTAGAAAGTCTAAAGTTGATATCGATCTTAGAAGCTATCCAAAACCCTAAACTCCTAAGTATAGTAGAATACTTTTGAGCTTATGAAAACCCTAAAACGAAGGGATTAAGAACCCGAATACTAACTTTAACATTTGGAAACCTTAAAATGCAACAACAAACTCTTGTGTACTAAAACCTTAAATCTTAACATGTAATGAAAACTTTCAAGCTTATTGAAACCTTAAACAATCAATCGGGCATATAACTATTAAGTTGAACACTTAAGAACCCTACATTGAAAGCCTAAACTTAACCGAGCTTAGATCGATCCTAAGTTGCCTATAACATAGTATGAAAACTAATTTGAAATGAGGATATATTTATGAACTAAACCTTGGCTTAGTCACTTGAATAGGGTAGTCAATTAGGTCGATCAAGAGTAGAAATTGGAGAGCCACATGTGAAGCTTAGAACCGACCATCCCTAACCTAATTTCCCCTCTCATATTAAGTTTAAACAAGCCAAAGTCAAGAGTATGAAATTAGTTAACTTATACACTTAGTAAACTCCCATGTATTGGACAAGACAATTTCTATACTTTAGAAGTTATACCATTTAAGGAAATATGCAACTTACCCATTTTTGGACTAATTAAAAGTGAAGATGACAAGACAACACCCTATGCCCTATAGCCACTTACCCGTTGGTTGGAAGAAGGGGAATAAGGCATGCCATCTTCCATCTTTTCACTTCTTTTACTCACTTGTTAAGTCACATTTAAAAGCTATACAAAAGCTTAAGCAAACTATCACATGTCTTGCACTTACATCACTTAAACCTATCAAAAGAAATGACAAGATGAGATTATGAAACCCTAAGTGTAGAACCGGCCAAGATACCTCTCCCAACCTTCACTTATTCCATCTCTTTTCAAAACACATTACATTTGAAAACCAAGAAAGAAAACTCCCAACACATACAACTTTTACCACTCCAAAACACATGCACAAGTTTACGCCACAAACCACTTTAGTTGCCAACAATTTTCATCCACCTAAGAGATACACTAGAATCATCATACACACTACCATTTGAAGAAACTTTGGAGCACCAACAAACCCTCGAGAACCTAAGTTTCAAAGAGCTAAGGGTCACCAAGGGGGAAAGGAAGAAAACTCTTGTTTTCTTATTTATGTAAAGGGGGCCAAAGAGGTACCACAATCATCACACAACCAAGTGAAGTAAGCCTCATTCCTAAATGTCTTTAGAATACCATGTTTAGGATATCATTTCTTATTTATGTAAAGTTATCATGTACTTTAGAAGTTATCTTAGCTAGGTTAAGTGTTAGCTTCTTGAAGTTTTCCTCATAAATGTTAGAACATGAGTAGCCTAAACTTGGTTTTCTCTTAGTATACTTGTATATTGCTCATAGTATAGCCTTGTGACTTGAGAAAAACTATTAAAATAAGCTCATGAACATTCCTTAAGCTGCTAGATGTATAGTGTTTGAACCTTAGCCAAGTGTTATCTTTACTCATATTAAGTTTTCTACACATCAAATTAACCTTAGGTGATGGAAAAATTACTATATGAAGTTTTAGTGAAGAAATCATTACATAGAAGCTTAACCTAAAGCATAGCACCTAGTATACACAAATGCTCTATGAATTCCACTTGATATTATATCAAAATAATTTACTTACAAAGAATAATTAGAGCAAAGATTGAAGTACAAGTAGTGTAAAGCTTTGATTTAGTACTTAAGCTTAAGAAAATAAAGAGTTAAGTTGAAAGATGAAGTTAGGAGCTATTAACCCCAACTGACTAGATTTATAAAATATAATTAATTAACTTAAATACACTTAAAAATGAAGTAAATAAAGTGAAAAGACCAACTATGACTAGTAAGATAGTTGTTAAGGGTCTAATACTCAAAATCGGGCCTAAAACTCTTAAGACAATTCATCGGGACCTTACATAAAATTCTGACTAGCACATTTAGTTTAGGAAAAAGATAATATAAGGTCCATAGAAAGCTCACATTCAAATTCCCCACGCCCAACAAATGAATAAGTATTGTAAATACATGAAACAAGTCTATCTTTAGCCACATAAACTACTTAAAAGTTCAAGGAGTGCAAAACAGTAAAAAAAGCAAAAAATAATAACTAAAAATTTGACCTTAAGAAGGTATTTAAGTCCAAAATGAAGTTCTAAGCCTAGGCCGTCAAAATTTCACAAAGTAATAACAAGCCCAATAATGAGTTAAAGCCCAAAAGAAGAACCAAACCCTAAGGATGCTATTGTTTTGAATAGTATATGAAATTGTGGGCCCTATCTTCCGAATCTAACCTTACCATGTGAAAGTACACTTGAAAATGATGAATATCTACTATAAGAACCCAAAAATCAGATTTAAAACGAGAAATTTATACGTGATTAAAGATTTGGCTTAATTGGAAAAAATTTGGCTTAATTGGAAAAAATTTAGGATTAAGTCAAAAGTATAACTTTAATAGAACTTTAGAGTTGTATTATGATACATCAAATCCTTATGTTATTATACTTACATTGCTCAGGGGACTTTGATCTCAGGGATGACTTACCTTCAGATTATTACGATTAGCAACTATGGCAGAGTTAGTGACTTTTGATGATTTTATGCTTATTTTTTATTATAGTTTAGTTGCACTGAATAATAATATGATTAAATCGGTTGCATGAAGGCTATGGGGAATGCTTATGTATGGACTTTTGATCGTTTACATAACTTAATAGTATAATATGAATTGTAAGTGCTTACATGACTGATTCGTATATTGTTGATATGGTATGAAACTGCTTGATCATCAAAGTAATTGAACATAAGTTATAATTTGGCTATGAATATAAAAATGAGTCATGTATAGCACGACATTGCATCATAACTTATACCGACTACCACCTTACATGAAAGATAAGAAGGGGCTCATAGTCGTAGGAGCTCCTGAAGGGAATTTGTAAACCCTACAACCAGTCACTCGAGGTTTCGATGAATTGAAAGATTCGATCGAGCCTAAATTATAAAGTAAAGCTAGAAATATTAGTAAAAATGATTCTGTAAGTTTGAATTTAAGAAAATAAGCAATAAAATAAAATAATATAAAATTTTCAAATTTTAAATATATAACTCGTTATTTATTGAAAATGTGTAAAATGCATTCCGATAATTAACAAATCGCTAGAGATAAATTATATGTATACTAAAAATCATAGAATGACCTAAATAATATTTAGAAATATTTATTTATACCGTATATGAATTTACATGTAGGTAGAAATACGCGTAATTACTTAAAATACGCGAAATATGCTAAAATAATATTAAATAATTAAAGAAAATTCATAATTAATTAATAAAAAATAAAGAAAAATCAGAAAAAATAAGGAATGATCTAGATTTGGGTCATGGTAGCTGGGGAAAATAAGAAAAAAATTAGCCAATTAAATTAGAACAACACAAAAGGTAAATTGGAAGAAGATAAGGCAATTATCTAATCAAATTAATACACAATAATTTCCCTAAAGCTCTATAAATACTCTAATATTTTTAGAAGCTCATTTTGGATGTCAGGAAGTTTAGAAAATTAGAGAGAGGCAGAATTAAGAGTAAATTAGGGTCTTACAAAAAATCACAAAAAATTTGTATAGTTGAGGCTTCTAAAGAGAACCCAAACTCAACGAACAACTGGGAGTGGACAGCCACCACTACCACACTGTGGTGGCAGTGCCCAGGTGGGCTGACATACCCATAGACATCGATGGTGGCTAGAGCCACTCAAACCAGTGAGTTCGATTTCTAGCCCGATTTTGTGTAATTTTGTAAAAATAGTAAATATTCTTAGAAAATTATGAATTTTCTTATTCTGGAATATTTTAGTATGTAGTTTTTAGGAAAAATATTATTTTGATGAAAATATGTCCCATGATATATGATCTTTAAAAAATTATGCAAAATCGAGTATGTTTCGATTTAGAAATAAATGGTCTTAGGAGTGTAGTTTTGAATCCAAAATTTTTGTGTAAACTATTTAGGTGATATAGAACAATGCTATGAAGCCCATTTTCAAAAATTAATTTTCGAAATTTTTAGGCCTTAAAATGAGGCATAAAATGGGTAATTTAGGGTTAATTAAGTAATTAAATAGTTAATTACTGATTTAGTAAATAATTATATATTTTGGGATATTGAAATCTGATGAAGTGTGATACTTGTAGCATTTAGGATGTTAGATGTAATTATTAGGCTAATTATGTAGTAAATAAATAATAGGGAAAATAGTAAATTTTAAGTTAATTTTGTAAATTAGGGTAATTAGGTGTAAAATCTAATTTAGGATAGATTTATACATTTTGAAATGATAATTGATGATGGGAGATGATAATTAGAGTGATAGAAATATTAGATGTATATTATGTACATATTAAGTAATAGTACATAATACGCAATTATTAGAAATATAATAAATAGAAGATATTAGAATAAAAATTGATATTATGATAATAATAAGAATATATAATAAATCTGATAGAAAACTTAAATTTATGTAATTATATGAAAAATGTAAAAATTTCTTACATCAGGAGTAAATTCGGTACACTAATAAGGATTTAAGTGTATCAAGTAGAATAAAATACTGTTTAAGGGTAATTATGGTATTTAGGATATCTGGAAATAATGTGATTAATTTCACATTATGAGTTAAAACAAGTTTCTAAGGTTTGGGTATAAAACGGTACTTAGAAATTGAACCAGAACCTAATTTAAAAATCGATATGGAAATTGAACCCGAACCTAGCCTCAAACACAAAATAATTGTAAAAGATTTGAAAACCTAGATAATTAGACATATTATACCTTAAACCAAGGATAACAATAAGCGTGATAAGATAAAACCAACCTGTAATAGTTATATGAAAAACTGAAACCCACGTTTGTATTATAGGGACGATTGGCAATGGCCTGAGCGAATTGGACTTCGAGTGAGTGAGCAAGGAGTCCAAGTAAGTTGGGATTAATATGTTGTTGCATTTTGGAGGCTTGAGATTATATTTGGTTGTGCTTGTTAGATAGTTGGTTGTGCTTGTTAGATAGTTGGTTGTGTGTATGTGCTTAATTATAAGTGATGCTATGATTCTGTTTGTTGTTCTAGCTTGCATTGTATGATTTGTATGAAATGATTGATCATCCTAAACTGGACCTAATCAAATATATGACCTGTAATCATAATCGGACTTGCATGACAACCCATTAGGGGAAACCTAGGATTCTCTGGTCAAATACTGACCTCTTCGAAAGGGATAGTACTGAATAGCATAATGGTCCCTTCTTCATCCTTAGTCAAACTAAGTGACAGGTGAAGAGGTTACGGCAAGGGTGAAGTCAATGGTTCAAAGGTAGTTATGGGAGGAGTGGTGTCTCCATTGCACAAGCCTGGGTTTGGTCGTGAGTTGTTGCATTAACAGCAACTCCTCAACCTAGATTAGAGTAGGCGCAATTTCTCTAATGTCACAATTGGCCGATTAACGTCGTGCGATGGCATTTGCTTGAACATGCATTGCACCAAATGATTTGGTTGATAACCTTGTTTGTGTTTGTGGTATAGTTTTAAGTCTTCCATCCTAACTTACTGAGCTGTGGTTGCTCACATCCTTATAGACGTTGTGTAGGTACTTGCTAAGAAGCGGTTTACAACTACTTTGAAGCTAGCAACTGTTAGGTCCTAGGGAGTGAGGAAAAACATTTGAAGAACAGACATATATTTTTATGATCTAAGCTCTTATCTTAGAATTTTTCATTTCTGAATAATGTATTAACTAGGAAATAGATTACGGTGAAGCATTGTAAATGTTAATTGTAATAATTGAATTTTAGTGTATATATATATTTTCTCACTTTCTTAGGTAAATGATTTATTTAAATTACGAATTGTTTACTTTAAAGCGGGTTAGTCATGGACGTCTTATATAGATTAGGTCTAGGATAGCGGTTGTAAAGCCAACTTCTATCTTAGAATGATTTACACGGCGGGGCTATTACAACTCTGCCACTTCAGGGCGTGACAGAATTAGTTAGGTATGGAAATATTGAATTTCTGTCTTGGCTAGCGAGGTTCACTAGGCGCTTGGGGATGTTAACCGTTTTAGTTAAGGGCCGTGTCTTGTGATTTCTGCTTAAGGCGTGTGATTGTGGATTATAGGGACTACTATACCGCTAGACCTAAAAATTTTTAAAAGGATCTTGTTTTGTGTTTTAGTAAAGCATATTTATCTATATACGAATATATGCATATAAGTTGATTTGAGCACGATAGGTGCAATTCGAGATAAAAACTCAGGTACTAGAATTCGGTTGGCTTTGTGTCGATTAATAGTCTCTAATCTTGATTACAGAGAGTGAAATTTTTTAGTTACATACGGGTTTCAAGCCATTGCATGTATTATTTGGCATACTATTTACTACATGTATCCATATGATTGATTATATATATATATTACTTGTAAGGCGTATTAGAGGGATTAGCTTACTAAGTGTAATCCCTTCAGATTCCTTTTTCTATAAGGTCATCTTTTCGCTAAGCCGGGCCGTGTGATGTCCTAGATTAGTCTCAAGTCGAGATGAGATTGTGAGATAGTGTAAAGCGAAGGAGAGAACTGCTTAGTATTAACTAAGAGTTTTATAAATTTCTTTATATTGTGTAGCTAGACCTTCAGTAGCCATTTTGACTACTTATCTAGTTGTTATCAATTTGGGAACATTATGTTTCGTACTTTTAATTCGATATTATATCTAATTTATTAGTAAAGATAATTGTTATGTTATAATACTATTTGTCTATGTGACCAATAATAGTTAGGAGTGGAGGAAGCCTTGTGCATTATATGGAAAGCCATGTACATTGTATGGAAAGCCAATGATCAATGATCAACAAGGGAGTTGATCATCGACCTTTATATGGTTTATAACAATTTATCATGATGAAGGTACTGTTCAAGTCGTGATAGACTCTTTCATTATCTTCCTTAAAAGTACAATAGAAAATGTGATAAATTTGGAAACCAATATTGGTAGTAATATTAATATCCAATTAAGTCATGGTTCTACTTAATTTAGTAATATTATATAATTTAAATTTAGTGATGTTATATATTGTTCTTGTTATATCATAATTTAAATGGTCTGAACTAACCTGTATATTATTTGATTGTCTTCCTTAAAAATCCAACACAATGTGATAAAATTGGAAATTAATACTAATAGTAATACCAATATCCATTTAAGCTATGGCTCTACATAATTTAGTAATGTTATGTAATTTAAATTTAGTGATGTTATATTTTCTTCTTGCAACATCGTAATTTAAATGGTACGAACTCATGTGTAGAATTTTTTATTCTCTTGCTTGTAAATTTGACAAACAATAGATAAATTTGAAAATCAACACTAATAGTTATATAAGCCTCTAAAATTGAGTTCATGACAATTGAGAATAGATTTAGGGCTTTTAGGAAAAGTTAACTGATTGAGTCTAAATTTTACGACTAAGGTAAAAAAGTTAGGCGAAGTGACAAAGTGAAGTTAGATTTTGGAAATAATAACCCAAAATTCTAATTTTGCCCTTAGAAATAGGATTATTCAATATAGTACTAAAATACTTGAAACTCCTAAAATCGAGATCAGATTGTGACAAAAACTTAAAGATGAGTCAATTAAGCTCCAAAATGAGATAATATAGTATAATTTATTATATGAATATATACTTATTTTTATGAGTATACCCGGTATAAATAATAATTATATTAGTAAATTAACCTTAAATTACATAATTATATATATATTGCATTAAATTCATAAAATTAATTAAGAAAACATATCCTAAAAATCTAAGATATGTTAGGAACTTAATTATATGAGTAAAGTTATATATTACAAGTGATATTTACATAAGGTGTATACTTATATATTAATTAAATAACTAATTTGAACATAATATATATATATATATTATCATTATTTAACTAAAATATACTAAAGTTGATCCAAATCAACTCCAAAACGTCTGGAAATTTGCTGGATACTACCATAGCTGTTGTGGGGGAAAAGATTTTGATGATTCAAAATTAGAAGTGTAAAAAATAGACACCTCCTACTTCATTTAATGGGAGAAAACAAAAGAAAAAAATTAGAAAAAATTCCTAGGTGGTGGAATAGTTTTATAAATACTAAACCTCTAGTAGACTAGCAATAGTTTAGCAATTAGGAACTAAGAATAGAGAAGAAAAAAAAAATTGGAAAATAGAACAATTTAAGAAAATTAGACAAAAATAGGGAAACCATTATGCCATAGCTATACTAAACCCAGACGACTACCTGATGACAAACTCGATTGGTCACTACTAGTCCACACCGCGTTTAGGCCGTTTGATACACCCCCAACCATTGCCGGTGTTACAACCCGAAGTCACAGAGTTACAACGGTCCCGTCGTGTAAACTATTCTATGATAGTAACTAGTCTCATAGTACCTACCATAGACATGATCTACATAAGGCGTTGATGACTCCTCGCCTTTAAGTAAACAGTCCAATTAAGTGTTTAGCTAAAATTACAGTAATTATCACAAATTTTTAATCAACATACATAATTATATGTAAAGTCTATAGAACTCCTCAGGAAACTCTACATAAATATAACGGTTCACTAATTTACATAACAACTATCAGTCTTTCATTTTTAAACTATAAAGGACACTTTAGTTACACATCTACTGCTAAGCGAATTGATCCTCACACCCCAAGCTTCAAAAGAACTAACCTCTGGATAATTGTAAGGTGGCATAATACTTGAAGTATTCAGAAATCAGGACTTGCAAAAGGATCTATATGGGCATGAGCAACTACAGCTCAGTAAGTTGAATTGGAGACTCATGAATATATATAAACACAAACAAGATTATCAAGCAATTATTTTCATGCAATGCAACAAGCAAGTGTCATTACACAATGTAGTCCGGTCCGTTATGAAATCAGAAAAATTTCACCTGCTCTAATTCGGATTGAGGAGTTTTCATGTTATGTAACAGCTCACAACCAAATTTAGGTTTGTGCAATGAAGACATTGCTCCTCCTAAGACTATCTTTCGAATTAATGCCCTCATCCTTACTGCGACCTCTTCTCCTATTACTTAGTTCAATTAAGGATGAGAAAAAGACCAATTGCTATCCAGCGTTATCTTTATCGAAGGTGTCGGTGTTTGGTTAGAGAACCCTAATGATCTCCTAAAGGGTTGCAATGCATGATAATTTAGGTCATTATGGTCAAATAAGATTAAATTTTATTTAGGGTGTTCAAATAATTTCACACTAATCCAGTCATAACACAAAATCAATCACATTACAAATTTCAGCCCGAATTTAGATACTTAAACACATATATAAACTACTTACAATCACAATCATACACAATCCTAAGTCTCCGAGTACCATAAAATAGTACTTTAATATAATAAGTAATAACCCAACTTACTTGCAATTCTCAGTCGGCCAATCACTTAATTGCAAGCCGATTCATCACTAGGTATCTTATAATACAAATAGGTCTTTTTAGTACTTATACTTTAATGATTCATATTCTAAGTTATAATTTAACTCATTTCTCCATGTATACCTGTTATTTACTAATGATTTATTCTACCTAATTTCGGGATTCAGTTTCTAAATTAGATTCTAGTTTTGATTCTGGAATCTTAAATATGCTTGAATCCTGATGTGAAATTAATTACATTAAGCTCAAGTATTCTAATGTCTTATTGAGTCTTAATTTAGTATTCTAAACTATTCGGTATACACTAATCCTAATTGTGTACCGGATTTATTCTCGATGTGAGAAAATCTTACATTTTTTATACAATTACCTAAAATTAAATTTTATTTCAGATTTATTATATTCTGATTTTTATTATTATATTATCTAAATAACCCTAATTTTTCATATTTATTAAATTTCCAATTCCACATATTCCTAATTTCCTACAATTACTACCTAATTCCTATATTAATTACACTTAATACTCCAAAGGCTAGGATTAGCTTTCAACATCAGAGATTAATATTCCTAAACATCTAATTACTATTTAAATCAGTAATTAATCACTTCATCACCTAATTAACCTAAAATTACCTAATTAACCCGCTTAAAATTTACTTAAAAATTTTGAAAATTAAATTTTAAAAAATGGCTACATACTATTCTATATCACTTAAGCATTCTACAGAAAAAATTTGAGCTCTAAACTACACTCCTAAGCCTATTTATTTTTAGTTTTAATCATCCTCGGTTTTGTTTAATTTGTTAAGAATCTCATATTTTCAGACGTGATTAAAATTAATTACTATTTTTCCCTAAATCTATATACAATAAAACCTCAAAATAATAAATTTCATAATTTTCTAGGCAAAATAAATAATTTTAAGAAATTATACAAAATCGGAGCAGATAA
Organism: Lumnitzera littorea; assembly: GCA_024138015.1. Classification (NCBI taxonomy): domain Eukaryota; kingdom Viridiplantae; phylum Streptophyta; class Magnoliopsida; order Myrtales; family Combretaceae; genus Lumnitzera; species Lumnitzera littorea. Next base: position 20,381,580 of record JAMXBB010000011.1, read on the forward strand.
GAGACTCACCTGGTTCGATGACTTTTGGGCTTCCAACACCGGGCCAGGTGTGTCGGCCGGTCTAGATGATGGGTCTGGCGTGGAGTGGTGGTGGTGGTGGCTCGGTCCTAGGTGGTAGTAGGCCTTATTGCACAGTTTTTTTTTTATTTTTTTTCCTAACCTAAATTTTTCTCTTCAAAATTTGATGCTCCTAATTTTTTCTGTCTTTTGACTGTCCAAATGAGCTCTGTAATTTTTTTCCCTATTTATAGAGCTTTGCAGTAATTATTATGCATTTAATTAGACAAAACATTGCCCAAATCCCTTAATTTTTGTCTTTTTCAATAATAAATAATTATTATACTTAAAATTTGAAAATTTTATAATCTTCTATTTTATTACTTATTTTCTTAAATTCAAGTTTATGGGGTCATTTTTACTAATATTTTTATCTATAGTTTATAATTTAGGTTTGATCGGATCTTTTAACCGATCGTCCTAAATTTTATGTACTAAGTTTAATCCTACGATCATTTGACTTAACTTTAGGCCTTACAGTCGGCCACCGGAGAGTCTAAGAGCACATAGGTTGATTTTTTGCCCTATTTTTCAATAATTTGTAAAACATATCAAATTCGCCCAAAATTTTTTGAAAAAATTTGTACTTAGGTTATTTTGAATATAATTTTATGTGATATTTTTATTTTTGAAAAATTCGTGATATTTAATATACTTTCTTAGGAAATTTTCTATTCATTCGAATTTAGAATTGTAAAATAAATATACTAAATGATGTTGTTTCTAGTTGAAAATTTTTGTATAGGATGTGTATGATATGTAGATAATTGCTATGTAGCCCAAATTTTAATTTGAATATTTTGAATATTTATTGCATTTTTTTGGCATACAAATAGCTTGAAAATAGGCTGAAATTATGAATTAAATAGGAAATTATGAAATTAATTAATTAAATTGACATGTGCTAATCTATAATAAGTAATAACAGTATTGAGTCAGATTGAAATTAATTTAGTGTAAAAAGAATTATAATTGAGTAATTTAAGGATAAAATTATAAATACAAGTATATAGGTGATAAGTCAAAAACTTAAAACCAAGTGATAACTGAATTTCCTATATTTTTAGGAGTTTATAGAAATTTTTAGAGAATTATTTGGAAACCCGAACTACTTATTACTAATTTATCTTATAAAATGGCTTAAATTACAAGTCGGGGTGTATTTTTAATAATAATAAGCTAATATGAATTAAATAGTTAAATAAAATCTATATATGTGATTGATGATCAGATTGGATTAAATGAGTATTTTTATTATATTTATTGATATTTTCTGATCGGGATACACTTTAGATATATTAGGTTGGATAATACTCATATTGTAACGATATATGGACAAAATAGGTAAAATATAATTTAACAAAATAAATTACGTATAATACGATAATATTTATATAATTATGTATAACTGTATTAAAAACTCAAACTATCTGTTAAAAATCATCTTTAGGAATAGAACTTGTAAAATGTGTCATTAGGTCTTTACGAACCCAATGGGACTAATTTTGTTAAAATCGGACAACCTTAAGTAATATAACCTATAACATTATCATATTCTAGAATATACGTATTTCGGTAACCCTATCGAAATTAAAATGTGATTTAATAAATTAAAAATACGTTTCAATATGGTCGAAACAATATATAATACATAATAGTATATATGATGTACAGCATCAACAATTAATAACTTAATTCGATATATAGTGATAATACGACTATATATTATGAAAATAATATATATATATGTATATAATTGTTTTAGATTAAATCCTAATGTTTTTGTAATTATTATAAAAACTGAATTTGGGTCTTTTGTGTAAATAGGATTTTCCAATACAAAGACAGTTGACGATTCGAGTCAGTAGTAATGAATGTCTAAATAAGTAAGTTAAGATTGTGGTTTTATCGCTTATTGAGATACCGTTTTAAAGTATCCGGAGACCTAAGAGTACTTCTGGCTGTTTTTATAGTTAGTTGACTGTGCGCATACCGTGTGTGTGGATGATATTCAGTTGTGATAGGAGTTGAACTCTTTGGTATACTGTTTTGCAAGTTTACATTACTTCTGTATTGTATGTCACGCCCCGAAGAGGCAGAGTCGTAACAGCCCCGCCGTGTAAACCATCTTAAGATAGAAGTTGGCCTTACAATCGCTATCTTAGACTTGATCTACACAAGGCGTCTACGACTAACCCGCTTTGAAGTAAACAGTTTGTAATTTAGACAAAGCATTTACCTAAGAAAGTTAGAAAATCTATATATATATACTATAATTCAGTTATTACATCATTAAAAAATGAATAAAATAATTCTAAAATAAAAACTTAGACCTTAAAAATATATGTTTGTTCTTCAAATATTTTTCCTTACTCCCCAGGATCCAGCAGTTGCTAGCTTCAGAGTAGTTGTTTGTCGCTTCTTAGCCAGCACTTGCACGATGTCTATAGGGATGTGAGCAACCACAGCTCAGTAAGTTAGGATGGAGGACTTAAAACTATAACATACACATAACAAAGTTTTCAATCACTTATTAGGTGCAATGCATGTGCAAGCAAATGCCATCGCACAACGTTATCCGGCCCGTCGTGAGATTAGAGAAATTACACCCGCTCTAATCTAGGTTGAGGAGTTGCCGTTAATGCAACAGCTCACAACCAAACCCAGGCTTGTGTAATGGAGACCTTGCTCCTCCCGCGACTACCTTCGAACCACTAACTTCACCCTCGCTGCGATCTCCTCTCCTATCACTTAGTTCGACTGAGGATGAAGAAGGGACCATTTTGCAATCCTACGCTATCCCTTTCGAAGGGGTCGGTATTTGGCCGGAGAGTCCTAAGTTCCCCTAACGGGTTGCCATGCTTGTCCGATTATGATTACTGGTGGTATATTTAATTAAGTCCAGTTTAGGGTAATCAATCATTACGTACAAATCATACAATATATGCCAGAATAACAAACAGAATCATAGCATCACCCATAATCAAGCACATGCACATATTCAACTATCTAACAAGCACAACTAAGCATAATCTTAAGCCTCCAAAATACAGCATCGTGTTAATCCCAACTTACCTCGACTCCTCGCTCACTCACTCGAGGTCCGATTTGCTCAGGCCATCGCCGATCATCTCTATAACACAAACGTGGTTTTAGCTTTTCATATAACTATTATAGGTTCGTTTTATCCTATAACGCTTATTGTTAGGTTTTGTTTAAGGTTTAATATGTCTAATTATCTAGGTATTAAGTCTTTTACAATTATTCTAGGTTTGGGGTTAGGTTTAGGTTTGGTTTTCGCATCAATTTCTAAATTAGGTCCTAGAAATCTGTTTCAACTCATAATGTGAAATTAATCATATTACTTCCCGATCTCCTAAATACCATCATTACCCCTAGTAAGTATTTATTTTACCCGGTACACTTAAATCCATATTAGTGTACCGAATTCACTCCTAATGTGAGAAATTTTTACATTTTTCATATAATTACATAAATTCAAGTTTCCTATCAGATTTATTGTACATTTTTATTATTATCAAAATATCAATTTTTATTGTAATATTTTCTATTTATTATATTTCCAATAATTACCTATTATGTATTATTACCTTTTATATATATAATACACCTCTAATATTTCTATCACTCTAATTACCATCTCTAAACATCAATTATCATTTCAAAATGTCTAAATCCATCCTAAATTAGATTTTACTCCAAATTTCCCTAATTTACAAAATTAACTATTTTTCCCTATTACTCATTTATTACATAATTAACCTAATAATTACATCTAACACCCTAAATGCTACTAGTATCATACTCCATCAGATTTTCACATCCTAAAACATACACTTATTCACTGAATCATTAATTAACCATTTAATTACTTAATTAACCTTAAATTACCCATTTTATGCCTCATTTTAGGGCTTAAAAATTATCTAAAAATTTTGAAAATTAATTTTTGAAAACGGGCTTTATAGCACTGTTCTATATCATCTAAGTAATTTACATAAAAATTTTGGGCTCGAAACTACACTCCTAAGGTCATTTATTTCTAAACCGAAACATGCTCGGTTTTGCATGATTTTTTAAGGATCCTATATCACGAGATATATTTTCATCAAAATAATATTTTTCCTACAAACTACATACAAAAATATTTTAGAATAACAAAATTCATAATTTTCTAATAATATTTACTATTTTTACAAAATTACATAAGAATATTATTTTGAGACATCGGTAAGCTAAGTCAAAGTTGACTATGAGGGCCTTTGACCCTAAGGGCAAGGTTGTTGGGCTGAGGTTAGGGGTTAGGGAGACCAACAAGGTCAAGCTAGCTGCTCTACCTTAGGGAATTCCTCTTAGTCCTTGAGCATAGCCGTTGTTTGCCGATCTTGCAAGTATAGGCCTTCATTCCATTGCCTTCATCCCTACCTCCGTGCCCATTACTGTAGAAGATGAACCCATTGGCATTGACAACCTAGACGTGGTGATGCTTGCTGTCACGTCTCGAAAAAGTAAATTCGTAATAGTTCCGCTGTATAAATCATTCTAAGATAGAAACCATAATTATAGTTGTTATCCTAGACCTAGTTCACACTAAGTATACTCAACTCTATCCCTTTGAAGCGTCTAATTCGATACTTGTTTGATAAAAACTTTTAGAGTAATCCTTTAAAATAATTTATTAAAAATAAACTTGCAAGTTGATTTTATAAAAGAGTAGTAGTAAATCCCATAAGTACATATCATTTCTTATATAAACCAGAATATTGAAAACTACCAAGCCCTTTGAGGAGTTATATGTAGTTTTCCTTAAAAATTAAGATAAGTCAATACTAAAGACAATAATTAGCCATTTCTTGTTACACTTTACTCCTTGTCCCAGTTTGCTAGTTCTCTAATTTTGGGTAGGTACTTGTAATTCATTTGGAACTTACAAAACAAACTATAGGAAAATAAGTGATAACTTGCTTAGTAAGTAGGACGGAGATAGAAGTATGTATTCAACATATCACAAGTAGGGTTTTCAACCAAGTTGGTTAGATACAATATATGTACAAGTAAATGTGATGACGTTATTCGGTTAGTCATGAGATAAGAGAAATTGCACCTTCTTTAATCTGAGTTGAGGAGATTGACGTCATGCACTTGCGAATTGAAACTAAACTGGGACTTGTGCAATAAAGAACACCCTCCTTTCGTGACCACTTTCGAATTACAGCCCCCAACCTTGTTATGATCTTCTCGCTTGTCATTTAGTTTGGCTAAGAATGGGGAAAGAACCATTTCAGTTATCCATATCGAATGGAGTTCGTGTTTGGCCCGAGAATTCTAACCGTTACCCCTAATAGGTTGCAATGCATATCAGGTTAGGTGTGAAGTCGAGTTTGATTTAGTCCATTTTTAGGGAGATAAACCAAGCTCAAACGATTTAAGCATAATATTCATAGAACAACAATAACATGGAGTTGAGCTCTCATCATAGCAAATCGAATCTCAAACATAAGTACTGTACATGCATAGTAACTAACTACAATCACAAGCAGACATACACTAAAGTCTCTAAGCAGCATTGATCTCACTTACTTGTCCTGATGCTCACTACAGAAAACTCGTATCATCAACACCTTATTCACTATGAGACTCTATATATATATAAAGTCTAGATTTAGTTTTTGTAAGAGTTACAAAAATGTTAAGGTTCTATCTATTTGTATTTTGCTAAATAGTTATATATATAAATATATATATCTAAAGTATGTTATTATTTTCTTTATATAAGGAAATATAGTTTTATTATATAAGTTAAGTTATTAAGTATCGATAATGTATGTAATTATAGTATTATGTATAATATATCATTTTCATCATATCAAAACATATCAAAATGTACTTTAATTAGTTAAATTATGTTTCAATTACAATAAGGTTATTGTAGTTTGTAAATTATGATAATAGTGTAAAGATATAGGTTATATTACTTAGGATTGTCCGATTTTAATAAAAGCAGTATCATTGGGTTCATATTAACTTAATGATACATACTACGGGTTCTATTTTGAGAGATGAGTTTTAAAGTGTATGTTTAGTTTTATATTATATCTACACGCTCATATAATAATAAGTATTATTATATTATATTTATTTTCTGTAAATGGACTATATTTTATATAATTTATTACTATAGCTTAATATTATAGGTAATATCTAACTCTAATATATATATATCATGACCCGGTCATATAATTATCACTAAATAGGTTAAAAATTAATTTTTACCAAATCTAACCAGTATGTACATGTACAAGTTTCATTTCAATATTTATCACATTTTAACCTATTATTACTAAAAACATGTCTCAATTAGTAAATTAGGCTATCTTACTACTAAAATTCACAATAAATAGCTTGGGTCACTAAATAATTCTTCGAAAATTTCTATAGACTCCTAAAAATATGAGGAACTCAATTAATATATGTTTCTATGCTATCGAGTTCATCACCTAAATGCTCGTAATTACAATTTTATCCTTAAATTACATTTAATTAACCAAGTATTATTATTTTTATACAAAATTATTTATATATCCTAACATCATTACAATTCACTAAAAGTCAGTACGTATCATTTCTATCAATTAATTTAGTAAAAACTTATTTATTTCATCATTTTATCCTATTTCTAACTATTTTTAGGGCTAAAATTTCAGTAATGACTAAAAATACCTAAATTAAAAATATGGTTACATAGTAATTAAGTACATATCATATGTATGCTACACCAAATTTTGAACTAGAAACTATATCATTTAGTTTATTTATTTTGAATTTCAAATTTAGGGTGAATAGTACATTTGTTAAGAAAGTATGTTAAATATTCCTAATTTTGCAAAAATAAATTTACAAAAGGAAAGTACATCTAAAATAACCTAAGAATCAATCTTTTGATATTTTTATTAATTAATTTAGTGTTTTTTTTTTAAATAGGGAAAAACATGATAGAAACTTAGGACCTTTGTTTATTGGAGCTTCGGCCACTATTGGCTAGTGAGGGGTTGTCGGCTTCTCTAGTTGGTGGAGGCTCTACTAGGTGGCGGTTAGGCTCCACGTGAGGTTATCAGAAGGTTGAAGATCCACATTAAGTCAGTACTTTGCTTTGTTTTCCCTATTTTTTGTCTTATTTTTTTTCTAATTTTTAAAGTGATTTTGGTTGCCAAAATGTGAAATCTAAGTCCTAGTATCCTATTTATAGTAGTTTAGGTTGGTTTCACATTTTTTTAACCATTAAGTAATTATTATTTTTATTTATTTCTCTATTCTTTTGAGAAATTTACATGTATGATGTGTCAACTTTTTGTTTAATTGCTTTTAATGCAGTTGGTTATTCTTTTTAAGCTGCTCCACATTTAATCCAATCATATTCTAGGTTTTTTCTATTTTTTTAATAATTTTTAGATAATATTTTAGGGTATTTTGGTATTTTATATTAATATTTAATGATTTTGTTAATATACGCGTATATATCATATATATATCATACACGTAATGAGTAATTATATATATTATAGACACCTTATTTTTGCCAATTTTTTATTTTTGTTAATTGAGCCAGGTTAATAAATAAACAGAAAAAATAAAATAAAAGATAAAAAAAATTCAAAGAAAAAATGAAAAAAATAAAAAATAAAAATCAAAGTTAAGTCATAGCAAGTTGAGTAATAAATTGAGTCATGTCATGTTGAATTAAGTTGAGTTGTTAGATCAATTGATGAGATGGGCTGAATTAATTAATTTTGAGTTAGACCAATATAAAATAAGTATTTATTTAATTTAGGGGCACAAAATCAAGATTTATTAAGTTATTGGCTATATTTAATTGAATCAGGTTTGGCCTGGAAAGAAAAAGCCTGAGCTAACTAGGGTTTCTAGAAGTTAGGGTAAATCTTAGAAAAATCGCATTGTACCTTCCGTATCTTTGATACGAAATATTTGATTTTAAGTTTATAAATAGCACATTGGCTAGGGATTTAGGGTTTTGAAAATAAAAAAAAAAATCTTAATTGCACTCTTACTAAAAAAAAAAAAAAAAAAAACACCATATACATACCCTATGCGCTACCACACGCCGCTACACAATTGCACACACCACTACTCGAACCACACACATTACCATTACACAATCGTACATGCCATACGACTACATGCACCACCATAGCATTACCGTCACCACCACCCAAACTCACCATCAACACTACCTATAGCACTGCCAGTGCTTGCTTGAGCTACTGCCCAGACGCTCGCAACGCTTACCCTAGCTACTGCCTAGAGACTTACCATGCACGCCTACGTTAGTACCCATCCATTGCTCGTGTACACCCTTACTGTCACCTACTCCATCGCCCATCCACTCACCTATTGTCACCCCATCCGCTTACCTAAGCTTCACCTATGCGCTTGCCCACTATCGCTTATCCACTTGCCCAAACACCTGTTTGTGCTTACTTGCACGCTCACTTGTACATACTTAGGCGCTTGCCTATGCATGCCCAGATTACCACTCAACACTGACGATCCGACCTTAGGTAAATTTTCAATATTTTTTTATTATTTTATTTATTTTAGTAATTTTTTATTAATTTGCTTTATTGGTTATTTATTTTCGTTTCTTTCTTTATTAACTTATGTTTTCTATTTAAGTGCATGGTTCTTTCTTTTAAAAAATCATTTTTTAATAAAAGATATATTTTTTACATATAGAGGTTTTTGGAAAAATAAAAAAATCTAAATTGATTTTTTTTAAAAAAAAATACTTAGTTAGGTTTTTTGTTTAATTTAGGAAAATTAGATGTTTTAGGTTTTTTTTTTTTTTAAATAAATTGATAAAAAACTTAAACTTAGCTCAATTTTCAAAATAAAAATAATCTACCCACTAAAATTTTATATAAAAAAAAAGAACTATGATCGGGTTTGATCCCGATTAGCGGGTATTTAAACACTTTCGGGGTAACTGTTAAAAAAAAAAAAAATTTTTCCCCTTATCTTTGAAAGTCGTAATAAAAAAATAATATAAAAATCACTTTAGTTATTTTTTGTACATTTAGGTATAATTTTAGTATTTTTTAGAAAAATTACAAAAATAAAGCCCATCAATTTTTTTTTTATTTTTTACATGGTGACTTAGTCTTAATAGGTTAGTCCCCGAACTCGGTTTTCTAGTTTAATTTTTCTAAAAATTAATTTTTTTTACAATATCCGCAGAGTAGTGGTCCAAAAACCCTAATTTTTTTTTCCCAGTTGAACTAGTTAGTGACTCCATATTTTTTTAAAATAAAAATTTTCTTTTTCTTAATTTAATATTGAGTAATTTATATTAAGCGGGCTGGACTTAATATAAGTTAAATTAAGGAAATTGAAATAAGACTCGACAGAATTAGCGACTCTACTAGGGATATTTAGTGGGCTAGCCATGTGAAAAGTAAAAAAAAATTATTGATGGGCTTTTGTATTATTATTTTCTTTTTGTTTTGCATTATAGTTGTACTAATGGTTTTTTTTGTGATGTAGGCCTTAATAAGAAAAAGCTTGGCCCAATTAGCTCTCAAGGGAGTTGAGGGGGGGTGGGGGGGAGGGGAGGGTTTTATTAACCATCTATGTGTTTAGATGTGGTCGGACTTGGGTTACCTTAGTAACCTAAGACGGGCTGCCATTGTATAACCCTCAAGTTGCTGAGGTCTTTACCTACGCTTGGCGATGATCGGTGAGCTCACTTAAGCTTCGATGTAGCCTATTAGGCTTCTCTTCAGAAAGTCTTGAATCTACAGAACCTAAGACCCGTAGATCCTACCCTCTTGCATCCTCCTTTTCGAAAAAAGGGGTGGTTATTCTTAAATTATAGGAAAGGCTCAATCAATCCGCGGTGGGCCCGATATTATTCTTCAAGAAAGTGAAAAAATCTGTGACCCTTATATATAAGTATTCACGAGCTTCATTTTTTTTTTAAATAAAAATTCTATTTCAAACCTACTTATATATAAGGGTGATCCTTGATCGCAGATTCATCATACTTCTTATAATTTATTAATTATCAACTTTATTACATTGCATTTGTGTGTAACATATTGCATTTTTTATATGTTAGATTATGCTCGTTTCTCTGTAAATATTGTATTTCCTTATGTTATATGTGTTTTATTTATTTATTTATTTTTATTGCTCCTTAGTCAGTGAAAGGCTACGCAATTTATAAGAAAATCTTTGAAAAAGCTGCAAAATTATTAATATCATATCCAACTTTATTCTAAATTAAGTGGCTTTGTTGTAAATAATCGTTGCATTTTATCTCGTTTATATCTTTTTGTAATATAGATATGGAGAGTTAGGGTAGTGTAAGTCCAGAGCCCGTCCATGAAGTCCTATTAGATAAGTACTCCTTCCCTAAGGCTGTCCTGGGAGATAGGTTAAACTAGCTTTCGCTTGCCAAGCAATACCACATTCGCAAGAAGATTGGGCCAATCCTATCCCTTTGCGGGTCTAGCTCGACTAGCCTCTAATTCAGGCCCTTATCTATTATTGGGATCCAGAATCTGTAGCTTTCAACTTTGGCCCACATGTATTGACACCTACCATAGAAGAGTACTCGCAGCTACTCCATGCCTCGTCCCTTGAAGCAGGCATAGCTATCCCTAATATCAGAGTCCAACTCGAGAAAGCTTTCATGACATTATTAGGAGTCAAGAAGTCAGCCTTGGTGCCATTCTAGTCTTTAGAGGGTTAAAAATGTCTCAGTATCCTAAGATTAGTGGAGTGGGTTTCAAGCCCAAATGCCTATCAGAGATATCGTCAAGTCTTTTATAGAGGATATGAATTGTGGGCTGAAAAGCAGGTTAATGCATTTATTGTAGCTATGTTTGGAACAGTACTACTTCCCTTTAGATATAGTCAAGTCCATTATAGAGTTACTGAGCTAGTGACTCAATTCCTAGTTGGTAAATCCTATATACCAGCGTTACTGGTAGAAGAGTTCAGGATACTCACCTACTTGAAGAAGTAGGGGTATAGTTATTTCACGACTAACCCTACAATCTTTGCCGTATGGTTTCTCAATCACACACAGGGGTATGGAGGGACTCTTCTCAGAGAATCCCTGACCGAAAATATGAATCTAATTGATGACTTTGCTTGCCACCTCAAGGTACTAGATGAAGCTTAGCTTAATGGACGGTTGTCAGTTATCAGCAAAATGCAGCCAATAGACTTTATGTAGATAGCTAGATGGAGCCACTACACTCAAGCTGTCTTAGGGTGCATTGATAATGTAGGAGTTCCCCTTATCAGTAATACGATTGTACAGGATATTTCCTAGATTGTGTCATCAGACAGCTAGGTCCATTTCAAGAGATAGCCTATAGAGACTCCTTAGACATCATCATGATGAATTATCAAGATCATTGTCTACCTACAGTTGCTTTGATATAACGACTAGTAAAACTTGTGAAGCTGTAGGAATGGAGAGAAGTCAAGATAGTTAATGTGAGAACTTTGAGGGACAAAGTTAGAAAATACTGAGCCACCAAGCAATTCATTTATGATTAGCTAGAGAAGACTGAAAGGATACGGTATGAAGCTCCAGATGTACTCAAATACAAGCTAGAACCAGTATGTCTTTCACCCACTGAATAGGCCTACTAAGACACCATATGGGGTAGAGTTGAAGCCTAGTTCCAAGAAAGTAAGAAAATCATCGAGGAATTATAGTTGGAAAATGAGAGACTGTTAGAAGAAAATTAATTCTTAGGAGCAAGATTTGAGAAAGGGATGTTATGATACAAAGACTTATGAAGGAAGTTGATGAAGTTCGTCCTAGCTAAATTCGTCAGCTCTTGTAAATATAGGATTTAAGTTTTTAGGAAGGTTAGTTAGGAGTTTTTCTTCTCTTTTCTTTTAGTTCGTTGTATAAGTTAGATCATGTGATTAATAAATTTGCAGCTTTAGTGAATAAAATTTTCATTAATTGCATAGCTTCTTACTCATTATTATTATTTGTTTAGTTGACTTTTTAAAAGAAAAAAAAACACAAAAATGAGGCAAACAATAGAACAATAAAAATCACAAAAAAAAGTCAAAAAAAAAAAA